>CM069699.1:818314-876951 GCA_036010785.1 Ammospiza maritima maritima | reverse complement strand
GCCATCGCCCTGCTGGGCTGCCTGAGCGTTTTGGGGACCCCAGACCCATTTTGGGGAGGGGTCTCAGGGGCATTTTCCCCCCTGCCCAGGTGCGGGGCGCCCCGGCCATCACCCTGCTGGGCTGCCTGAGCGTTTTGGGGACCCCAGAGCCATTTTGGGAGGGGTCTCAGTGTTGTTTCCAGTTTCAGGGACCCCAGACCCATTTTGGGGAGGGGTCTCAGGGGCATTTTCCCCCGTGCCCAGGTGCGGGGCGCCCCGGCCATCGCCCTGCTGGGCTGCCTGAGCGTTTTGGGGACCCCAGAGCCATTTTGGGGAGGGGTCTCAGTGTTGTTTCCAGTTTCAGGGACCCCAGAGCCATTTTGGGGAGGGGTCTCAGGGGCATTTTCCCCCTCCCCAGGTGCGGGGCGCCCCGGCCATCGCCCTGCTGGGCTGCCTCAGCCTGGCCGTGGAGCTGGCGGGGGGGCGCGGGCCCCCAGGAGGATTTGGGGGCGCTCGAGGAGTTCGTGGGGCAGAGGTTGGGGGTCCTGCTCAGCGCCCGCCCCACGGCCGCCAACCTGGGCAGGGAGGCCGAGAGGCTGCGGGGGTGGCTCCGGGAAAAGGTGCGGGAGACCCCCGGGGTGACCCCCAGCAGCTGCGGGAGAGGTAACGGGGAGGGGGCTTGGGGGGCTTTGGGGGGGGTCCAGGGGGGGATTTGGGGTGAGTTTGGGGGGATTTAGGGTTCCAGGTGGGGGCTTGGGGGCATTTGGGGGAGATTTGGGGTGAGTTTGGGGGGATTTAGGGTTCCAGGTGGGGGCTTGGGGGCATTTGGGGGAGATTTGGGGTGAGTTTGGGGGGATTTAGGGTTCCAGGTGGGGGTTTGGGGGAGATTTGGGGTTCCAGGTGGGGTTTGGGGGAGATTTGGGGGGATTTTGGGGGGGGGGGATTTGCGGTGGATTTTGGGTTCCAGGTGGGGGTTTGGGGGGGATTTGGGGATATTTGGGAGGGGGTTGCGGGAGATTTGGGGGGATTTGGGGGAGATTTGGGGTTCCGGGAGAGATTTAGGGGAGATTGGAGGGGATTTGGGGGGCGGGGGTACTTTGGGTTCTAGGTGGACATTTGGGGGGCTTCTTGGGGGGCTTCTTGGGGGGCTTTGGGGTCAGAGGCTGCGGGGGTGGCTCCGGGAAAAGGTGCGGGAGACCCCCGGGGTGACCCCCCAGCAGCTGCGGGAGAGGTAACGGGGAGGGGGCTTGGGGGGGTCCAGGGGGGGAAATTTGGGGGTTTTGGGGCAGTTTGAGATGGATTTGGGGGGATTTAGGGGGAATTTGGGGCAGTTTGGGGAGATTTGGGGCAGATTTGGGGGGGATTTGGGGTTCCAGGTGGGGATTTGGGGGGGGGGGGGGCTTTGGGGCGATTTGAGGAGGTTTTGGGGGGATTTGGGAGGGTTTGAGCTGGTTTGGAGGGGATTTGGGGTGACCAAGTGGGGATTTGGAGTTGGTTTGGGGCCAGGATTTTGGGGTGAATTTGGGGCGGTTTGGGGGGGATTTGGGGTGGGTTTGGGGCAGATTTTGGGGTATATTTGGGGTGGTTTTGGGGCAGATTTTGGGGTATATTTGGTGCGATTTTGGGGCAGATTTTGGGGTATATTTGGTATGATTCTGGGGTATATTTGGGGTGATTTGGGGGTATATTTAGGGTGACTTTGGGGCAGATTTTGGGGTGATTTTGAGGTATATTTGGGGTGATTCTGGGGTACTTTCCCCCCAGCATCATCGAGTACATCGAGGGGGCTGCTGGGCTGGGTTTGGGGTCAGGATTTTGGGGTAAATTTTGGGGTAGATTGGGTGAATTTTGGGGTGGGTTTGGGGCAGATTTTGGGGTATATTTGGGGTTGGTTTGGGGCAGATTTTGGGGTATATTTGGGGTGGTTTTGGGGCAGATTTTGGGGTGTATTTGGGGTTATTTTGGTGTGGTTTTGGGGCAGATTTTGGGGTATATTTGGGGTGATTCTGGGGTACATTTGGGGTGATCCTGGGGTACTTTCCCCCCAGCATCATCGAGTACATCGAGGGGCTGCTGGCCAAGGACCGCGCGACAATCGCAGCATCGGCGCCCACGGGGCCCAGCACATCCTGGGGGGGCGTCCCGGGCGGGGGTCCCGTCACCCTCCTGACCCACTGCAACACCGGGACCCTCGCCACGGCCGGCTACGGCACCGCCCTGGGTACTGCGGGCACTGGGGGCACTGGGGGGCAATGGGGGGCACTGGGAGCAATGGGAGGGTAATGGGAAGGAACTGGGACATTCTGGGGGGGCTCACTGACCCCTTTTTTCCCCCGCGGGGCTTTTCGTGGGGCCCCTGAGGTGTCCCTGAGTGTCCCCCCCCATGTCCCCAAGGTGTCCCTGAGGTGTCTGGGGTGTCCCTGGGGCGTCCCTGAGTGTCCCCCTGTGTCCCCTCCATGTCCCCTGATGTCCCTGAGTGTCCCCAGGGGTGGTGCGGGCCCTGCACGAGTGGGGGTCGCTGTCCCTGGGGTGTCCCCAGGGTGTCCCCAAGTGTCCCCCTCATGTCCCCAAGGTGTCCCTGAGTCTCTCCCCTGTCCCCCATGTCCCCGAGGTGTCCCCGGGGTGTCCCTGGGGCGTCCCCGAGTGTCTCCCCCGTGTTGCCCCATGTCCCTTAGGTGTCCCTCACGTCCCCTCCGTGTCCCCGAGGTGTCCCTAAGTGTCCCCTCGTGTCCCCCAGGGGTGGTGCGGGCCCTGCACGAGCGGGGGTCGCTGTCCCGCGTGTTCTGCACCGAGACCCGGCCCTTCCACCAGGGCTCGCGGCTCTCGGCGCTGGAGCTGCGGCACGACGGATCCCGGTGACGCTCATCGCCGACAGCGCCGCCGCCGCCGCCATGCGGGAGCACGGCGTGCACGGTACCGGGAGGGACAGAGGGACACGGGAGGGACAGAGGGACGGGGACGCAGAGCAAGGTGGGGGCACAGAAGGGGATGGGACACAGAACAGGGTGAGGGGGACGTGGGGGACACAGAGCAAGGTGGGGACACAAAATGGCATGGGGACAAGGAAAAGGGACACAAGATGGGCGGCAGGATGGGGACGCACAGAGCAGGGTGAGGGGGACGCAAGGTGGGGACACGGCGGCGTGGGGACGAGGAGGAGGGACATGGGGGTCAGTGACAGGATGGGGACACGGAAAATGGACGCGGGCTGGTGGCAGGATGGTGACACACAGAAAATGGGACGGGGACAAAGAGGAGGGACACCGGGTGGTGACAGGTGACCCGGGAAAGGACGGGCCCGGAGCTGAGGGCGCGGGGACGGGATGTGACGGCACACGGGTGACACGGCCCCGCTCCCGCCCCTCCAGCCGTGGTGGTGGGCGCCGACCGCGTGGCCGCCAACGGTGACGTGGCCAACAAGATCGGGACGTTCCAGCTGGCGCTGGCCGCGCTCCACCTGCGCGTCCCCTTCTACGTGGCCGCCCCCAGCAGCAGCTGCGACCCCTCGCTGGCCTCGGGCAGCCTGATCCCCATCGAGGAGCGCCCGGGCACCGAGCTCACCCAGCTCGGGGGCGTCCTCCTGGCCGAGCCCGGTGGGTGTCGGGGGGGCTTGGGGCGGGGCAGGGGCACGGAGACGGCCCTGGGGGGTCCTGGGGGGGCTGGGGGGGGTCTCAGAGGGGTTCTGGTGGGTCTGGGGGTGTTCTTGGTGGGTCTGGGGGGGGTCTCAGAGGGGTCCTGGTGGGTCTGGGGGTGTTCTTGGGGGTCCTGGTGGGTCTGGGGGTGCTCTCAAAGGGATCTCGGTGCTTTCTTAGTGGTTGCGGTGGGTCCAGGGGTGTTCTTGGGGGGGGTCCTGGTGGGTCTGGGGATGCTCTCAGGGGGTCTCGGTGATTTCTTGAGGGTCCCAGTGGGTCTGGGAGTGCTCTCAAAGGGGTCTCGGTGCTTTTTTGGGAGGCCTGGTTGGTCTGGGCATGATCTCAGAGGGATCTCGGGGGTCCCAGTGGCTCTGGGGGGGCTCCCAGGGGTCCCATAGAGGGTTGCTGTGTAGGGTTTGAGGTTCCCTGATGGGTTTGGGGTTCCCTGATGGGTCAGGGGTCGCTGCCAGAGCCCCCCTGACCCCATGTACCCCCCCCATGTCCCCCCCCCCCCCGTGCAGAGGTGGACGTGTGGAACCCGGCGTTTGACGTCACGCCGCACGAGCTGATCACGGGGGGCATCATCACCGAGTGGGGGGTGTTCCCCCCGTCCCAGCTCGGCCGGGAGCTGGCGGAGCGCGGGGAGCGCTGACGGCTTCCGCCTCGGTGTATCCCGGCAGCCTCTGCGGCAATAAAGCCTCGGTATATCCCGGCGTTCTCTGCGTAGTTATGGCCTCGGTGTATCCCGGCAGCATTTGCGGCAGTTCCGCCCCAGTGTATCCCGGCAGCCTTTGCAGCAACGCCCCGGTATACCCCGACATCCTTTGCTGCAATAACGCCTCGATAAATCCCGGCATCCCCTGTGGCATCTCCGCCCCGGTATATACCGAGGTCCTTTGCGACGGTGCTGCCCCGGTATATCCCGATATCCTTTGCGGCACTTCCGCCTCGGTATATCCCGACACATCTTGCGGCACTTCCGCCCCGGTGTATCCCATCATGCCCCGCGCTCCCTCACGGCCGCCATGGCGCAGGGCCGCCCCAAGGCCGCGGCCAAGCGCCCCAAAGCGGCGGCGGCGGCGGCGGCGCGGAGCTCCCGGGGCCCGCGGAAAGGAGGTGCGGAGGCTCCCGAAACCCCGGGGAACGCGGCCCAGGCCGCTCCGGCGGTCCCCAAGATGGAGGCAGGACCAGGCCTGAGGCGCTGCGGCCGTGAGGGAGGCCCCGGTTGGGCGGGGGGGGTCCCGGTTTAGCCCTGGGGGGTCCCCGGTTCCCCCCTGAGGGGTCCCGGCGGTCTCACCCCGCCTCTCTGCCCTTCAGGCCGCACCATCGCCCCCAAGAAGCTCCGCGTGATCCAGCAGCAGAAGCTGAAGAAGGTGAGGAGGGGTCCCTGAGGGGTTTATTTGGGGGGGGGGTCTCTCTCTGTGTCCCCCCTGACCCTTCTGGAATGTTCTGCAGCGCCTGGAGGTCGGGATCCGGATGCGGATCGAGCAGGAGACCGTGCAGAGAGCGCAGGGAGCGCTGCCCAAGAAGCTGGCGCTGGTCGCGGCGCCCAAGGGCGGCAGGGACAAGGACCGAGCCAAGAAGGGCCGAGGATGAACCCCAAAAATCCCGAAAACGAGCCCTGAACCCCCCAAAAAACCCTGGGGAACAAGCCCTGAACCCTCCATGGGGGAAACTGGGGGAGTCTGGGCTGAGAACAGCCCCAAAACCGAGCCCCGAACCCCCTCAATGAGCCCCACAAGGATTTGGGGGTGTCCCGGCTGTTCTCAGCCCCCCAGTTAATAATAAAATGAATTTTTTATATCCTGCCCACCCCCACGGGGCCGTGTTTGATTTTGGGGGCTCGCAGAGGGGATTGGGGAGCTCCTGCAGGGGATATTTGAGGAGGGGGGTGGGTAAAGGGTCCCCGAGGGGGTCCTGATGACCCCGTTGGGGCGATCTCGGTGTTTTCAGGGGTTCTTCGGGGTCCTGGGGAGGCTCTTGAGGGGCTCCTGGTGTCTTTGGGAGGGTTTGGGGGGTCCTGGTGGGTCCGGGGGTGCTCTCAGAGGGGTCTCAGTGAGTTCCAGGAGGTCCCGGTGGGTCTGGAGGGGGTCTCGGGGCGTTCCCAGGGCTTTTTGGGGGGGTCCTGGGGTGTTCTTGAGGGTCTCGGGGGATCCCAGTGGGTCTGGGGGTGTCCTCGGAGGGGTCTCTGTGGGTTCCAAGGGGTCCCGGTGGGTCTGGGGGCGTTCTTGGGCTTCCCGCTGCTTTTGGGGGCGCTCCCGCCCCTCCCCCGTTTCCCGCCGCCTCCACAATTCATGAATGAATCCCAAACCCCGCCCCCTTCCTTTAGCTCCGCCCCCACCCCACCCTGATTGGCCACGCGCCCTTTGACTGACAGCCCACCGCGCCCCGCGCTGATTGACAGCAGAGGAAACCACGCCAGCCAATGGGAACGCAGCGGGGGCGTGGCCACGCCTTAAAGGCACCGCGCCCTTTTTCCAGGGCGGGGCAAATCCACGTGTGGCGCCTTCCCCTCCCCCCACCATGGGCGCGGCCGCTCCGGGGGCGTGGCCAGCAGCCAAACCACGCCCCCAATGACGTCAGGGAAATTCCCGGGAATCGGCGCCGCCGCCGGGTTTATTTTGGGAAACAAACAGGGAGCGGGTGGGGGAGGGGCCGAACCTTCCCCTCCCCCCCCCCCTCCAGGGGCCTCTCGTGGGGCGGGGCCCCCCCCGGACCCCCCCAAAATCCTCCCGTGACTCACCCGGGACAGGGAGAGGGAAAAACAGCGAAACAACCCCCAAAAACACCCCAAAAACCCCCAAATTCCTCCCAAAAAACTCCAAAAAAATCCAAAATTCCCGCCAAAAAAGAAAAGGGTCACACCCCCCCCCCCAAACCCCATTCCCGCCAAAAAAAAACCACCAAAAATTCAAAATTCCCACCAAAAACCCCGGACCCCCCCAAAATCCTCCCGTGACTCACCCGGGGCTGGCCCGGGACAGGGAAAGGGGGGAGACGGAACAACAGCGAAACCCCAAAAAACTCCAAAAAACCCCAAATTCCCGCCAAAAAAACCCCCAAATTCCCGCCAAAAAAACCCCTGGATCCCTCCTTCCAAAAACCCCCAAATTCCCCTAAAAAACCCTGGACCCCCCACCCAAAATAACCCCATAAAAAACCCAAATTCCCCCCCAAAACCCCCAAACCCCCCAAAATCCTGTGCCCCCCCCCCCAATATTTTGGGTTTTTGGGGTCTGGCTGAGCTCAGGGACTGACAGAAGGAATTTCGGGGAGGGGTCTTTATTTGAGGAGGGGTCCCCATTTCAGGGCTGTCTCCATTTTGGGGAGGGGTCCCCATTTGAGGGCAAGGGTCTCTGGGGGAATTGGGGAGGGGTCTCCGTTTGGGGAGGGGTCTCCGTTTTGGGGAGGGGTCTCCATTTCAGGGCTGTCTCTATTTTGGGGAGGGGTCTCTCTGGGTGCATTGGGGCGGGGTCTCCATTTGGGGAGGGGTCTCTGTGAATTAGGGGGGGGGTCTCTATTTTGGGGAGGGGTCTCCATTTGGGGAGGGGTCTCTGGGTGCACTGGGGACCCCCGGGGGTCTCTATTTGGGGCGGTGTCTCTATTTTGGGGAGGGGTCTCGGTGAACCGGGGACCCCCGGGGGTCTCGGGGAATTGGGGAGGGGTCTCCATTTCAGGGGTGTCTCTATTTGAGGAGGGGTCTCTGTGAATTGGGGGTGTCTCTATTTGGGGAGGGGTCTCTGTGCATTGGGCAGTGTCTGTAATTTGGGGAGGGGTCTCCATTTCAGGGGTGTCTCTATTTGGGGAGGGGTCTCTGTGCATTGGGCAGTGTCTGTAATTTGGGGAGGGGTCTCCATTTCAGGGGTGTCTCTATTTGGGGAGGGGTCTGTAATTTGGGGAGGGGTCTCTGTGCATTGGGGGTGTCTCCATTTTGGGCAGTGTCTGTAATTTGGGGAGGGGTCTCTGTGCACCCTGGGGACCCCCGGGGGGGCGCGGGACCCCCACCCCTGTTCCTGCTGAACTGAGCCAGTCTGACCAAAGCACTGCAAATCAGCTCAGCGGGCACCGGGGGCGGGGCCGGGGGGCCCGGGGGTCCCCAAACCTGGGGGGGGGTCCCACAAAGTGGGGAGGGGTCCCAGGGGCTCTGGGGAGGGGTCCCGTGCTTCCACCATCCTGCGCAACCCTGACGTTTTGGGGTGAAAATTCCGATTTTTAGGGCGATCCTGCTGCTGTCAATTGGGGGGTTTTTTGGTGGGGGGGGGGGGGGAGTCTAAAATTTTAAATTTTAATTAATTTTAAATTTTTGTTATTTTGGGGAGGGGTCCCACAATTTAGGGAGGGGTCCCGGGACTCCCTCATGTCGTGAAACTCGGAATTTATGGGGTGGAAATTCAGATTTTTAGGGCTCTAAATGGGTTTTTTTTTGGAAGGGGGGGGGGGGGGCACCTAAAATTTAAATGAATTTAAAATTTTTGTTATTTTGGGGAGGGGTCTTCCCCCCAGGCGGGTAAAAGGGGGCGGGGGGCGGAACTTAGCCACTGTGAACACGGCGCTGCTGGACTCTGTTCACAGGTGGGCTAAGCCCTGCCCCCCGGACACCCCAAAAACACCCAAAAACTCACTAAAAACACCCCAAAACCACCCCAAAACACACACAAAAATACCCCCAAAAACACCCAAAAACTCACAAAAAACACCCCAAAATACACACAAAAATACACACAAAAATACCCCCAAAAACTCACTAAAAACACCCCAAAAACACCCCAAAACACACACAAAAATACCCCCCAAAACACCCAAAAACTCACAAAAAACACCCCAAAATACACACAAAAACACCCCAAAATACACACAAAAACACCCCCAAAAACACCCCAAAAAATCACTAAAAACACCCCAAAAACACCCCAAAATATACACAAAAATACCCCAAAACACACACAAAAATACCCCCAAAAACTCACAAAAAACATCCCAAAAACACCCCAAAAACTCACAAATACCAAAAAAACACCCCCAAAACCACACAAAAAACACCCCCAAAAACATCCCAAGAACACCCCAGAAACAGCCCAAAAAACTCCCAAAAACACTCCAAAATCTCACAAAAAACACCCCAAAAACCCACAAAAAACCTTCAAAACAACCCCCAAAAAACCCCCAAAACAAACCCAAAAAACACCCAAAAAACTCCTCAAAAACAGCCCCAAAACCCCCCAAAATACACACAAAAATACCCCAAAAACACCCAAAAAAACCCACAAAAAACCCAAAAAACCCCCCAAAAACCCCCCAAAACCCCAAAAAATAACCCCCCAAAAAACCCATAAAACTCCCCCAAAAAACGCAAAAAAACCCCCAAATAACCCCCAAAAAATTAAAAAAAAAATCCCCCCAAAAAAATCCCAAAACCCCCCAAAATAACCCCAAAAATTAAATTAAAATAAAATAAAATAAAATAAAACAAAACAAAATAAAATAAAGTAAAATAAAGTGAAATAAAACAAAATAAAATAAAATCAAATAAAATAAAATACAATGAAATGAAATGAAATTAAAATAAAATAACATAAAATAAAACGAAATAAAATACAATGAAATACAATACAATGCAATAAAATAAAATAGAATAGAATAAAATAAAATAAAATAAAATAAAATAAAATAAAATAAAATAAAATAAAATAAAATAAAATAAAATAAAATAGAATAAAATACAATAAAACAAAACAAAACAAAAGGCACCCAAAGCCCCCGGGCGGCCGCGGGGGCTGGGGCCCGTTGGAAATCCCTGGCAATGTGATTTTGGGTGGAAAAGGTCAAAAATCCCAAAGCCAGGAACCCCCGCGGGCACCAGCGGCTGGGGGAGGGGCGGGGGAGGGGTCGGGGACCCCCCCCGAACCCCCAAATTCCCGGGGGGGTCCCGGGGGTCCCGCGGCGCCGTCGGAGCCAGAGGAACCTGCGGGAAAACGGGGAAATGAGGGGAGGGGGCGCACCGGGGGGGTCCGGGGGGGCTCCGGGTGTTTTGGAGAGGTCCAGGTATTTGGGGAGGGGTCTCCAGGTGGTTTTGGGCGGGGTCCCCGGGGGTCTCTAGGTATTTTGGGGGGTCCAGGGGGGGCTCCAGGTGTTTTTGGGGGGCTCCAGGTGTTTTGGGGAGGTCCAGGGGGGTCTCCAGGTGGTTTGGGGGGGGGTCCAGCGGGGTCTTGAGGTCTTTCTGGAAGGTCCAGGTATTTGGGGAGGGGTCTCCAGGTGGGCTCCAGGTCTTTTTGGGGGTGTCCAGGGGGGGTTCAGGTGTTTTTGGAGGGCCCAGGTGGTTTTGGGGAGGGGTCTCCAGGTGGTTTTGGGGTTCCGGGGGGGGTTCAGGTGTTTTTGGGGAGTCTCCAGGTGATTTTGGGGGGCGTCCAGGGGGGTTCCAGCTGTTTCTGGAGGGGCCCATGGGGGTCTCCTGCTGCTTTGTTGGGGTCTCCAGGTGTTTTTGGGGGTGTCCAGGGGGGTCTCTGGGTGGTTTTGGGGGTGTCCAGGGGGGTCTCCAGGCGTTTCTGGGGGTATCCAAAGGGGTCTCCAGGTGTTTTTGGGGGTGTCCAGGGGGGTCTCCGGGTGGTTTTGGGGTGTCCAAGGGGGTCTCCAGCCGGTTTTTTGGGGTCTCCGGGTGGTTTTGGGTGGTTTCAGGTGGTTTTGGGGTCTCCAGGTGTTTCTGGGGTGTCCAGCGGGGTCCCGTGAGTCAATGTGGAGATGGGACGGGGACACTGAGGGGACACTGAGGTGACACAGAGGGGACGTTGAGGTGACGGTGACACCGGGACAGGGTTGGGGACACAAAACGGGGCCAGGACAGGGCTTGGGGACACTTCAGGGCGACAAAGTTGGGGGGACACAAACCCGGGACAGAGCTTGGGGACACGAGCTCCGGTGGCTGTCCCCACCGCAGCCCCGTCCCGTGCCACGTCCCCAGGGTCCCCAATGTCCCTGTGGTGTCCCCAATGTCCCCAATGTCCCCCATGTCCCCCATGTCCCTGTGGTGTCCCCCATGTCCCCATGTCCCCATGTCCCCAATGTCCCCATGTCCCCAACGTCCCCATGTCCCCCATGTCCCCAATGTCCCCATGTCCCCCAACGTCCCCAACGTCCCCAACGTCCCCAACGTCCCCATGTCCCCAATGTCCCCAATGTCCCCATGTCCCTGTGGTGTCCCAATGTCCCAATGTCCCCATGTCCCTGTGGTGTCCCCAATGTCCCCATGTCCCCATGTCCCCAACGTCCCCAGCCCCTCCTGGATGTCCCCAAGCTGTCGCGACCCGCGTGGTCCCTCGCGATGTCCCCCCGGTGCCACCCCCGCTGTCCCCGCGGCTCCGCCATGTGCGCCCCGCGAGGCCCCGCCCTGTCGTGACATCATGTCGTGACATCAGCGTCGTCACGACAACGGGGCGACTTCAAAGGGGCTCGGCTGGACCCGGCCCCGAACCGGGGGGTAAAACGGGGGGGGGGGAGGGGTCCGGGGGGGTTGGGGGCGCCCCCTCCCCATCTCCACACCGGGGGGGTCGCGACTATCGCGACAGAGCCGCCGGCACCGGCAGCGCCACGAGGCCGGGAGGGGTCCCGGCATGTGGAACCCCCTCCCATAAATTTTGGGGTGGTTTGTTTATTTATTTTGGGGGGCCCCCCCCCTCTCATAAATTTTTGGGGTGTTTTATTATTTTTTGGGGGGGCCCGGTTTTTTTTTTTTTTTTTGGGGGGGGGGGGCGAGACACGACCCCTCCCCGCTTTTTGGGCCCCCCGGTTTTTGGGGGTCCCGGTTATTTTTTGGGGGGCCCCTCCGGTTTTTGGGGCCCCTCCCGGTGCCCCCCCCGCGCCAGGGCGGTGCCGGTTCGGCCGCCCCGACCGGCTCCGGCTCCCGCGGCCCGGGCGGGGGCGGCGGCACCGGGCGGGGAACGGGGGGGGGCTCCGGGGGGTGCCCGGTGCCAAAATTCCCAAACCTCCCAAAATTCCCAAATCCCCCGGTGCCAAAATTCCCAAACCTCCCAAAATTCCCGGTGCCAAAATTCCCAAATTCCCCAAATTCCCCAAATTCCCAAAATTTGCCCGGCGCCAGAATTCCAAAATTCCCCAAATTTCCAAAAATTCCCAAAACTTTGCCCGGTGCCAGAATTCCCAAATGCCCCAAATTTCCCAAATTCCCAAAATTTGCCCGGTGCCAGAATTCCCAAATTCCCCAAATTTCCAAAATTTGCCCGGTGCCAGAATTCCAAATTCCCAAATTTCCCAAAATTTGCCCGGTGCCAGAATTCCCAAATGCCCCAAATTTCCAAATTCCCACCCAAACCAAAAGTGGGAAAAGCAGCGGCATGCGGGAATTTGGGGAGGGGGTTTTGGGGGGTCCCATGGGGAATGGGGGGGCTCGGAGTGTTGGGGGGTCCCAAGGACATGGGGGGGGGAGGCTGTTGTGGTTTTTGGGGGTCCCAGAGATGGGTCTGGGGGCTCCGGTGTTGAGGGGGGGCTCTGCGGGGTTTTGGGGGTCCCACATGGGGAGGGGGCTGAGATTTGGGGGGGGGGGTCACGCCAGGTGAGACCGGGACCCCCCAAATTAGGGGGGCTCCCTGGGTTTGGGGGTCCCGGCGAGGAGGGGGTGGGAATTTGGGTTTTGGGGGGGTCTGCAGGGTTTGGGGGTCCCAGATCGGGAGGGTTTTGGGGCGGGGGTCTCACGGCGGGTTTGGGGTGTCCGGAATGTTGGGGTTCCCAAAATCCCTGAATTTAGGGTTGGTTTGAAATTTGGGGTTCTCGACGGGTTTGGGGTCTCCGGAATTTTGGATCCCTAAGTTTGGGGGTCTGGACCGGGGGGGATTGGTTTGAAATTTGGGGTTCCCGGGTGGTTTAGGGGGGTCTGGGGTCCCATGCCCGGTTCGGGGCCGGCCCTATCGGGAATTTCGGGGTTCCCAAACTCCCTAAATTTATGAGTGGGTTTGAATTTTGGGGTTAGGGGGTTCCCGAGGGGTTCGGGGTCCCACGCCGTGTTTGGGCCGGCAGGTTCGGGGTTCCCATGCCCGGTTCGGGACCGCCGCTATCGGCAATTTCGGGGGTCCCATGCCCGGTTCAGGGCTGGCGGTACCGGGAATTTCGGGGTTCCCGAGGGGTTTGGGGTCCCATGCCCGGTTCGGGACCGTCGCTATCGGCAATTTCGGGGTTCCAGGGTGGTTTGGGGTCCCACGCCGGGCTCGGAGCTGGCCCTACCGGCAATTTCGGGGCTCCCAAACTCCCTGAATTTAGGGGTGGGTTTGGAATTTGGGGTTCCAGGGTGGTTTTGGGGTCCCACGCCGCGTTCGGCCCGGCCCCACCGGCAATTTCGGGGTTCCCATGCCCGGTTCGGGACCGTCGCTATCGGCAATTTCGGGGTTCCAGGGGGGTTTGGGGTCCCGTGCCCGGTTCGGCACCGGCCCCACCGGCAATTTGGGGGTTCCAGGGGGGTTGGGGTCCCCTGCCGTGTTCGGGCCGGCACTTTCGGGGTTCCCAGGCCCGGGGCGGCTCCGGCGCCGCTCGGGCCAAGCGGGGGCGGGGGCGGGAGGGGCCGCCCCGTCCGCGCCCGTCGGCGCCGGGGGGGAAAGGATGAATCACCGGCCCGGCGCCGCCGCCCCCCCGCTCCGTGCCCCCCCCCCCCCCCCGTCCTTCTCCTCCTCAAACCCAACGAAACCCCCCCAAAAATCACCCCCAACCCCCGCACCCCGAGCGCTCCGGGAGCCCCGGGCCGTCGATGGGCGCCGGGCGGCGGAACCCGGAGCGCTCCCGGTGGGACCGAGCGGGAGCCGCGGGCCCTTCCCGGCACGCCGGGCACGAGGCCACGGCCCCGGCGCCGCGCGCTCCCGCCGGCCCGGAACCTTCCAGGGGCTTCCCCCGTTACTCACCGGCACCGGCGGGACGGGGGTCCCGGGGGCGCTGAGGGCAACGGGGGGACTCCCGGTGGTGATGGTGGTGCTGGTGGTGCTGGTGGTGCTGGTGGTGCTGGGGAGGGGTCCCGCTCGTGGGGGGCTCCCGGGGGCTCCCCCAAGTCTCTGAGTTTTACTCCAAGAAGGAAACGCTTTTAAACGCTTCGCTCCGCCCCGGCACAGACGAGGCCGCGGCGGCGGCGGAGCGGGGGGGGAACGGGAAGGGAGGGGAGGGAAGGGAATGGGAGGGGAGGGGGGGATGGAGGAGGGACCGGGTTTGGGTCCGCCCGCGCCGGGACCGCCCCGGGACCGCCCCGGGACAGCGCGGAGCCCTCACGGTAACCGCGAGTGGGGGAACGGCGCGGGAGAGCCGAGCGGGGCCGAACGGAACCGAGCGGCACCGAGAGGCGCCGAACGGAACCGAACGGAGCCGAGCGGAACCGAGCGGCACCGAACGGAACCGAACGGAACCGAGCGGCACCGAGCGGCGCCGAACGGAGCCGAACGGATCCGAATGGAGCCGAGCGGAACCGAGCGGAGCCGCGATGGAGCGGGGGCAGAAGGAGACTCGTGCCCCATAAAAATGGGGATCTGTGCCCATAGCAAAGGGGGTCAGTGCCCCATAGAAAGGGGGATGTTTGCCCCATAGAAACGTGGGGTCAGTGCCCCCTGTGCCCCATAGAAAGGTGAATCAGTGCCCCATAGAAAGGGGGATCTGTGCCCCATAGAAACGTGGGGTCAGTGCCCCCTGTGCCCCATAGAAAGGTGAATCAGTGCCCCATAGAAAGGTGAATCAGTGCCCCATAGAAAGGGGGATCTGTGCCCCATAGAAACGTGGGGTCAGTGCCCCCTGTGCCCCATAGAAAGGTGAATCAGTGCCCCATAGAAAGGTGAATCAGTGCCCCATAGAAAGGGGGATCTGTGCCCCATAGAAACGTGGGGTCCGTGCCCCATAAAAAGAGGGATCAGTGCCCCATGTGCCCCATAGAAAGGGGACTTTGTGCCCCATAGAAAGGGGGATCCATGGCACATAGAAATGGGGATTCGTGCCCCATCGAGGGGGGATCAGTGCCACATGTGCCCCAAAGAAAGGCGGCTTCGTGCCCCACGTGCCCCATAGAAAGGGGGTTCAGTGCCCTTTAGAAAGGTTCATGTGCCCCATGTGCCCCACGGCAAGAGGGATCAGTGCCCCACTTGCCCCATAGAAAGGGCACTTTGTGCCCCATGGCACAGGGTCTGTGTGCCCCACAAAAAGGGGGTTCGGTGCCCCACAGAAAGCAGGTTCAGTGCCCCACAGAAAGGGGGTCTGGTGCCCCATGGCAGAGGGTCTGTGTGCCCCACAGCAAGGGGGTTCCGTGCCCCACACAAAGTGGGTTCGGTGCCCCATAGAAAGCGGATTCAGTGCCCCACAAAAAGCAGGTTCCGTGCCCCATTGCACAGAGTCTGTGCCCCACAGAAAGGGGGTTCCGTGCCCCATGGCACAGGGACTGTGTGCCCCACAGAGAGGGGATTCAATGCCCCACAGCAAGCGGGTTAAGTGCCCCATAGAAAGAGGGTTCGGTGCCCCATGGCAAGGGGGTCTGGTGCCCCATGGCACAGGGACTGTGTGCCCCACAGCAGGGGGGTTCCCTGCCCCATGGCACACCCTACATCAATGCCCCGTGTGCCCCATAGCCGGGTCCGTGGGGCCCGGTGGGGCTGGGGGGGCTCTGTGGAGCCCAGGGAGGGGCCCGGTGGGGCTCGGTGGGGCTCAGTGGGGCTCGGTGGGGCTCTGTGGGGCTCAGTGGGGCTCAGTGGGGCCCGGTGGGGCTCTGTGGGGCTCAGTGGGGCTCGGTGGGGCTCGGTGGGGCTCTGTGGGGCTCAGTGGGGCTCAGTGGGGCTCTGTGGGGCCCTGTGGGGCTCTGTGGGGCTCAGTGGGGCTCTATGGGACCCTGTGGGGCCCGGTGGGGCTCTGTGGGGCTCGGTGGGCTCGGTGGGGCTCAGTGGGGCTCTGTGGGGCTCGGTGGGGCTCTGTGGGGCTCTGTGGGGCTCGGTGGGGCTCAGTGGGGCTCTGTGGGGCCCGGTGGGGCTCAGTGGGGCTCAGTGGGGCTCTGTGGGGCTCGGTGGGGCTCTGTGGGGCTCAGTGGGGCTCAGTGGGACCCTGTGGGGCCCGGTGGGGCTCGGTGGGGCTCAGTGGGGCTCGGTGGGGCTCAGTGGGGCTCTGTGGGGCTCGGTGGGGCTCTGTGGGGCTCTGTGGGGCCCGGTGGGGCTCAGTGGGGCTCTGTGGGGCTCTGTGGGGCTCCGTGGGGCCCTGTGGGGCTCTGTGGGGCTCAGTGGGGCTCTGTGGGGCCCTGTGGGCTCTGTGGGGCTCTGTGGGGCTCGGTGGGGCTCTGTGGGGCCCGGTGGGGCCCGGTGGGGCTCTGTGGGGCTCGGTGGGGCTCTGTGGGGCCGGTGGGGCCCGGTGGGGCCCTGTGGGGCTCTGTGGGCCCAGGGAGGGGCCCGGGGGGGGGCCGGGGTCGCCATGGCGATGCCGCACACACAGACATTAAACAGAGCTTTTATATCGGAAGTAGCGAAACCACAACGCGTCAGCGGGAGCGCGGCCCGGCCCTGCCCCACACCCGGCCCTGCCCCATGGCCAGGCCTGTAGCCCTGCCCCACACCCGGCCCTGCCCCACACCCGGCCCTGCCCCATGGCCAGGCCTATAGCCCTGCCCCACACCCGGCCCTGCCCCACACCCGGCCCTGCCCCATGGCCAGGCCTGTAGCCCTGCCCCACACCCGGCCCTGCCCCACACCCGGCCCTGCCCCATGGCCAGGCCTATAGCCCTGCCCCACACCCGGCCCTGCCCCACACCCGGCCCTGCCCCATGGCCAGGCCTGGCACACACCCAGCCCTGCCCCACACCCCGGGGGCCCTGCCCCATGGCCCTGCCCTATAGCCAGCCTTGCCCCATGGCCCTGCCACACACCCCGCGGGTCCTGCCCTATAGCCAGCCCTGCTCCACACCCGGCCCTGCCCCATTGCTGGTCCTGCCCTACACCCCGCGGGCCCTGCCCCATAGCCCTGCCCTGTAGCTGTGTGTGCCCCATAGCCCTGCCCCATGGCCCTGCCCCACTGCCAGGCCTGGCACACACCCCCTGCCCTGCCCCATAGCCCCTCAGGGCCCCATAGACTGCCCTATAGCCCTCTGCCCCACCGCCAGCCTCCCAGTGCCCCCCAGGGCCCCCCGCTCAGGCCCTTCCCGGTCCCGCCCCACATCTGGCAGCTGTTGCACATCTGGCACCGCCCCCGCCCCCCCCCCCACCTTTGCCAGCTGCTGATTTTAAACACGGGACACCCCCCCCCCCCCCCCGACCCTCCCCGACCCCCCCCCCGAGCATGGGATTGGGGGACACTGGGAGGGACACAGGGGGGGACACGCAGCGCTGCCCACACGGGCACTGCCAGCACCGGGCACACCTGTGCCCACCTGTGTGCCCACCCACACCAACCCATGGCACGGTCGCAGCGGCCGCGGTGGCACCGTGGTGGCAGTGCCAGGGCTGTTGGTCACAGGTGGCCACAGTGGCCCAGGTGGCTCCTTGGTGGCCCTGCTGTGCCCGTGGGCTCGGAAGTGGCCCCGTGGTGGCCCCGTGGTGGCCCCGGTGGCCCTGTGGGCTCACTGTGACTCCCACGGTAGCCCGGGGGATCAGGGGGTGCCCGTGGTGTCCCCGGTGTCCCTGTGGTGGCCCTGGTGGCCCCATGGGCTTGGTGATGGCCCCGTGGGCTCACTGTGAGTCCCGTGGTGGCTCTGGTGGCCCCCTTGTGTCCCCGCTGTCCCCGTGGTGGCCGTGCTGTCCCCGTGGGCTCTGCGATGTCCCTGTGGGTCAGGGGGTGGCCCCAGGGGATCAGTGTGAGTCCCGTGGTGTCCCCGTGGGCCCCGGTGTGTCCCTGCTGTCCCCGTGGGCTCAGTGACAGTCCCGTTGTTGTGTCCCCACGGTGTCCCCGCTGTCCCCACGGTGTCCCCGCTGTCCCCGTGGGCCCCGGTGTGTCCCTGCTGTCCCCGTGGGCTCAGTGACAGTCCCGTTGTGTCCCCACGGTGTCCCCGCTGTCCCTGTGGTCCCCGTGGGCCCCGTTGTGTCCCTGCTGTCCCCGTTGTGTCCCCGCTGTGGCCGCGGTGCCGCCGATGCCCTGTGCTGTCCCCGCTGTCCCTGTGGTGTCCCCGCGGTGCCGCCGATGCCCTGTGCTGTCCCCGCTGTCCCCGTGGGCTCATTCTCAGTCCCCGTGCTGTCCCCGCGGTCCCCTCGGTCCCCGCTGTCCCCCCGGTCCCCGCCGATGCCCTGTGGTGTCCCCGCTGTCCCCGCGGTCCCCGTGGTGTCCCCGCTGTCCCCGCTGTCCCCGCGGTCCCCGCCGATGCCCTTTCTAGGCAATGGCAGCGGCCCGGGCAGCGCCCACGCTCCGCCGGCGCATTCCGAGCGCCTGAGTCACTGCGGGAGGAGCGGCCGGGCGGGAACGGCGCGGAACGGCGCGGAACGGAACGGAACGGAACGGAACGGCGGGGAATGGAATGGCAGGGATGGCAGGGAACGGCAGGGAATAGCAGGGCACTGACAGGGGTGACACTGGCACGGAACGGAACGGAACGGCGGGGAATGAAACGGCAGGGAATTAAATGGCAGGGATGGCACGGAACGGCATGGCATGGCACGGGATGGGATGGCGGGGAATGGAATGGCAGGGATGGCAGGGCGCTGACAGGAGTGACACTGGCACGGCACGGAATGGGATGGCAGGGATCCCTGTCACAGCACGGAACGGCACAGAATGGCTGGAATGGCGCAGAATGGCAGGGCACTGACAGGGGTGACGCTGGCACGGAACGGCACGGAATGGCACGGAATGGGATGGGATGGCACAGAATGGCAGGGCACTGACAGGGGTGACGCTGGCACGGAACAGCAGGGCACGGCCTGGCAGTGACGCAGGTGACGCTGGCATGGCACTGGCACGGGTGCCACCACCATGGAACAGGGCACAGCCCCCCCCAAATATGGCTCGAGGGTGTCCCCAATATGAGTCGGGGGTCCCCAATATGAATCAGGGATCCCCAATACAGGTCGGTGGTCCCCAATACGGGTCGGGGGTCCCCAGTATGAGTCGGGGGTCTCCAGCATGGCTGGAGATGTCCCCAGTATGGCTCGGAGTGTCCTCAATATGAGTCGGGGGTCCCCAGTATGGCTCGGAGTGTCTCCAGTATGAGTCGGGGGTCCCCAATACGGGTCAGGGACCCCAGTATGGGTTGAGATGTCCCCAATATGGGTCGGGGGTCCCCAATACGGGTCAGTGGGTCTCAATATGAGTCAGTGGTCCCCAATATGGGTCGGTGGTCCCCAATACAGGTCATTGGGTCTCAATATATTGAGTCAGTGGCCCCCAATATGAGTCAGGGGTCTCCAATACAGGCTGAGGGTCCCCAACACGGCTCAGTGGTCCCCAATACGAGTCGGGGGTCCCCAAAATGGCTCAAAGTGTCCCCAGTACAAGTCGGTGGTCCCCAATACGGGTCGGGGGTCCCCAATACCAGTCGGTGGTCCCCAATACCAGTCGGGGGTCCCCAATACCAGTCGGTGGTCCCCAATACGAGTCGGGGTCCCCAATACGGGTCGGGGGTCCCCAATACCAGTCGGTGGTCCCCAATACCAGTCGGGGGTCCCCAATACGGGTCGGGGGTCCCCAATACCAGTCGGTGGTCCCCAATACGAGTCGGTGGTCCCCAATACGGGTCGGGGGTCCCCAATACGGGTCGGGGGTCCCAGTGTGACGCGGGGTCCCCCCGTGCCGCTCCCCCGTTGCGGCGGCGGCGCCGCTGTTTTGGCGGGGCTGAGTCACGGCCGTGACTCACCGGCACCGGCACCGGGCGGGGCCCGGGGGGCGGCACCGGGGGGGTCCCCAGGGTGTCCCCAAATGGGGGGGGGGGGGTCCCCAGGGTGTCCCCGCTTTTGGGGGAGGGGCCCGGGACCACCCCACCCCCAAATCCTCCTTTCCCCCCCCAAATTAAAAGTAAAAATGTTAATTTTTAACCCCCCCCCAGACGTCCCCAGTTGAGGGGTCCCGGGGGGGGTCCCGATCCAGGTGGGGGTCCGGGGGGGTCCTGGGAGGGTCCGGGGGTGTCCGAGGGGGTCCGGAGGGGTTCGGGTGGGTTTGGGGGTGTCCAGGGGGGTCTGGAGGGGTCCGGGAGGGTCCGCGTGGGATTCGGGGGTCCAGGGGGGTGTCCGGGAGGGTTCGGGAGTGTTCGGGTGGGTTCGGAGGGGTTCGGAAGGGTTCGGGTGTGTTCGCGGGGGTTCGGGAGTCCCCGGGGGTGTTCGGGAGTCCCCGGGGCTGTTCGGGTGGGTTCGGAGGGGTTCGGAAAGGTTCGGGAGTCCCCGAGGGGGTTCGGGAGTCCCCGGGGGTGTTCGGGTGGGTTTGGGGGGATCCAGGGGGGTTCGGGGGGGCCCGGGGGTGTCCCGGGGGTGTCCCGGGGGGGCCCGGGGGTGTCCCGGGGGGGTTCGGGGGGGTGACTCAGTCCCGAACCACGCGGCCGTGACTCACCCGGGGCTGGGACCGGCGGGTCCGGACAAAGGCGCTTTCACTGCCATCCCCCCCCCCCCCCCCCCCCCCCCGAATTCCGACACCCCCCAACCCCCGCAGACCCCCCCAAAAAATCCTTTGGGGGGGGGGGGAATCACCCCCCCGTGTCCCCCCCCCCCCCGTCCCCCCCTCATTCAAGCCCCGACTTGTGTGGCCGGACCGGACCGGGGGGGTTTGGGAACCCTCGGGACCCCCGGGACCCCCTCAGGACCCCCCCCAGGACCCCCTCCGGGACCCCCAAACCCTCCCCAGCTTTCCGTGCCTCAGTTTCCCCGCTCACATCGCGCCCCGCTACCCCAAATATTTCGAGGGGGTCGCTGCGGTTTTTGGGGGGGGGGCTCGGGGGTCTCCGTCCATCCGCAGACCTGCCCTGCCCTCCCCGAGCCCCTCCGGGTGGGCGCGCAGGGGTTAAAGGGGCTGCGGTGCCTTTAAATGGGCGGGGCGGCGCTGGGAGGGGCGTGGCCGGGGAATGAAAGGGGCGGGACCGGCGAACCAAAGGAGGCGTGGCCGCGCGGGGGATGCGGGAGCGTGGCGGCCAATCAGCGTTGAGGAGGCGGGGTGGGCGGGGAAGTGGGCGGGGGCCTATGGGATGGGCGGAGCCACGCCCCCAAAACAGAGCTTGGGGACACCTGGGGACATTTGGGGACATCCCAAACACACCTGGGCACACCTGGGGACATCTCAGGGACACCTGGGGACACCTGGGGGACACCTGGGGGACATTTGGGGACACCTGGGGGACATCTGGGGACATCCCAGAGGCACCTGGGGACACCTGGGCACATTTGGGGACACCTGGGGACATCCCACCCACACCTGGGGACATCCCATGGACACCTGGGGACATTTGGGGACATCCCAAACACACCTGGGCACACCTGGGGACATCTCAGGGACACCTGGGGACACCTGGGGGACATTTGGGGACATCCCAGAGACACCTGGGGACACCTGGGCACACTTGGGGACATTTGGGGACACCTGGGGACATCCCACCCACACCAGGAGGGTCTCACATTTTCCCCACCCGGGACAGGAGCAGCTTTGGGGTCAAATCTGGAGGATTTGGGGTTCAGCCGGGCAATGACCCCTCTGTTGTTGTTTTTTTTTTTTTTTTTCCTTTTTCCTCCTTTTTCCTCCATTTTTCACCCCAAAAGGTTTTTTTTTCCTGTTCCTTTGGGGGTCCTGGGGATCCTGGATGGGAACAGATCCCAAAAATCCAGAACAGGGGCAGATCCTGGATTTGGGAACAGATCCCAAAATTCAGGATTTTGGATTCCTAAAAGAACAGGAACAGAGCCCGGATCCTGCCGGTGTGGGGTCCCCCGTCCCTCCAGTGAATCCCCTCGGTGATTTTGGGGTGAAAGCGCCGCTTTTCGGGCCTTTCCGTGCCCCGCCGATTTTGGGGTGAAAGCGCCGCTTTTCGGGCCATTCCGTGCCCCGCAGATTTTGGGGTGAAAGCGCCGCTTTTCGGGCCATTCCGCGCCCCGCCGATTTTGGGGTGAAAGCGCCGCTTTTCGGGCCATTCCGTGCCCCGCCGATTTTGGGACGCCCCTCCCCGGGCAGGAATTTCCCCACCCCACAAATCCCCGCCGGGAATTCCCCGAAACACCCAAAACGCGGCGATTTTGCCCCAAAACCGTTCCCGGGGCATTCCCGGCCCGGCCCCGGGGGCGGGCAGCGCTTATCGCTTATCGCTTATCGCTTATCGCTTATCGCTTATCGCTTATCGTTTATCGCCGTTGGTGGCAGCGATCACCGAAATCGCGGCGATTGACCCCAAATCGCCCGAAGGCCACGAGGGGCGCGCCCCGCCCTCTCACGCGCAGGAGAGGCCGCTAGGCCCGACCGGGGCACCGGAGCACCGGGGACACCGGGAACACCGGTACCGGAGCACCGGGGACACCGGGAACACCGGTACCAGAGCACCGGGAGCACCGGAGACACCGGAGACATCGGGACCGGGACCGCAGCACCGGGACTGGGAGCATCGGGAGCGCTGGAGACACCGGTACCGGAGCACCGGGAGCACTGGAGACACCGGTACCGGAGCACCGGGAGCGCTGGAGACACCGGTACCGGAGCACCGGGAGCACTGGAGACACCGGTACCGGAGCACCGGGAGCACTGGGCCAGAGCACTGGGGTGTCCAGCTCCACACCACGCCAGGAGAACCGGAGGAACCGGGAGCACCGGGCGCACCAAAGACACCGGTACCGGTACCGGAGCACCGGCAGCACTGGGCCGGAGCGCTGGGGTGTCCGGCCCCACGCCACCGGCAGCACTGGCCGGAGCAGCCCCACGGCCCCCCACAGCTGGGGACACCGGGAACGTCCGGAACCAGGAGCCACCTCCAGCCCCGCGCCATGAGGGTGACACCGGAGGGGACAGCAGGGGTGACAGCAGGGGTGACAGCAGAGGTGACACCAGAGGTGACAATGCCACGCCAGCAGTGCCACCGAGGACGCTGTGGTGTCCCAGGCCGCGCGGCGCTGGTGGCACTGGTGGCGCTGGTGGCACCGGTGGCACTGGGGTGGCCGTGCGGGGTCACTTTGACCTGTGGAGGGATTACCTGGGGCTGGCGGCCGCCGTGGCCGTGCTGCTCCGCGAGCCTGGAGGACGTGGGGACAGCTCGGGGACAACGGGGGCGCTGGCTGTGAGGGGTGGGGCAGCTCCACGTGTGGGGCCAGCTCCATCTGCGGGGTCAGCTCCATCTGCGGGGGCAGCTCCATCTGCTGGGCCAGCTCCATCTGCGGGGTCAGCTCCATCTGCTGGGGCAGCTCCATCTGCGGGGTTAACTCCATCTGCTGGGCCAGCTCCACCAGTGGGACCATCTCCATGCTTGGAACCAGCTCCACGTGCCAGACCAGCTCCATCTGTGGGGTTAGCTCTGCGTGCTGGGCCAGCTCCATGTGCTGGGCCAGCTCCACGTGTCAGGTCAGCTCCACCTATGGGACAAGCTCCACGTCCCGGACCAGCTCCACCAGTGGGACCATCTCCATGCACTGGACCAGCTCCACATGCCAGGCCAGCTCTACCTATTGGACCATCTCCATTCACCGAACCATCTCCATGTACCAGACCAGCTCCACATGTCGGGTCAGCTCCACCTGTGGAACCATCTCCACACACCAAACCAACTCCACATGTAGGACCAGCTCCGTGTGCTGAACCAGCTCCATGTGCTGAACCAGCTCCGTGTGCCGGACCATCTCCACATGTAGGACCAGCTCCATGTGCTGAATCAGCTCCATGTGCCAGACCAGCTCCACCAGTTGGACCATCTCCATTCACTGACCCAGCTCCACATGCTAGACGAGCTCCACATGTTGGGTCAGCTCCACCAGTGGGACCATCTCCATTCACTGAACCAGCTCCACGTGCCAGACCACCTCCACCAGTGGCACCACCTCCACTCACCGACCCAGCTCCACCAGTGGGACCATCTCCATTCCCCGAACCAGCTCCACGTCCCAGACCAGCTCCACCAGTGGCACCACCTCCATTCACCGAACCAGCTCCACCAATGGGACCATCTCCATTCACTGACCCAGCTCCATGTGCCAGAAGAGCTCCACATGTTGGGTCAGCTCCACCGGTGGGACCATCTCCATGTGCTGAACCAGCTCCACGTGCCAGACCATCTCCACCGGTGGGACCATCTCCATGTGCTGAACCAGCTCCACGTGCCAGACCATCTCCACCGGTAGGACCACCTCCACTCACCAACCCACCTCCAGCCGCGTTTCCAGCTCCAGCCGCGGTTCCAGCTCCGCGCCCGGCCGCCGTGCCCTGCTCGTTCTGCCAGCACAACGGCGAGTCGCCGGGCGTGTACCGGAGCCACAGCCTGCGGGACGCGCGGGGCCGCGTGCAGTGCCCGGTGCTGCGCAGCTACGTGTGCCCGCAGTGCGGCGCCACGCGCGACCGGGCGCACACGCGGCGCTTCTGCCCCCGCACGCACCGCGGCTACAGCTCGGTGTACGCGCCCGCCGCCGCCAGGGACGGCACCGACACGGTGTAGGTGAGGAGGGAGAGGAGCGTAGGGTGTAGGTGAGGGAGGGATGGACACGGTGTAGGTGAGGAGGGAGAAGATGGCACCGACACGGTGTAGGTGAGGAGGGAGAGGATGGCACCGACACGGTGTAGGTGAGGAGGGAGAGGATGGCACCGACACGGTGTAGGTGAGGAAGAGGACGGACACGGTGTAGGTGAGGAGGGATGGACACAGTGTAGGTGAGGAGGAAGAGGACGGACACAGTGTAGGTGAGGAGGGAGAGGAGCGTAGGGTGTAGGTGAGGAAGAGGATGGACACGGTGTAGGTGAGGACATGGTGTAGGTGAGGAAGGGCGGACACGGTGTAGGTGAGGATGGACACGGTGTAGGTGAGGAAGGGCGGACACGGTGTAGGTGACGAAGACGGACACGGTGTAGGTGAGGAGGAAGAGGATGGACACGGTGTAGGTGAGGAAGGACGGACACGGTGTAGGTCAGGAGGAAGAGGATGGACACGGTGTAGGTGAGGAAGGACGGACACGGTGTGGGTGAGGGAGAGACGGACACGGTGTAGGTGAGGAGGGATGGACACGGTGTAGGTGAGGAAGGGCGGACACGGTGTAGGTGAGGAAGAGGATGGACACGGTGTGGGTGAGGGAGGGACGGACACGGTGTAGGTGAGGAGGAAGAGGATGGACATGGTGTAGGTGAGGAAGGACGGACACGGTGTAGGTGAGGAGGAAGAGGACAGACACGGTGTAGGTGAGGATGGACACAGTGTAGGTGAGGAGGGACGGACACGGTGTAGGTGAGGATGGACACGGTGTAGGTGACGAAGGACGGACACGGTGTAGGTGAGGAGGAAGAGGACGGACACGGTGTAGGTGAGGAAGAGGATGGACACGGTGTGGGTGAGGGAGGGACGGACACGGTGTAGGTGAGGAGGGAGAGGACGGACACGGTGTAGGTGAGGACGGACACGGTGTAGGTGAGGAAGAGGATGGACACAGTGTAGGTGAGGACGGACACGGTGTAGGTGAGGAGGAAGAGGATGGACATGGTGTAGGTGAGGAAGGACGGACACGGTGTAGGTCAGGAGGAAGAGGATGGACACGGTGTAGGTGAGGAAGGACGGACACGGTGTAGGTCAGGAGGAAGAGGATGGACACGGTGTAGGTCAGGAGGAAGAGGACGGACACGGTGTAGGTGAGGAGGGACGGACACGGTGTAGGTCAGGAGGAAGAGGATGGACATGGTGTAGGTGAGGACGGACACGGTGTAGGTGAGGAAGAGGTTGGACATGGTGTAGGTGAGGACGGACACGGTGTAGGTGAGGAGGGATGGACATGGTGTAGGTGAGGACGGACACGGTGTAGGTGAGGAAGGACGGACACGGTGTAGGTGAGGACGGACACGGTGTAGGTGAGGAAGAGGACGGACACGGTGTAGGTGAGGACGGACACGGTGTAGGTGAGGAAGAGGACGGACACGGTGTAGGTGAGGACGGACACGGTGTAGCTGAGGAAGAGGACGGACACGGTGTAGGTGAGGACGGACACGGTGTAGGTGAGGAAGAGGACGGACACGGTGTAGGTGAGGACGGACACGGTGTAGGTGAGGAGGGATGGACACGGTGTAGGTGAGGAGGGAGGGAAGGAGGGTCCGGTGTCACCGGGCAGGTGTGGCACGGGAGGTGTGGCAGGTGCTGGGTCTGGGCGGTGCTGGGATTCCCGTTTTATCCAAACCTGGGTTTATCCCAGTTTCTGGCATTCCTGTTTAATCCAAACCTCAATTTATCCCAATTCCTGTCACTCCTGTTTGATCCAAACCTGCGTTTAGGCAGGGCTGGGATTCCTGTTTTACCCAAATCTGGGTTTATCCCAATTCCTGTTTTACCCAAACCTGGGTTTATCCCAATCCCTGTTTTATTCAAACCTAGGTTTATCCAGGATTGTGATTCCTCTTTTACCCAAACCTGGGTTTATCCCAATTCCTGTTTTACCCAAACCTGGGTTTATCCCAATTCCTGTTTTACCCAAATCTGGGTTTATCCCAATTCCTCTTTTACCCAAACCTGGGTTTATCCCAATTCCTGTTTTACCCAAACCTGGGTTTACCCAGGATAAGATTAACCAGGAGTTTGGTTTCTCTTCCAGGCACTTCACCAGAGGATGAGAGCACGGCCTGGAGCCCAACTGGGACCAGTTCTGGAGCTGAGTTTTGGGTTTGGTTCGAGTTTTGGATTTGAACTCTTGAGTTTTGGGTTTGGTTCGAGTTTTGGGTTTGAACTCTTGAGTTTTGGGTTTGGTTCGAGTTTTGAGCTCTGAGTTTTGGGTTTGGTTCGAGTTTTGGGTTTGAACTCTTGAGTTTTGGGTTTGGTTCGAGTTTTGAGCTCTGAGTTTTGGGTTTGGTTTGAGTTTTGGGTTTGAACTCTTGAGTTTTGGGTTTGGTTCGAGTTTTGAGCTCTGAGTTTTGGTTAATCCCAAAAGGGGACAGTGCTCCAGGAGTTATCAAATATTTTGGGTTGGATTATTGAGTTTTGGTTAATCCCAGGCCGAAAAGGGACTGGGAACAGGCTGGTGCTCCAAGTGCTGGAGCTGTTATCAGATATTTTGGGTTGGATTATTGAATTTTGGTTAACCTCAGGCCGGGAAGGGGCTGATGCTCCAGGTATTGGAGCCGTTATCAGATATTTTGGGTTGGATTATTGAATTAGATATTTTGGGTTGGATTATTGAATTTTGGTTAATCCCAGGATGGGAAGGGGCTGATGCTCCAAATGTTGGAGCTGTTATCAGATATTTTGGGTTGGTTTATTGAGTTTTGGTTAATCCCAGGTCAGAAAGGGGTCAGTTCTCCAGGGTTTATCAAATATTTTGGGTTGGATTGCGGAATTTTGGTTAATCCCAGGTCAGAAAAGGAACTGGGAAGGGGCTGACGCTCCAAATATTGAAGCGATTACCAGATATTTTGGTTGGATTATTGAGTTTTGATTAATCCCAGAATGGGAATGTGACAGTGCTCCAGGGATTACCAACCTGCAACCATTCTCCACATGAACTCTGCTTTATTCCACCAATAAATGAGAATTGTTTCCAGCACTCCTCACCTCCCTAGCCCTCTTTATTCTCCACAGGAACTCTGCTTTATTCCGCCAATATGATATAAATTTATATTATATAAATTGTATAAATTATGTTATATAAATTATATAATATATAATGGTATTTCCAGCACTCCTCACCTCCCTAGCCCTCTTTATTCTCCACAGGAACTCTGCTTTATTCCACCAATAAACCAGAATTATAGAATATATCATTATATTATAATTATATAAATATAATTGTATTTCCAGCGCTCCTCACCTCCCTAGCCCTCTTTATTCTCCACAGGAACTCTGCTTTATTCCACCAATAAACCAGAATTATAGAATATATCATTATATTATAATTATATAAATATAATGGTATTTCCAGCACTCCTCACCTCCCTAGCCCTCCTTCCAGCGGCTCCCAGCAGCTCCAGCCCTGCGGCCCCGCCGTGGTTTTGGCTTTGCCCTCCTGAGCATCTCCAGCCCTCGCTGGGGCCCCCATGGCCAGGCGGCTGTGGGGGGAAATGGGGCGGGTCAGGGGGGCTGCACCCCGAATCCAATCAAATCCACCCCAAAATCACAGAAATTCACCCCAAATTCGGCCCAAATTCAGCCCCAAATTCACACCCAAATTCACTAAAAATTCACACCATATTCACCCCAAAATCACCCCCAAGTCAGCCCCAATTCACCCCGAATTCAAACCAAATTCACACAAATTCACCCCAAATTCACAGAAATTCACACAAATTCACACCCCAAATTCACACAAATTCACCCCCAAATTTGCACCCAAATTCACACAAATTCACACCAAATTCACAGAAATTCGCACCCAAATTCACAGAAATTTACCCCAAATTCACACAAATTCACACCCAAATTCACACAAATTCACCCCCAAATTCACACCCCAAATTCACACAAATTCACAAATTCACACCCAAATTCACACAAATTCGCACCCAAATTCACAGAAATTCACCCCAATTCACACAAATTCACACCCCAAATTCACACAAATTCTCCCCCAAATTTGCACCCAAATTCACACAAATTCACACCAAATTCACACAAATTCGCACCCAAATTCACAGAAATTCACCCCAAATTCACACAAATTCACAAACTCACACCCCAAATTCACACAAATTCGCACCCAAATTCACAGAAATTCACTCCAATTCACACAAATTCACACCCCAAATTCACACAAATTCACACCCCAAATTCACAGAAATTCACCCCAAATTCACACAAATTCACACCCCAAATTCACCCCAATTCACATCAAATTCACCCCCCAAATTCACACAAATTCGCACCCAAATTCACAGAAATTCACCCCAATTCACACAAATTCACACCCCAAATTCACACAAACTCACACCCCAAATTCACACAAATTCACCCCCAAATCTGCACCCAAATTCACACAAATTCACACCAAATTCACACAAATTCGCACCCAAATTCACAGAAATTCACCCCAAATTCACACAAATTCACAAATTCACACCCCAAATTCACACAAATTCACACCCCAAATTCACACCAAATTCACCCCCAAATTCACACCCCAAATTCACACAAATTCACCCCAATTCACACCAAATCCACCCCAAATTCACTAAAAATTCACCCCCAAATTAACACAAATTCACACCCCAAATTCACACAAATTCACACCCCAAATTCACACAAATTCACCCACAAATTCACACAAATTCACCCAAATTCACACCAAATTCACCACAAATTCACCCCCAAATTCACACCCCAAATTCACCCAAATTCACCCCAATTCACCCAAATTCACCCAAATTCACCCCAATCCCAGGGTTTGGGACTCACTTGAGGTCCGAGAGCTCCCGGATCAGCCCCCGGATGACGTCGGTGGCGTCCGATGGTTCCGCGGCTTTGGAGCTGCTACAAAACCAAAAAATCCCAAAAACCCCCCAAAAACCCAAAAATTAATCCCAAAAAAAACTCAAATTGGGGGTTTTGCACTCTTTAAATGTGGGATTTTGGTTAAAAATCGGGGTTTTGGGGCTGCCTGGGCTCACCCACCTTTGCCAGGGGTTGTTTGCTGTGGGTCTGGGCTGGGTCTGGCCTGGGCTGGGCCAGGGCTGTGGGGGAGAGAGAGGAAATGGGGAGGGGTCCCAGTTTGGGATGGGGAGGGGTCCCAGTTTGGGATGGGGAGGGGTCCCTGGATCCCAGTTTGCATGGGGAGGGGTCCCTGGATCCCAGTTTGGAATTGGGGAGGGGTCCCTGGATCCCAGTTTGGGATGGGAAGGGATCCCAGTTTGGATGGGGAGGGGTCCCAGTTTGGGATGGGGAGGGGTCCCTGGATCCCAGTTTGGGATGGGGAGGGGTCCCTGGATCCCAGTTTGGGATGGGAAGGGGTCCCAGTTTGGGATGGGGAGGGGTCCCAGTTTGGGATGGGGAGGGGTCCCTGGATCCCAGTTTGCATGGGGAGGGGTCCCCTGGATCCCAGTTTGGAATTGGGGAGGGGTCCCTGGATCCCAGTTTGGGATGGGGAGGGGTCCCTGGATCCCAGTTTGGGTGGGGAGGGGTCCCTGGATCCCAGTTTGGATGGGAAGGGGTCCCAGTTTGGATGGGGAGGTGGTCCCAGTTTGGATGGGGAGGGGTCCCTGGATCCCAGTTTGGGGTGGGGAGGGGTCCCTGGATCCCAGTTTGGGATGGGTCCCTGGATCCCAGTTTGGGATGGGAAGGGGTCCCAGTTTGGATGGGGAGGGGTCCCTGGATCCCAGTTTGGGATGGGGAGGGGTCCCTGGATCCCAGTTTGGGATTGGGGAGGGGTCCCAGTTTAGGTGGGGAGGGGTCCCTGGATCCCCAGTTTGGGTGGGGAGGGGTCCCCGGATCCAGTTTGGAATTGGGGAGGGGTCCCAGTTTGAGCCCCCCCAGCTGTACCTTCTCCCCCGGTGCTGCTGATTCCAGCTCGTTCTGCCCCGAAATTCCCAGTTTGGGAATTTCCCAGTTTGGCTCTGGCTGCTCCAAAATTCCCATTTTTGGTGTTTCCAGCTGCTCTTCCTCTGCTCTATCCACCTCCAAAATTTCCGTTTTCGGTAATTCCAGTGGATCTTCTCCTGTTCCACCCAAAATTCCCATTTTTGGTGTCTCCATTTGTTCTTCTCCTGCCCCATCCACCCCCAAAATTCCTCGTTTTGCTGATTCCAGCTCATTCTCTTCTGTTTCACCCAAAATTCCCAATTTGGGAATTTCCCAGTTTGGCTCCATTTGCTCCTCTCCTGCCCCATCCACCTCCAGAATTCCTGGTTTTGGTAATTCCAGTGGATCTTCTCCTGTTCCATCCAAAATTCCCATTTTTGGTGGTTCCATCTGCTCCTCTCCTATTCCATCCAAAATTCCCATTTTTGGTGGTTCCAGCTGCTCCTCTCCTATTCCATCCAAAATTCCCATTTTTTGGTGGTTCCAGCTGCTCCTCTCCTATTCCATCCAAAATTCCCATTTTTGGTGGTTCCAGCTGCTCCTCTCCTGTTCCATCCAAAATTCCCATTTTTGGTGGTTCCAGCTGCTCCTCTCCTGTTCCACCCAAAATTCCCATTTTGGTGGTTCCAGCTGCTCCTCTCCTGTTCCACCCAAAATTCCCATTTTCAGTGTCTCCATCCGTTCTTCTCCTGCCCCATCCACCTCCAAAATTCCTGGTTTTGCTGATTCCTCTCCTGTTCCACCCAAAATTCCCATTTTCAGTGACTCCACCTGCTCTTCTCCTCTTCCATCCAAAATTCCCGTTTTTGGTGTTTCCACCTGCTCCTCTCCTGCTCCATTTCCCTCTGGAATTCCTGGTTTCACTGGCTCTGGATGTTCCTCTCCATCCACCTCCAAAATTCCCGTTTTTGGTGTTTCCATCTGCTCCTCTCCTGTTCCACCCAAAATTCCCATTTTCGGTGGCTCCATTTGCTCCTCTCCTGCCTCATCCAAAATTCCCATTTTTGATATTTCCATCTGCTCCTCTCCTGCCCCATGTGCCTTTGGAATCCCTGGTCTTGGTGATTCCAGATGATTCTGCCCCATTCCATCCAAAATTCCCATTTTTGGTGACTCCATGTGCTCTTTTCCTGCTCCATGCACCTCCAAAATTCCCATTTTTGGTGATTCCAGCTGCTCCTCTCCTGCCCCATCCGCCTTTGGAATTCCTGTTTTTGGTGTTTCCATCTGCTCCTCTCCTGTTCCATCCAAAAATTCCATTTTCAGTGGCTCCATCTGCTCCTCCCTTGCTCCATCTACCTCCAAAATTCCTGCTTTTGGTGTTTCCATCTGCTCCTTTCCTGTTCCATCCAAAAGTCCCATTTTTGGTGTTTCTATCTGCTCTTCTCCTGCTCCATCTGCCTTTGGAGTTCCTGGTTTTGGTGTTTCCAGCTGCTCCTCTCCTGCTCCGACCCAAAATCCCCAATTTTGGAATTCCCAGTTTGGCTCCGGCTGCTCCTCTTTTCCCTCATCCACCTCCAAAAATTCCCATTTTCAATGGCTCCATCTGCTCCTCCCTTGCTCCATCCACCTCCAAAGTTCCTGTTTTTGGTGTTTCCAGCTGCTCCTTTCCTGCTCCATCCAAAATTTTCCATTTTCAGTGGCTCCATCTGCTCCTCTCCTTTTCCACCCAAAATTCCCATTTTCAGTGGCTCCATCTTCTGTTCTCCTGCCCCATCCACCTCCAAACCTGCCGTTTTTGGCGATTCTCCACAATTTTCTCCTGCCCCATCCGAAATTGCTGCTTTTGGTGACTCCAACCCATCCATTCCTGCCCCATCTACTTCCAAAATTCCCACCTGGGGCAATTCCAGATGATTCTTTTCCACCCCACGGGAATTGTTCTGTTTTGGTGATCCCAGGGATTTGCCACCTCCAATTTCCTCGTCTCTCCCTTCCTGAAAAATCACATTAAAAACCCCAGTTTGAGGAGTTTTTTCCCCTTTTGGGATTTTGGGATCTATCCCAGCAGGATCTCCATAGGAATCAGCTCCTGGTGCTTCCTGAAGGATCCTCTTGGCTTTGGGAGCATGGAATTTCCTGTCGCCTGTTGTGTGTGAGGGAAAAAGGGAAATTTTTTTTGGATGGAAAGGGAAAAAGGAAATCAGTTTGGATCTAGATGGGTGTCCCAGATGGGGGAAATGGCCCCAGTTGGGTCATTGTGGGCCCCAAATTGGGATATTTGGGTGTTTTTTATTTTACCTGGGGTTGGGTGGCTCCTGCGTTTTCCCATCCTGGCACTATCTAAGAAGGACAAACAACCCAAATTACTCCAAATTACCCCAAATTACCTCAGCTCTCCATTTCACACCGCCCCAGTTCCCCTCAGGCCCCGGCAGCCATTTTCTCCTCACAGCCCTCAACGCCCTCACAGCCCAAATAAATACAATAAAACATCCCCAGCTCCTCTAAAGGCACAACCGCAACATAAAACCCTAAACCCTCAGGGTTTTAGGTGAAAATCGTGAAATTTTCAACCCATTTTCCACCTCTGGGCATCCCGCCCACGGCCTCCCCTCACGTTTTTCCCGCCTTTTCCCCGGCGGCCGCGGGGCACACTGGGAGTTGTAGTTCGCAGGCGCCGCAAAGCAGCAGAGCGGCCTTTACGACAGCGGCGCTTTTGCGACGGCGCTGCCGTAAAGCGCGGGGTGTTGACAGCGGCCGGCGGAGCAGGAAGTGAGTGAGGATAAACCGGGATAAAACCGGGATAAACCGGGATAAAACGGGATAAAACCGGGATAAACCGCAGCACCGGGGTTGGGGGGTGAGGCCTGCGGACGGCTGAGGGGTGACAGCGCCTTGTGGGGCGCTCTGAGAGGCGGCAAAGCCGCGGCGGGGCCTTGTGAGGGGCGGGGGGCGCCGGGGATTTTCGGGGGGCTCTGAGGGGGGGGGATTGGGGGGTTTCAATCAGAGCGGGGCTCTCTGCTCACCTATCCCAGCTCGGCGCGGCGGGACGCGGAGCCATGAGCAGCGCCGGGAGGGTCCCGGGCCGGGGGGCGGCCGTGGCCAGGCAGGTGCGTGCGACCCCCGGGACCCCCGAAATGGCGGCTGGGGGGGATGGGGGGTCCCTGAGTCCCCTCAGCACTTTGGGGGGGGGTCCCTGAATCCCTGAATCCCCTCCCGGGGGGGTCCATAAATCCCCGAGTCCCCTCCTGTCCCTTGGGGGGTCCCTGGATCCCCTCAGCACTTTGGGGGTCCCCAAATCTCTGAATCCTCTCCTGGGGGTCCCCAAATCCCTGAATCCCCTCCCGGGGGTCCCTAAATCCCCTCTTGGGGATCCTGAGGGTCCCCAAATCACCTCCCGGGGGTCCCTGAATCCCCAAATCCCCCCCTGGGGGTCCCTCAGTCCCTGAATCCCTTCCCAGGGGTCCCGGGGGTCCCTGAATCCCCAAATCCCCTCCTGGGGGTCCCTGGATCTCCTCTTGGGGGTCCCTAAATCCCCTCCCGGGGGTCCCTGAATCTCCAAATCCCCTTTTGGGGGTCCCTGACTCCCCTCGTGCTGTCGCCCCCTCCCCAGCTGGGGCTGCTGGCGGCTCCCGGTGCGGACGGGAGCGGGAACGGGAACGGGAGCGGGAACGGGAACGGGGAGGCGGCGCTGGAGGCGGAGCTGCTGCGGCTGCTGCGGGGCCGGGACGGAGCGGAGAGCGGGCAGCGACCCCCCCGGACAGGTAAATACCCCCGGAGTTACCCCAAAATTGGGGTTGGGACCTCCCCAGACAGGTAAATACCCCCGGAGTTACCCCAAAATTGGGGTTGGGACCTCCCCAGACAGGTAAATACTCCCGGAGTTACCCCAAAATTGGGTTGGGACCCCCCCAGACAGGTAAATACCCCCGGAGTTACCCCAAAATTGGGTTGGGACCCCCAAAATTGGGGTTGGGACCTCCCCAGACAGGTAAATACTCCCGGAGTTACCCCAAAATTGGGGTTGAGACCCCCAAAATTGGGGTTGGGACCTCCCCAGACAGGTAAATACCCCCAAAATTACCCCAAAATTGGGGTTGGGACCTCCCCACAGGTAAATACTCCCGGAGTTACCCCAAAATTGGGGTTGAGACCCCCCAAAATTGGGGTTGTGACTCCCCCCAGACAGGTAAATACCCCCGGAGTTACCCCAAAATTGGGTTGAGACCCCCAAAATTGGGGTTGGGACTCCCTCAGACAGGTAAATACCCCCGGAGTTACCCCAAAATTGGGGTTGGGACCCCCCCCCCCACAGGTAAATACCCCCGGAGTTACCCCAAAATTGGGTTGGGACCCCCAAAATTGGGGTTGGGACTCCCTCAGACAGGTAAATACCCCCGGAGTTACCCCAAAATTGGGGTTGGGACCCCCCCCCCCAGACAGGTAAATACCCCCGGAGTTACCCCAAAATTGGGGTTGGGACCTCCCCACAGGTAAATACCCCCGGAGTTACCCCAAAATTGGGTTGGGACCCCCAAAATTGGGGTTGGGACCCCCCCAGACAGGTAAATACCCCCGGAGTTACCCCAAAATTGGGGTCGGGACGCCCCCAGACAGGTAAATCCTCCCAAAATTGAGGTTTTGACCCCCCCAGGGAGGAAAATCCCCCTCAATATCCCCCAAAATTGGGGTTGTGACTCCCAAAATTGGGTTTGTGACCCCCCCACCCCCCCCCAGCCAGGTACATCCCCCCAAAATTGGGTTTGGGACCCCCAGAATTGGGGTTAGGACCCTGCCAGACAGGTAAATCCCCCCCCCGAAATTACCCCAGTTTGGGGTTGGGACCCTCAAAATTGGGGTTGGGACCCCTCTGTTGCCCCACAGTGAGGCAAATCCCCCTCCCCTCCCCCTTGAAATTTAGGGTCAAACCCCCCAAAATTGGGATTTTTGTGCCCCCCAGATGTGGGGGCCGTGCAGGCCCTGGCCCAGCTGTGCCTGCGGGACCCCCCCGAGGAGGAGGAGGAGGAGGAGGAGGAGGAAGGGGAGGAAGATCTGGAGAACGAGGAGGAGCTGCTGGTGAGGGCGGGGGGGGGGGGGGGGCTGGGATTTTGGGATTTTCTGGAATTTTGGGATTTCTGGAATTTGGGATTTCCTGGATTTTGGGATTTCCTGGATTTTGGGATCATTGGGTCTTGGGATTTCTGGAATTTGGGATTCCTGGATTTTGGGATCCCCTGGATTTGGGGATCATTGGGTTTTGGGATTTCTGGAATTTGGGATTCCCTGGGGATCCCCTGGATTTTGGGATCCCCTGGATTTTGGGGATTTTGGGGATCCCTGGATTTGGGATTTCCTGGATCCCCGGCTGATTCCCTGATCCCTGAACCTGGATTTTGGGGATTCCTGAATTTTGGGGATCCCTGGATTTTGGGGATCCCTGGATTTGGGGATTTTGGGGATCGCAGGCTGATCCCGGGTCCCTGAGCCTGGATTTTGGGGATTCCCTGGATTTTGGGGATTTTGGGATCCCTGGATTTTGGGGATTCCCTGGACTTTGGGGATTTTGGGATCCCTGGATTTTGGGGATTTTGGGGCCCCAGGCTGATGGCGGGTCCCCGTGCAGGCAGAGCTGCAGGAGGTGCTGCAGGAGGGGCCCGGGAGCGCCGAGAGCGCCGAGAGCGCCGAGAGCCCGCAGGTACGGCCGGGGGAGCCCGGCGGGGTCCCGAGCCTGGTCCTGATCACAGGGCTGATCCTGATCCTGAACCTGATCCTGATCCCAGGGCTGATCCTGATCCTGATCCTGATCCCGATCCTGATCACAGGGCTGATCCCAATCCTGATCCTGATCACAGGGCTGATCCTGATCCTGATCCTGATCACAGGGCTGATCCTGATCCTGAACCTGATCCTGATCCCAGGGCTGATCCTGATCCTGATCCCAATCCTGATCCCGATCCTGATCCCGATCCCGATCCCGATCCTGATCCCGATCCTGATCCCGATCCTGATCCCGATCCCGATCCCAATCCTGATCCCGATCCCAATCCTGATCCTGATCCCGATCCTGATCCTGATCCCGATCCCGATCTTGATCCCAATCCTGATCCCGATCCTGATCCCGATCCTGATCCAGATCTTGATCCCAATCCTGATCCCGATCCCGATCCTGATCCCAATCCTGATCCCGATCCTGATCCTGATCCCGATCCCAATCCTGATCCTGATCCCAATCCTGATCCTGATCCCGATCTTGATCCCAATCCTGATCCCGATCCCGATCCTGATCCCAATCCTGATCCCGATCCTGATCCAGATCTTGATCCCAATCCTGATCCTTATCACAGTCCTGATCCAGTTCTTGATCCCGATCCTGATCCCAGTCCTGATCCCAATCCTGCTCCTGATCCCAATCCCAGTCCTGATCCCAGTCCTGATCCCGATCACAGTTCTGATCCTGGGGATGATCCCAGTCCTGATCCCAGTGCCCATCCCAATTCTGATCCCAGTGCCATCCCAGTGCCCATCCCAGTGCCAATCTGATCGCAGTGCCCAGCCCAGTGCCCAGCCCAGTGCCCAGCCCAGTGCCCAGCCCAGTGCCAATCTGATCGCAGTGCCATCCCAGTGCCCATCCCAGTTCTGATCCCAGTGCCATCCCAGTGCCCATCCCAGTGCCAATCTGATCGCAGTGCCCAGCCCAGTGCCCATCCCAGTGCCAATCTGATCCCAGTGCCCAGCCCAGTGCTCGTTCCAATCCCAGTGCCCAGCCCAGGGTGGGTCCCGGAGGAGCTCCCAGTTCTCCCAGTATTTCTGGTTCTCCCAGTATTCCCAGTGCTCCCAGTATTCCCAGTGCCCCGCGACTCCAGTATCCCCAGTACATTCCCAGTACATTCCCAGTATCCCCAGTACATTCCCAGTACATTCCCAGTACATTCCCAGTATATTCCCCGTATGCCCAGTACATCCCCAGTACATCCCCAGTACATCCCCAGTACATTCCCAGTACATTCCCAGTAGACTCCCCAGTACATTCCCAGTACACTCTCAGTGCTCCCAGTACATTCCCAGTGCTCCCAGTACATTCCCAGTATATTCCCAGTACATTCCCACTATCCCCAGTACATTCCCGGTACATCCCCAGTACATCCCAGTTCATTCCCAGTACATCCCAGTACATCCCCAGTACATCCCCAGTATCCCCAGTACATCCCCAGTATCCCCAGTACATCCCCAGTACATCCCAGTACATTCCCAGTATCCCCAGTACATCCCAGTACATTCCCAGTATCCCCAGTACATCCCCAGTATCCCCAGTACATTCCCAGTATCCCCAGTACATCCCAGTACATCCCCAGTATCCCCAGTACATCCCCAGTACATCCCCAGTACATCCCCAGTACATCCCAGTATCCCCAGTACATCCCAGTACATTCCCAGTATTCCCAGTACATTCCCAGTATCCCCAGTACATCCCCAGTACATTCCCAGTCCATTCCCAGTATCCCCAGTACATCCCAGTACATCCCCAGTATCCCCAGTACATCCCCAGTACATCCCCAGTACATCCCAGTACACTCCCAGTACACTCCCAGTATCCCCAGTACATCCCCAGTACATCCCCAGTACATCCCCAGTACATTCCCAGTCCATTCCCAGTATCCCCAGTACATCCCAGTATCCCCAGTACATTCCCAGTACATCCCCAGTACATCCCAGTCCATCCCCAGTACATCCCAGTATCCCCAGTACATCCCCAGTACATCCCCAGTACATCCCCAGTACATCCCAGTATCCCCAGTACATCCCCAGTACATCCCAGTCCATTCCCAGTATCCCCAGTACATCCCAGTCCATTCCCAGTATCCCCAGTACATCCCAGTCCATTCCCGCAGGATCCCGCGGGGGCGCTGCTGGCCGAGCTGTCGGAGCGGGCGGAGCTTTACCGGGCCGCCCTCGCCAACGCCGGGAGCACCGGGAGCACCGGGAGCGCCGGGAGCACCGGGAGCGCCGGGAGCAACGGGGCGCGGCAGCGGCGGCTCCAGCGCGGCCTCAAGGTCAGCCCGGACCGGGAAACCGGGACCTGAGCCCGGGCCTGCCCAAAATCGGGCGGTTTGGCACCGCTCCGAACCGGTTTGGGGCTGGTTTTGTCAGTTCTGAGCCCAGTTTCATTTCACTTTTCCCGGTTTTGTCTCACTTTGCCCAGTTCTGAGCTCAGTCTTATCTCACTTTGCCCAGTTCTGAGCCCAGTTTTATCTCACTTTGCCCAGTTCTGAGCTCAGTCTTATCTCACTTTGCCCAGTTCTGAGCCCAGTTTTATCTCACTTTTCCCATTTCTAGTCCCAGTTTTATCTCACTTTTCCCAGTTCTGAGCCCAGTTTTACCTCACTTTGCCCAGTTCTGAGCCCAGTTTTATCTCACTTTGCCCAGTTTTACCTCACTTTTCTGATTTCTAAGCCCTCACTTTTCCCATTTCTAGTCCCAGTTTTATCTCACTTTTCCCAGTTCTGAGCCCAGTTTTACCTCACTTTGCCCAGTTCTGAGCCCCGTTTTATCTCACTTTTCCCATTTCTAAGCCCAGTTTTATCTCACTTTTCCCAATTCTGAGCCCAGTTTTATCTCACTTTTCCCAGTTTTACCTCACTTTTCTGATTTCTAAGCCCAGTTTTACCTCACTTTTCCCATTTCTAGTCCCAGTTTTATTTCACTTTTCCCAGTCCTGAGCCCAGTTTTATCTCACTTCTCCCAGTTCTGACCAGTTTCATGATAATCAAATCCCATTTAATTATATTATTGTCATCATCATCATCATCAATAATAACAATAATAACAATAACAATAATAATAATGATGATGATGTACAATAGTGTTTTATTATAATATCCCAGTATAATAGTTAGGTATAGCTAATATATATAAAATTATTTCTTGTTATTATTCCGCTGATTCCATATTATCATTATTCCGTTTCACCCCCTTATTTTGCTCTTTCCCATCCATTTCCTTCCATCCAATCCTGAGCCTTACCCCGTTGCCCCCCAATTTTTCCCCCATTTCACCCCATTTTTCCCAATTCTGCCGCCATTTCACTCCCTTTCCCCCCATTTTTCTCCCATTTTCACCCCATTTCTCCCAATTTTTCCCCCCCATTTCCCCCCCCTTTTTTTCCAGACCCTGGAGCAGCTGCTGGCCTCGGTGCGCAGCGGGAAGCCGATCGACCGCGCTGAGATTCCCCCTCCCGTGGCTCTGGGCAGGCCTGGAGGGACCCCGGCGCAGCCCCCGGCCCCAATTCCCCCTTCGGATCCATCCCCGGAGCCCAAACCCGACCCCGATCCCAAATTTGATCCCAAATTTGATCCCAAATTTGATGCCAAAGCCGAGGCCGGTTCCGGTGCCCGGCGGCGGCTGCAGGAGCTGCGGAGGGAGGCTGTGCTGGCCAAACGCCGCGGGGACGCCGCCGCGGCCCTGAGCCGCTTCAGGGAGGCCAAGGTGCGCCCAGAACCGACGGCGTCCGCCCCAAAAAATACCCTGCCCTTTCCCCAAAAATCCCCAGAATTTCCCCCTAAAAAAATCCCCGCATTTTCCTCAAAATTTCCTCCAAAAAAAACCCCCCTCGTTTTCCTCAAAATCCCCCAGAGTTTTCCCCCCAAAGTCCCAAAATTTTTGTCAAAATCCCTCGGGATTTCCCCCCCAAAAATCCCAACATTTTCCTCAAAATTTCCCCCCCAAAAATTCCTCTCATTTTCCTCAAAATTTCCCCCCCAAAAATTCCTCTCATTTTCCTCAAAATTTCCCCCCCAAAAATCTCCTCATTTTCCTCAAAATTCCCCAGAATTTCCCCCAAAAGATCCCCTCATAATTCCCCAGAACTTGCCACAAAAAAATCCCCTCATTTTCCTGAAAATCCCCCAGAATTTCCCACCAAAAATTCCCCTCATTTTCCTCAAAATTCCCCAGAATTTCCCCCAAAATATCCCCTCATAATTCCCCAGAATTTGCCACAAAAAAATCCCCTCATTTTCCTGAAAATCCCCCAGAATTTTCCCCTAAAAATTCCAAAATTTTCCTCAAAATTCCCCAGAATTTCCCCCAAAAGATCCCCTCATAATTCCCCAGAATTTGCCACAAAAAATCCCCTCATTTTCCTGAAAATCCCCCAGAATTTTCCCCCCAAAAATTCCAAAATTTTCCTCAAAATTCCCCCCAAAAAATCCCAAAATTTCCCCCAGAATTTTCCTCCCCAAAATCCCCTTCATTTTCCTCAAAATTCCCCTCAAAAAATCCCCTCATTTTCCTCAAAATTCCTCAGAATTTCCCCCCAAAAATCCCAAAATTTTCCACAGAATTTCCCCCCAAAAATCCCAAAATTTTCCACGGAATTTCCCCCCAAAAATCCCAAAATTTTCCTCAAAATTTATCCCCAAAAAATCTCCTTATTTTCCTCAAAATTCTCCTCAGAAAATCCCAAAAATTTCCTCAAAATTTGCCCCCAAAAATCCCAAATTTTTCCACAGAATTTCCCCCCAAAAATCCCAAAGTTTTCCCCAGAATTTCGCCAAAAAATCCCCTCATTTTCCTCAAAATTCCCCCCCAAAAAATCCCCTCATTTTCCTCAAAATTCTCCCCCCCAAATCCCCTCATTTTCCTCAAAATCCCCCAGAATTTCCCCAAAAACCCCCAAATTTTCCCCAAAATTCCCATTTTCCTGTGGTTTTGCAGAGGTTGCAGGCGCAGCTGGAGGCGCTGGGACGAGGAGCTGAGCCCGGTGAGACCCCGACCCCGATTTGGGCTGGAAATTCCCATTTTGGGGTTCAAACCTTGAATTTTGGGGTTCCCACTCTCAATTTTGGGGTTCAAACCCTCAATTTTGGGGGTTAAACCCCTTCAGTTTTGGGGGTCAAACTCTCAATTTTAAACTCTCCAGTTTTGGGGGTCAAACTCTCAATTTTAAACCCTCCAGTTTTGGGGTTCAAACCCTTCCGTTTTGGGGTTAAAATCCTCAATTTTGGGGTTCGGACCCTTCAGTTTTGGGGTTGAAACCCTTCAATTTGAGGTTCAAACTCTTCAATTTTGGGGTTCAAACCCTCAGTTTGGCGTTAAAACCCTTGAGTTTCAGGGTTCAAATCCTCAATTTTGGGGTTCAAACTCACAATTTTTGGGGTTCAAACCTTTCGGTTCAAGCCCTTCAGTTTTGGGATTCAAAGCCTTCAATTTTGGGGTTCAAACCCTTCAATTTTGGGGTTCAAACCCTTCAGTTTGGGGGTTCAAACCTTTCAGTTTTGGGGTTCGGACCCTCAGTTTTTGGGGGTCCTGGTGGGATTTGATGCTCTTTTCTTGAAGATCCAGAGGAATCCAAGGATCCACCAGAGGAGGATCCACCAGAGGAGGATCCAGCGATCTCCAGCCCAGGTGAGCGCGGTCCTGGCCGGGCACGGGGGCAGGAAAAGGGGGATTTGGTGGGATTTGGTGGGATTTGTCAGGATTTGTTGGGATTTTGGTGGGATTTGTCAGGATTTTGGTGTGATTTTGGTGTGATTTGCTGGGATTTTGGTGTGATCTGTTGGTATTTTGGTGGCATTTTGCTGGGGTTTTTTGGGAATTTGGTGGGATTTTGCTGGGATTTGCTGTGATCTGTTGGTATTTTGCTGTGATCTGTCTGTATTTTGCTGTGAGGTGTCTGTATTTTGGTGTGATCTGTTGGTATTTTGGTGGTATTTTGCTGGGGTTTTTTGGGAATTTGGTGGTATTTTGGTGGTGTTTTGCTGGGGTTTTTTGGGAATTTGGTGGTATTTTGCTGGGGTTTTTTGGGAATTTGTTGGCATTTTGCTGGGGTTTTTTGGGAATTTGTTGGTATTTTGGTGGTATTTTGCTGGGGATTTTTGGGAATTTGTTGGTATTTTGGTGGTACTTTGGTGGTATTTTGCTGGGGATTTTTGGGAATTTGGTGGTATTTTGGTGGCATCTTGCTGGGTTTCTTTGGGAATTTGTTGGTATTTTGCTGGGGTTTTGCTGGGTTTCTTTGGGAATTTGGTGGTATTTTGGTGGCATTTTGCTGGGGTTTTTTGGGAATTGGTTGGTATTTTGTTGGTATTTTGCTGGGGTTTTTTGGGAATTTGGTGGTATTTTGGTGGCATCTTGCTGGGTTTCTTTGGGAATTTGTTGGTATTTTGGTGGTATTTTGCTGGGTTTTTTTGGGAATTTGGTGGCATTTTGCTGGGGTTTTGCTGGGTTTTTTTGGGAATTTGGTGGTATTTTGGTGGCATTATGCTGGGGTTTTTTGGGAATTTGTTGGCATTTTGCTGGGGTTTTTTGGGAATTTGTTGGTATTTTGTTGGTATTTTGGTGGTATTTTACTGGTTTTTTTTGGGAATTTGGTGGCATTTTGCTGGGGTTTTTTTGGGAATTTGGTGGTATTTTGGTGGCATTTTGCTGGGGTTTTTTGGGAATTGGTTGGTATTTTGTTGGTATTTTGCTGGGGTTTTTTGGGAATTTGGTGGTATTTTGGTGGCATCTTGCTGGGTTTCTTTGGGAATTTGTTGGTATTTTGGTGGTATTTTGCTGGGTTTTTTTGGGAATTTGGTGGCATTTTGCTGGGGTTTTGCTGGGTTTTTTTGGGAATTTGGTGGTATTTTGGTGGCATTATGCTGGGGTTTTTTGGGAATTTGTTGGCATTTTGCTGGGGTTTTTTGGGAATTTGTTGGTATTTTGTTGGTATTTTGGTGGTATTTTACTGGTTTTTTTTGGGAATTTGGTGGCATTTTGCTGGGGTTTTTTTGGGAATTTGGTGGTATTTTGGTGGTGTTTTGCTGGGTTTTTTGGGAATTTGGTGGTATTTTGGTGGCGTTTTGCTGGGGTTTTTTGGGAATTTGGTGGTATTTTGGTGGCATTATGCTGGGGTTTTTTGGGAATTTGGTGGCATTTTGCTGGGGTTTTTTGGGAATTTGTTGGCATTTTGCTGGGGTTTTTTGGGAATTTGTTGGTATTTTGGTGGCATTTTGCTGGGTTTTTTTGGGAATTTGGTGGTATTTTGCTGGGGATTTTTGGGAATTTGTTGGTATTTTGGTGGTACTTTGGTGGTATTTTGCTGGGGTTTTTTGGGAATTTGTTGGTATTTTGCTGGGGTTCTGCTGGGTTTCTTTGGGAATTTGTTGGCATTTTGCTGGGTTTTTTTGGGAATTTGGTGGTATTTTGGTGGCATTATGCTGGGGTTTTTTGGGAATTTGGTGGCATTTTGCTGGGGTTTTTTGGGAATTTGGTGGCATTTTGCTGGGTTTCTTTGGGAATTTGGTGGTATTTTGGTGGCATTATGCTGGGGTTTTTTGGGAATTTGGTGGCATTTTGCTGGGGTTTTTTGGGAATTTGGTGGCATTTTGCCGGGTTTCTTTGGGAATTTGGCGGCGTTTTGGTGTGGTGTGTTGGTATTCTGCTGCTCTGCCCCCAGCCCCGGCCGGGGACGCGCGGCAGGCGCTGCAGCAGCGCATGGAGCGCTACCGAGCCGCGCTGGGCCAGGCCCGCGCCAGCGGCGACGCCAGGAAGGCTCGGATGCACCAGAGGATCCTCAAGGTGGGGCTGGGATGGGGGCACGGGGACGGATCCCCGCGCTGGAATAACAGTCCCAGTGTGAAAATATCAGTCCCAGTGTGAAAATAACAGTCCCAGTATGAAAATAACAGTCCCAGTGTGAAAATAACAATCCCAGTGTGAAAATAACAGTCCCAGTGTGAAAATAACAGTCCCAGTGTGAAAATAACAATCCCAGTGTGAAAATAACAGTCCCAGTGTGAAAATAACAGTCCCAGTGTGAAAATAACAATCCCAGTACAAAAATAAGTCCCAATATGAAAATAACAATCCCAGTATGAAAATAACAATCCCAGTGTGAAAATAACAGTCCCAGTGTGAAAATAACAGTCCCAGTGTGAAAATAACAATCCCAGTGTGAAATACAGTCCAGTGTGAAAATAACAGTCCCCAGTGTGAAAATAACAATCCCAGTGTGAAAATAACAATCCCAGTACAAAAATAATAGTCCCAATATGAAAATAACAATCCCAATATGAAAATAACAATCCCAGTGTGAAAATAACAATCCCAGTGTGAAAATAACAATCCCAGTATGAAAATAACAATCCAGTGTGAAAATAACAATCCCAATATGAAAATAACAATCCCAGTATGAAAATAACAATCCCAATATGAAAATAACAATCCCAGTATGAAATATCAGTCCAGTATGAAAATAACAGTCCCAGTGTGAAAATATCAGTCCCAGTGTGAAAATAACAATCCCAGTACAAAATAAGTCCCAATATGAAAATAACAGTCCCAGTATGAAAATAACAATCCCAGTGTGAAAATAACAGTCCCAGTGTGAAAATAACAGTCCCAATGTGAAAATAACAATCCCAGTATGAAAATAACAATCCAGTATGAAAATAACAATCCCAGTATGAAAATAACAGTCCCAGTGTGAAAATAACAATCCCAGTATGAAAATAACAGTCCCAGTGTGAAAATAACAGTCCCAATGTGAAAATAACAATCCCAGTGTGAAAATAACAATCCCAGTGTGAAAATAACAGTCCCAGTGTGAAAATAACAATCCCAGTGTGAAAATATCAGTCCCGCGTGAAAATAACAATCCCAGGGTGAAAAATAACAATCCCAGTCTATCTCCAGTCTATCCCCAGTGCTCCCAGTGCCCGTGGGTGCCCCCTGACCCCCTGCGCCCCCTCCCCAGCAATGCCAGGGCTATCCTGGGTGCCCCTTGGGTGCCCCCTGACCCCTGTGCCCCCTCCCCAGCAATACGAGGCCGCCCTGGGTGCCCTGAGCGCGGGCAGAGCCGTGGATCTCTCGGAGCTGCCGGTGCCCCCCGGGTACGTCCCTGTCCCTCTGTCCCTCTGTCCCTCTGTCCCCCTGTCCCTGGGGTCTCACAGCCCCCCGGGACCCCCCCTTTCCGCAGGCTGCCCCCAATCCCGGGCTCAGGGCCCCCATCGGAGCCCGGCGTTGCCGGCGCGGTGCAGGCGGCGCTGAGGCTGACGGAGCACAGCGAGGGCGAGCAGGAGCAGGAGCAGGAGCAGGAGGGAAGAAGAGGAGCCCAAGGTGGGGTTTGGGGGCTGCAGGGAGGTTTTGGGGGGCTGGGGGGGAACATTCAAACATTGATTTTTATCAGTTTTATCCCCCCCCCCCCCCCCTCTTGCATTGCAGGTGCAGCCCAAGGCTCCTCCTGCGCCCCCTCCCAAACAGCAACAGCAACCCAGGAACGGCCAGGGGGCTCCTAAACCCGCTGGGAAAGGTACAGGGGGGGATTGGGGGGCTGAGGGAACCCCCTGCGCACTGGGACCCCTCCCCAGGACCCCCCGTTTTACCCCCCAGAGCCCCATTTTGCCCCGTTTTTGCCCCCAGCCCAGCTGCAGGTGCAGTTCCTGGAGCTGAGGCACAAGCAGCTCGTGCAGGGCGCCCTCCGTGCCAAGCGGTGCCAGGACCTGGTGGGTGCCAGGGAGTTCCTGCGCAGGGCCAGGGGCGTGCAGGCCATGCTGGGCGCTGCCAGGGCCGGGCTGCCCGTGGATCTCACCCAGGTGAGGGCGTGCCGGGGAGCTGGGTCAGATTCTGTGCTAAATTCTGGCCCAAATTGTGGATCCCGGTCCTGAATCCTCTCCCGTGGGATTCCCCAAATCCCGTTCCAAACCCTGTCCTAAATCCCAAATCCTGGCCCAAATCGTGTCCCGAACCCCATCCTAAATCCACCTCAAATCCCATCCCAGGATCCCGTGCCAGATCCCATCCTAAATCCCAAATCCTGGCCACGATCCAGCCCAAATCCGTCCCAAATCCTGTCCTAAATCCCATCCCAAATCCCAAATCCCATCCCAAATCCTGGCCAGGATCCAGCCCAAATCCCAAAATCCCATCCCAAAATCCCACCCCTAACCCCGTCCCCTTTTTGGGGTCTTCACCCCAAACCCCAAACCCCCCAAATCCCAAATCCCCCAAATCTTTGGGGATTTCACCCCAAACCTTTGTGTTTTCACCCCAAATCCCAAACCCCAAATCCCCCCAAATCCCCAAACCCCAAATCCCCCAAATCCCCAAATCCCAAACCCCAAATCTTTGGGGTTTTCTCCCCAACCCCCAACCCCCAACCCCCAAATCTTTTTGTTTTCACCCCAAACCCCAAATCTTTGGGTTTTCAGCCCAAACCCCAAATCCCAAATACCAAATCTTTGTGTTTTCACCCCAAATCCCCCAAACCCCAAGCCCCAAATCCCAAATCTTTGTGTTTTCACCCCAAACCTCAAATCTTTGTGTTTTCACCCCAAACCCCACATCCCAAACCCCAGATGTTTGTGTTTTCACCCCAAACCCCAAACCCCACATCCCAAACCCCAAATGTTTGTGTTTTCACCCCAAACCCCTGTGCAGGTGCCCGAGGTGCCCCTGGACGGGGCCGAGTTCGAGCTGGGCCCGGCCCGGGGGGTCCCGACGCCCCCCGAGGTCACCAAAACCTTCCTGGGGCTGGCGGCGGCGCTCAGGAGGCAGCACCAGGTGGGGAACCCCAAATTCGTGGGGAAAACACCAAAAAAATGGGGGGAAAACCCTAAAAAATGGGGTAATAGAAAAAAAATTGGGAGCGATGTACAAAAAAAAAAAAGGGGGGAAAAACCTAAAAAATGAGGGTAATATAAAAAAAATTGGGAGCGATGTACAAAATAATGGGGGAAAACCCTAAAAAATGGGGGTAATAGAAAAATAAATTGGGAGCGATGCACAAAATAAATGGGGGAAAACCCTAAAAAATGGGGGTAATATAAAAAAAAATTGGGGGGAAAACCCTAAAAAATGGGGGTAATATAAAAAAAATTGGGAGTGATGTACAAAAAAATAAAAGGGGGGGAAAACCCTAAAAAATGGGGGTAATATAAAAAAACCTGGGAGCGATGTACAAAAAAAATGGGGGGAAAACCCTAAAAAATGGGGGTAATATAAAAAAAATTGAGAGCGATGTACAAAAAAAATGGGGGGAAAACCCTAAAAATGGGGGTAATATAAAAAAAAATTGGGGGGAAAACCCTAAAAAATGGGGGTAATATATAAAAAATTGGGAGCAATGTACGAAAAAAAATGGGGGGAAAACCCTAAAAAGTGGGGGTAATATAAAAAAAAATTGGGAGCGATGTACAAAAAAAATGGGGGGAAAACCCTAAAAAATGGGGGTAATGTAAAAAAAATTGGGAGCGATGTACAAAAAAAAATGGGGGGAAAACCCTAAAAAATGGGGGTAATATAAAAAAACCTGGGAGCGATGTACAAAAAAAATGGGGGGAAAACCCTAAAAAATGGGGGTAATATAAAAAGCCTGGGAGCGATGTACAAAAAAAATGGGGGGAAAACCCTAAAAAATGGGGGTAATATAAAAAAAAATTGGGAGCGATGTACAAAAAAAAATGGGGGGAAAACCATAAAAAATGGGGGTAATATAAAAAAAATTGGGAGCGATGTACAAAAAAATGGGGGGAAAACCCTAAAAAATGGGGGTAATATAAAAAAAAAATTGGGGGGAAAACCCTAAAAAATGGGGGTAATATAAAAAAAAATTGGGAGCGATGTACAAAAAAAAAAAAAAAGGGGGGGAAAACCCTAAAAAATGAGGGTAATATAAAAAAAATTGGGAGCGATGTACAAAAAAATAAAAGGGGGGGAAAACCCTAAAAAATGGGGGTAATATAAAAAAACCTGGGAGCGATGTACAAAAAAAATGGGGGGGAAAACCCTAAAAAATGGGGGTAATATAAAAAAAATTGGGAGCGATGTACAAAAAAAAAAGGGGGGGAAAACCCTAAAAAATGGGGGTAATAGAAAAAAAAATTGGGGGGAAAACCCTAAAAAATGGGGGTAATATAAAAAAAAATTGGGAGCGATGTACAAAAAAAAAAAAAAGGGGGGGAAAACCCTAAAAAATGAGGGTAATATAAAAAAAATTGGGAGCGATGTACAAAATAAATGGGGGAAAACCCTAAAAATGGGGGTAATATAAAAAAAAATTGGGAGCGATGTACAAAAAAAATGGGGGGGAAAACCCTAAAAAATGGGGGTAATATAAAAAAAATTGGGAGTGATGTACAAAAAAAAAATGGGGGGAAAACCCTAAAAAATGGGGTTAGTATAAAAAAAAACTGGGAGCGATGTACAAAAAAAATGGAGTGAAAACCCTAGAAATGGGGGTAATATAAAAAAAATTGGGAGCGACGTGCAAAAAAAAATGGGGGGAAAACCCTAAAAAATGGGGGTAGTATCCCAAAAAATAAGGGAACCCCAAAAATGGGGGAAATATCCCAAAAATTGGGGGGGGGGAACCCCCAAAAAATGGGGGGAAACCCTAAAAAATGGAGCACCAAAAATTGGGGGTGGAACCCCAAAAAATCGGGGGGAAACACAAAAAAAAAAGAGGGGAAATCCTAAAAAATGGGGATAATATAAAAAAATGGGGGCGAAGCCCTAAAAAACTGGGGGAAAAACTCTAAAAAATGGGGGAAATCCTAAAAAATGGGGGAAAAACAAAAAAAAGAAAATTGGGGGTGAAACCCCTAAAAATTTGGGGGTAATTTCCCAAAAAATGGGGTTGAAACCCTAAAAACTGGCGGGAAACCCTAAATATTGGGGGGAGCCCTAAAAATTGGGGGTAAAATCCCAAAAAATGGGGGTGAAAACCTGAAAATTGGGGAAATGTCCCCAAAATCTCCTTCCCCCCCCGCAGCTGTGCCTCAGTTTCTCCCGGCAGTTCGCGCAGCTGGGGAACATCGCAGAGACCACGCGGTGAGTGGGGATTTGGGGGGGGGCTCACCTGGCCAGGTGTGTTTGGGGGAGGGGGCTCACCCGGCCAGGTGTGTTTGGGGGGGGGCTCACCTGGCCAGGTGTGTTTGGGGGGGGGGGGGCTCACCTGGCCAGGTGTGTTTGGGGGGGGGGCTCACCTGGCCAGGTGTGTTTGGGGGGGGGGCTCACCTGCCCAGGTGTGTTTGGGGGGGGGCTCACCCGGCCAGGTGTGTTTGGGGGGGGGCTCACCTGGCCAGGTGTGTTTGGGGGGGGGGCTCACCTGGCCAGGTGTGTTTGGGGGGGGGGCTCACCTGGCCAGGTGTGTTTGGGGAGGGGGCTCACCTGGCCAGGTGTGTTTGGGGAGGGGGCTCACCCGGCCAGGTGTGTTTGGGGGGGGGGCTCACCTGGCCAGGTGTATTTGAGGGGGGTCTCACCTGCCCAGGTGTATTTGAGGGGGGGTCTCACCTGCCCAGGTGTATTTGAGGGGGTCTCACCTGCCCAGGTGTATTTGGGGGGTCTCACCTGCCCAGGTGTATTTGAGGGGGTCTCACCTGCCCAGGTGTATTTGAGGGGGTCTCACCTGCCCAGGTGTATTTGGGGGGGTCTCACCTGCCCAGGTGTATTTGGGGGGGTCTCACCTGCCCAGGTGTATTTGAGGGGGTCTCACCTGCCCAGGTGTATTTGAGGGGGTCTCACCTGCCCAGGTGTATTTGAGGGGGTCTCACCTGCCCAGGTGTATTTGAGGGGGGGTCTCACCTGCCCAGGTGTATTTGAGGGGGTCTCACCTGCCCAGGTGTATTTGGGGGGGTCTCACCTGCCCAGGTGTATTTGAGGGGGGGTCTCACCTGCCCAGGTGTATTTGAGGGGGTCTCACCTGCCCAGGTGTATTTGGGGGGGTCTCACCTGCCCAGGTGCGAGGCCCTGGCCCTCGAGTGCCGCTCCCACATGGAGACCCTGAGGAGGGAGCACGGCCGGGGGGGGCCCCCCCCGAAAGCCCGGTGGGAGCAGAGAACGTTCCACGTGCTCAGGTGAGGGGGGGGACACACCTGGGAACACCTGGGAACACCTGGGAACACCTGGGAACACACCTGGGAACACACCTGGGAACACACCTGGAGGGTAAACACACCTGGGAACACACCTGGGAACACCTGGGAACACCTGGGAACACCTGGGATCACACCTGGAGGGTAAACACACCTGGGAACACACCTGGGAACACCTGGGAACACCTGGGAACACACCTGGGAACACCTGGGAACACACCTGGGAACACACCTGGGGGGGGATGGCACACCTGGGAACACCTGGGAACACACCTGGGAGCACACCTGGAGGGTAAGCACACCTGGGAACACACCTGGGAACACACCTGGGGGGGGATGGCACACCTGGCTGGGGGGGTGGGCACACCTGGATGAGGGGCAGAGAAAGGGAGGGGCACACCTGGGGGTGGGGATGAGGATGGGCACACCTGGGGGTGGGCGTGGCACACCTGGATGGGATGGGCACACCTGGATGGGGTTGGTACACCTGGGGATGGGCACACCTGTGTGTGTGGGGGATGGGCACACCTGTGTGTGGGGGGGAGGGGCACACCTGTGTGTGGGGGAGGGGCACACCTGTGTGTGTGGGGGGGATGGGCACACCTGTGCGTGTGGGGGATGGGCACACCTGTGTGTGTGGGGGGGAGGGGCACACCTGTGTGTGTGTGTGGGGGGAGGGGCACAGCTGGGGGTGGGGGAGGGGCACACCTGTGTGTGTGGGGGGGAGGGGCACAGCTGTGTGTGTGTGGGGGGGAGGGGCACAGCTGGGGGTGGGGGAGGGGCACACCTGTGTGTGTGTGGGGGAGGGGCACACCTGTGTGTGTGGGGGGGAGGGGCACACCTGTGTGTGTGGGGGGGAGGGGCACAGCTGTGTGTGTGTGGGGGGGAGGGGCACACCTGTGTGTGTGTGGGGGAGGGGCACACCTGTGTGTGTGGGGGGGAGGGGCACACCTGTGTGTGTGGGGGGGAGGGGCACAGCTGTGTGTGTGTGGGGGGGAGGGGCACACCTGTGTGTGTGGGGGGGAGGGGCACACCTGTGTGTGTGTGTGGGGGATGGGCACAGCTGGGGGTGGGGGAGGGGCACACCTGTGTGTGTGGGGGGGAGGGGCACACCTGTCTCCCCTCCCCCCCTCACCTGCAGGTCGTTCCCCGAGCTGAGCAGCAGCGACCTCGAGCTGGGCATCGAGCGGGGGAGGGGCATCCCCGCGCCGCCAGGTGTGGGACTGGGAACGGGGGCGGGGCAAACGGGAACGGGGGCGGGGCAAACGGGAACGGGGGCGGGGCAAACGGGAACGGGGGAGCGGGGCAAAATGGGAACGGGGGCGGGGCAACTGGGAATGGGGGAGGGGCAAACTGGGAATGGGGGAGGGGCAAACTGGGAACGGGGGAGGGGCAAACTGGGAACGGGGGAGGGGCAAACTGGGAACGGGGGTGGGGCAACTGGGAATGGGGGAGGGGCAAACTGGGAACGGGGTGGGGCAACTGGGAATGGGGGAGGGGCAAACTGGGAACGGGGGTGGGGCAACTGGGAATGGGGGAGGGGCAACTGGGAACGGGGGAGGGGCAAACTGGGAATGGGGGTGGGGCAAAATGGGAATGGGGAGGGGCAAACTGGGAATGGGGGAGGGGCAAACTGGGAATGGGGGAGGGGCAACTGGGAATGGGGGCGGGGCTCACCTGGGGCTCCCCGCTCACCTGGGGGTGTCCGTCCGTCCGTCCCTCTGTCTGTCCGTCCGTCCGTCCGTCCCCAGGTGTGTCCCCAGGTGACCTGGACACCTTCGTAGCGCTTCGAGTTCCCCCACCCCAGCCAGGTGAGGGGACCCCGGAAATGGAACTGGGACCCCCCAAAAAAATGGCCCCAAAAATGGCCCCAAACCTCCAAAAATGGCCCCAAAAATGGACCCTAAACCCCAAAAAATGGCCCCAAAAATGGACCCGGGACCCCCCAAAAAAATGGCCCCAAAAATGGCCCTAAATCCCCCAAAAAAATGGCCCCAAAAATGGCCCTAAATCCCCCAAAAAATGGCCCCAAAAATGGAACTGGGACCCCCAAAAATGGCCCCAAAAATGGAACTGGGACCTCAAAAAAATGGCCCCAAAAATGGCCCTAAATCCCCCCAAAAAATGGCCCCAAAAATGGACCCCAAACCTCCAAAAAATGGCCCCAAAAATGGACCCTAAACCCCAAAAAATGGCCCCAAAAATGGACCCTAAACCTCCAAAAAATGGCCCCAAAAATGGCCCCAAACCCCAAAAAATGGCCCCAAAAATGGACCCTAAATCCCCCCAAAAAATGGCCCAAAAATGGACCCAGGACCCCCAAAAAATGGCCCCAAAAATGGAACTGGGACCCCCAAACAAATGGCCCCAAAAATGACCCCAAACCCCAAAAAAATGGCCCCAAAATCACCCCCGGGACCCCAAAATTGTCCCTAAACCCCCCAAATTTTCCCAGACCCCCAAATTGTCCAGTGACCCCCAAAATCCCCCCTGAGACCCCCCAAAATCTCCCCAAATCCTTGAAGACCCCTCCCCAGATTATCCCTGACCCCCAAAAATGTCCCCAAAATCCTCCGAGCCCTCTCCCCGAATTATCCTTTACCCCTCCCAAATTGCCGCAGTGACCCCAAAAAATTTCCTTTTTCCCCAATATCTCCCCAAAATCCTCCAAGCCCCCTCCCCAAATTCCCCTTTCCCCCCCAAAATCTCCCCAAAATCCCTCCGGAGCCCCCTCCCCAAATTCTCCCTTGTCCCCCTCAAATGATCCCTAATCCCCCCCAAATTGTCCCCAATGCTCGGGGATCCCCCGAATTTTTCCTAATTGCCCCCAAAATGTCCCTGGGACCCCCAAATTGCCGCCAAACCCTCAGAGCCCCCTCCCCAAATTATCCTTTACCTCCACCCCAAAAATCTCCCCAAATTCTCGAAGCCCCCTCCCCGCATTCTCCCTTGCCTCCCCCAAAATTATCCCAGCGACCCCCAAATTATCTCTGAGCCCCCCCAAAATTTTCCCTGACTCCCCCAAAAATGTCCCGGTGACCCAAAAATGTCCCTGGGACCCCCAGAAATGCCCCGAACGCTCGGAAGCCCCCTCCCCAAATTCCCTCTCCCCTCCCCAGGACGAGGCGCAGCGGGACAAGACCGCGGTGGTGAAGGGCACGGATTGTCCCGGTAAATCCGGGAATTCGGGGAAATTCGGGAATTCGGGGAGGGGGCGCGGCCCGGGGGGGGCCGGGGGGACCCTCGGGGGTCTCCTCGGGGGGGCGGTCCCTGATTCGGGGCCGCCCCCTCCCCAGAATTCCGGGCTCGGTTCCGGCTGCGGCTCCTGCGCGGCCACCGGGGGCTGCGGCGGCTGCTGAGCCGCGGGATCCGCCTGGAGGTGGCGCAGAAAGGGTAAAAATTGGGGGGAAAACGGGGAAAATGGGGAAAAACGGTAAAAAAGGGCTGCGGGTAAAAAACGGGCGGGATTTGGGGCGAAAAACGGGGAAAATGGGGAAAAACGGTGGGGTGAAAAGGGGGGAAATTCCGGGGGCTGAGCCAGGGAATCCGCCTGGAGGTGGCGCAAAAAGGGTAAAAAATGGGGGGAAATTTGGGGTGAAAAACGGGGAAAATGGGAAAAAAGGGATGGGAGGGGTTGGGGGTAAAAAACGGGCGGGATTTGGGGCGAAAAACGGGGAAAATGGGGAAAAACGGTGGGGTAAAAATGGGGGAAATTCCGGGGGCTGAGCCGCGGGATTCGCCGGGAGGTGGCGCAAAAAGGGTAAAAAATGGGGGAAAAACGGGGAAAATGGGAAAAAAGGGTGGGTAAAAAATGGGGGAAATTTCGGGGGCATTTACTGGGACGTGTATTGGGATTTTTGGAGCATTTATTGGGATTTTTGGAGCGTGCATTGGGATTTTGGGGGCATTTATTGGGGTTTTGGGGCATTTATTGGGGTTTTCGGGGCGGGGATTCCTTCCTGGGGCATTTATTGGGATTTTTGGGACATTTATTGGGATTTTTTGGGACATTTATTGGGATTTTTTGGGACATTTATTGGGATTTTTTGGGACAGATTTTTTGGGGCATTTATTGGATTTTTTGAGACCTTTATTGGATTTTTTGGGGCATTTATTGGGATTTTTTGGGACATTTATTGGGATTTTTTGGGACATTTATTGGGATTTTTTGGGACAGATTTTTTGGGGCATTTATTGGGATTTTTTGAGACCTTTATTGGATTTTTTGGGGCATTTATTGGGATTTTTTTGGGACATTTATTGGGATTTTTTGGGACATTTATTGGGATTTTTTGGGACAGATTTTTTGGGGCATTTATTGGTATTTTTTGGGACATTTATTGGGATTTTTTGGGACAGTTTTTTTGGGGCATTTATTGGGGTTTTTTGGGACATTAATTGGGATTTTTGGGACATTTATTGGATTTTTGGGGACAGATTTTTGGGGCATTTACTGGGGATTTTGGGGGCATTTATTGGGATTTTCGGGGCGGGGATTCCTTCCTGGGGTATTTTGGGTCGGGAATTCATTTCTGGGGCACTCTGGGACATTTCCGTGTCCCTCGGTGCCGTTTCTGTGGCGCTGCCCCCAGGGGTCTGTTCCGGGCCGAGCGCGCTCTGGGCTCGGCTCAGCTGCGCCTGGAGGCGCTCGAGGGGAGCTGCGAGCTGCGCCAGCGGCTGGAGGTGAGCGGGGGTTCTGGGATCCAGATGTGCCCGTGCCGGGGTCCGGATGTGCCCGTGCCCGTCCCAGATGTGCCCGTGCCCGTCCCAGATGTGCCCCCTCCTCTCCTCCGTCCCGGGGTTCCCTCACCCGCAGCTCCTCGGTCCCGCTGGTCCCGCATTCCCGGCCCCGCCGTTCCCACCGTCCCCATCATCTCCGGTCCCGCCGTGTCCCGGTGTCCGTGTGTCCGTGTGTCCGTGTGTCCGTGTGTCCGTGTGTCCTGCTGTCCCACGGTGTCCGTGTGTCCCGGTACCCGTGTCCGTGTGTCCGTGTGTCCCACGGTGTCCGTGTGTCCGTGTGTCGCACGGTGTCCGTGTGTCCTGCTGTCCCGCCGTGTCCGTGTGTCCCGGTACCCGTGTCCGTGTGTCCGTGTGTCCGTGTGTCCGTGTGTCCGTGTGTCCGTGTGTCCGTGTGTGTGCCGGTACCCGTGTCCGTGTGTCCGTGTGTCCGTGTGTGCCGGTACCCGTGTCCGTGTGTCCGTGTGTCCGTGTGTCCGTGTGTCCCGGTACCCGTGTCCGTGTGTCTGTGTGTCCCGGTACCCGTGTCCGTGTGTCCGTGTGTCGCACGGTGTCCGTGTGTGCCGGTGTCCGTGTGTCCCAGTGTCCGTGTGTCCGTGTGTCCCGCCGTGTCCGTGTGTCCGTGTGTGCCGGTACCCGTGTCCGTGTGTCCGTGTGTCGCACGGTGTCCGTGTGTCCCATGGTGTCCGTGTGTCCGTGTGTCGCACGGTGTCCGTGTGTCCCGCCGTGTCCGTGTGTCCGTGTGTCGCACGGTGTCGTGTGTCGCGGTCGGTGTCCCGCCGTGTCCGTGTGTCCGTGTGTCGCACGGTGTCCGTGTGTCCCGCCATGTCCGTGTGTCCGTGTGTCCGTGTGTCGCACGGTGTCCGTGTGTCCGCAGCTGCTGGACGGCCGCCGCCGCACGGGGGCGCTGCTCGAGGTGTGGGTGCGGATCCGGGAGCCGCTGGGGCCGCACCGGGAGCTGGAGCCGCGCTCGGAGCGGTGGCTGCGGCTGGAGCCGGGCCCGGAGCGCGCCGTGAGTACCGGGATGGGCCGGGAGACACCGGGAACCGCCGGGACCCCGTGGGATGGGCTGGGAACCCGGCGGGAACCCCCCGAATCCACCGGGACCCCCCCCCGGTGGGACCCCCCCCCCCCTAACCCCGCTGTCCCCCCCAGCTCTGCCCGGTGCCCGAGCCCGCCCCGGCCGCGGCCAAGGACGGGAAGGAGCGGTGAGAGAGCCCCGGGAGCGGGGAACGGCGGCGGGAATGGCGCCCGCACCGGGGCTGGGGGACCCCTCCCCAATATCCCCAATCCCCTCCCCGGGGCTGTGAGACCCCTCCCCAATATCCCCAACGCCCCCAATCCCCTCCCCGGGGCTGGGAGACCCCTCCCCAATATCCCCAGGGCTGTGAGACCCCTCCCCAGGGCTGTGAGACCCCTCCCCAATATCCCCAACGCCCCCCATGCCCTCCCCAGGGCTGTGAGACCCCTCCCCAATATCCCCAGGGCTGTGAGACCCCTCCACAATATTCCCAACGCCCCCAATCCCCTCCCCAGGGCTGTGAGACCCCTCCCAATATCCCCAGGGCTGGGGGACCCCTCCCCAATATCCCCAATCCCCTCCCAGGGCTGTGAGACCCCTCCCCAATATCCCCAACGCCCCCAATCCCCTCCCCGGGGCTGGAGACCCCTCCCCAATATCCCCAGGGCTGTGAGACCCCTCCCCAATATCCCCAACGCCCCCCATGCCCTCCCAGGGCTGTGAGACCCCTCCCCAATATCCCCAACGCCCCCCATGCCCTCCCCAGGGCTGTGAGACCCCTCCCCAATATCCCCAACGCCCCCCATGCCCTCCCCAGGGCTGTGAGACCCCTCCCCAATATCCCCCATCCCCTCCCCAGGGCTGGGAGACCCCTCCCCAATATCCCCAGGGCTGTGAGACCCTCCCCAATATCCCCAGGGCTGGGAGACCCCTCCCCAATATCCCCAACGCCCCCCATGCCCTCCCCAGGGCTGTGAGACCCCTCCCCAATATCCCCCATCCCCTCCCCAGGCTGTGAGACCCCTCCCCAATATCCCCAGGGCTGTGAGACCCCTCCCCAATATCCCCAACGCCCCCCATGCCCTCCCCAGGGCTGTGAGACCCCTCCCCAATATCCCCAGGGCTGTGAGACCCCTCCACAATATTCCCAACGCCCCCAATCCCCTCCCCAGGCTGTGAGACCCCTCCCCAATATCCCCAGGGCTGGGGGACCCCTCCCCAATATCCCCAATCCCCTCCCCGGGGCTGTGAGACCCCTCCCCAATATCCCCAATGCCCCCCATCCCCTCCCGGGGGTGTGAGACCCCTCCCCAATATCCCCAGGGCTGTGAGACCCCTCCCCAATATCCCCAACGCCCCCAATCCCCTCCCCAGGGCTGTGAGACCCCCCTCCCCAATATACCCAACGCCCCCCAATCCCATCCCCAGGGCTGTGAGACCCCTCCCCAATATCCCGAGGGCTGGGAGACCCCTCCCCAATATCCCCAACGCCCCCCAATCCCATCCCCAGGGCTGTGAGACCCCTCCCCAATATCCCCAATCCCCTCCCCAGGGCTGTGAGACCCCTCCCCAATATCCCCAATCCCCTCCCCAGGGCTGTGAGACCCCTCCCCAATATCCCCAATCCCCTCCCCAGGGCTGTGAGACCCCTCCCCAATATCCCCAACGCCCCCCATCCCCTCCCCAGGGCTGGGAGACCCCTCCCCAATATCACCAGGGCTGGGAGACCCCTCCCCAATATCCCCCATCCCCTCCCCAGGGCTATGAGACCCCTCCCCAATATCCGAGGGCTGTGAGACCCCTCCCCAATATCCCCAATCCCTCCCCAGGGCTGTGAGACCCCTCCCCAATATCCCCCATCCCCTCCCCAGGGCTATGAGACCCTCCCCAATATCCCGAGGGCTGTGAGACCCCTCCCCAATATCCCCAATCCCCTCCCCAGGGCTGTGAGACCCCTCCCCAATATCCCCCATCCCCTCCCCAGGGCTGTGAGACCCCTCCCCAATATCCCCAATCCCCTCCCCAGGGCTGTGAGACCCCTCCCCAATATCCCCAATGCCCCCAATCCCCTCCCCAGGGCTGTGAGACCCCTCCCCAATATCCCCAACGCCCCAATCCCCTCCCCAGGGCTGTGAGACCCCTCCCCAATATCCCCAAGGCTGGGAGACCCCTCCCCAATATCCCCCATCCCCTCCCCAGGGCTGTGAGACCCCTCCCCAATATCCCCAATCCCCTCCCCAGGGCTGTGAGACCCCTCCCCAATATACCCAACGCCCCCCAATCCCCTCCCCAGGGCTGTGAGACCCCCTCCCCAATATACCCAACGCCCCCCAATCCCCCTCCCCAGGGCTGTGAGACCCCTCCCCATATCCCCAGGGCTGTGAGACCCCTCCCCAATATCCCCAATCCCCTCCCCAGGGCTGTGAGACCCCTCCCCAATATCCCCAGGGCTGTGAGACCCCTCCCCAATATCCCCAGGGCTGGGAGACCCCTCCCCAATATCCCCAACGCCCCCAATCCCCTCCCCAGGGCTGTGAGACCCCTCCCCAATATCCCCAGGGCTGGGAGACCCCTCCCCAATATCCCCAACGCCCCCCATGCCCTCCCCAGGCCCCCCCCGGCCCTGCCAGCCTCGCCGTGCTCCAGTTCGACCGCGAGCGCCTGGAGCGGAAGGTGAGGAGGGGGCGGCGATTTTTGGGCTCGGGGGTCTCGCGGGGCGGGGACCCCCCCCCATTGTCGATTATCGTGTGCCCCCTCCCCAGATGGCCCCGGCGGCGCCCCCCGAGCTGCGGCGGCGGCACCAGGAGCTGCTGGGGCGCATCCGGGGGCTGCGGGCGCGGCTGCAGGGCGGGGACCCCGCTTCCGAACCGGTGAGAGGAGCAAAAACCCCCGGTTCTTTCCCCGTTTTCCCA
>CM069699.1:728610-818114 GCA_036010785.1 Ammospiza maritima maritima | reverse complement strand
ACAGGTGAGAGGGGCAGGGACAGGGGAGAACAGGCACAGGTGCGACGCCCAGGTGTGCCCAGGCGTGCCCACATCCGTGCCCAGGTGTGCACGGCCTCGTCCAGGTGTTCACAGATGTGTCCAGGTGTGCCCAGGTATGAACAGACTCCTCCAGGTGTGTCTGCAGCCGTGCCCAGATGTGCCCAGGTGTGTCTGCAGCCATAGCTGGGTGCGAGCAACCTCGTCCAGGTGTGCCCAGGTGTTCACAGATGTGCCCAGGGGTGTCTGCAGTCACGTCCAGGTGTGCATGGCTTCATCCAGGTGTGCCCAGGTGTGCCCAGGTGTGCCCAGAGCCACCTCTGAGTGCACTCAGCCCCTCCCAGGTGTGCCCAGGTGTCTCCAGATGTCCCCCCAGGTGTTCTTTGGTGTCCCCAGGTGTGTCCCAGGTGCACCCAGGTGTGCCCAGGTGTGCCAAGACATCCCTCAGGTGTATCTGGGTGCACCCAGGTGTGTCCCAAGAGCTCCCAGGTGTGTCCCAGATGTTCCCAGGTGTCTCCAGGTGTGGCTAGATGTGTCTCCAGGTGAGCCCAGGTGTCTCCAGGTGTGCACAACGTGGTCTAGGTGTGTCCAGGTGTCCATCCAGGTACACCCAGGTGTTCCCAGATGTCCCCAGGTGTCCCCAGGTGCACCCAGGTGTGTCCCAGGTGTGTCCCAGATGTCCTCCAGGTGTATCTGGGTGCACCCAGGTGTCCCCAGGTGTCTCCAGGTCTTCTCAGGTGTTCTTTGGTGTCCCCAGGTGCGTCCCAGGTGTGTCCAGGTACATCCAGATGTGCACCGGGGTGTCTCCAGATGTTCCCCAGAAGTTCCCCAGGTGCACCCAGGTATATCCAGATGTTCCCCAGGTGTGCCCCAGATGTTCCTCAGGTGTCCCCAGGTGTCCCCAGGTGTCCCCAGGTGTCTCTGGGGGGGCCTCGGCCCCTCAGGGCTCCTCCTCCTCCATTGCCAGCGGCCACTGGGGGGGGACAAAATGGCGTCACCTGCGTGTCGCCAAGCCCCGCCCCCTCCAGGCGTTAACCCCGCCCCCTCCATGTGCTCACCTGCGTGTCCCCAAGCCCCGCCCCCTCCAGGTGTTAACCCCGCCCCCTCCATGTGCTCACCTGCGTGTCGCCAAGCCCCGCCCCCTCCAGCTGTTCCGGAACCTTCCGGAAGGCGGCGTTGCTGAAGCTGATGCTGTTGGTGCTGCGCCGGCGCCACCAGCGCCACAGCGCCCGCCCGGCCAGGCCCAGGCACACGAACAGACCTGGGGGGGCAAAAGTGGGGGTCGGGGGGGGCGTCCCCAAAATTTGGGGAACCCCAAAAAATCCGGGAGAGCCCAAAATTCCGGGATTTTACCCCAAAAATTTGGGGTTTTGCACCAAAAATCTGGGGTGCCCCATTGGGATCAATTCAGGGAGCCCCCTGGTGGCTGCAAGTGGGAACTGCAGGATGGGGGCGACCACCCCTAAATCCAGGATTTTACCCCCAAAAAATCGGGAAATCACCCCAAAATCCAGGATTTCACCCCAAAGAACCGAGATATTCCCCTAAAAAAACAGGACAGCCCCCCAAAATCTGGGAGAACCCAAAATTCTGGGATTTTACCCCAGAAATTTGGGGTTTTGCCCCCAAAATCTGGGATGCCCCTTTGGGATCAATTCATGGAGCCCCCTGATGGTCACAGGTGAGAACTGCAGGAAGGGGGCGACCGCCCCTAAATCCAGGATTTTACCTCCCAAAAAGTCGGGAAATCACCCCAAAATCTGGGATTTCAGCCTAAAAAACAAGGACAGCCCCCCAGAATCTGGGAGAACCCAAAATTCTGGGATATTCCCTCAAAATTTGGGATTTCAGCCCCAAATTTGGAGCTACCCCAATGGGATCAATTCATGGAGCCTCCTGGTGGCCACAACGGGGAATTGCAGACACGGGACACCCCCCCCCCCCCCCCCCCCAGTTTGGGAACCCCCCCTCAATTTGTGACCCCTTCCCCCCTCCAAGCTCCCCTCCATTTTTGGGGACCCCTCCCATTTCCCCTCCCCCACCCCCGTGATTTTAACCCCTCCCCCCGTCCATACCAAGGGACAGCAGGACCCCCAGTGACGTCATCCATGGCCCCGCCCCTCTGGCCCCGCCCGGTTGGACGAGGTCACCTGTGGGAATAAAACTGGTCAGGGGGCGTGGCCAAATGATCGGTGGGCGTGGCCACATTCCCAAGGGGCGTGGCCGTGTGTGCTGAGTGGGCGTGGCCTCACCGTTGGGGGCGTGTCCCTCGGTGCTGAGGTTGCGGCTCTGGGGCTCCGGTTCGGGGGTCCCGGGGACGGCTGGGGGGGACACAAAGAGGGGGAGGGGTCACCTGGGGGGTTTTGGGGGGGTCTCACCTGACCCAGGTGTGGCTGGGGAGGGTCTGCGGGGGATTTTGGGGGTTCTGGGGGGATTTGAGAGGGTTTTGAGTGGTCTAGGGGTGTCTCTGGGGAGGTTTTGGGGGGGGGGGGTCTCTGAGGGGATTTGGGGGGGGAATTTTGGGGTCTCACCTGTCCCAGGTGTGGCTGGGGGGGTTTTGGGGGGGTCCCCGGGGGTCTCACCCACCATGGCAGTTGCGTCTGGGGGGGTTTGAGGAGTTTTGGGGGGATTTTGGGGGTTCCCGGGGGGGTTTCACCTGTCCCAGGTGCATCTGGGTGGGGATTGGGGGTGTCTGGGGGGATTTGGGGGTGTCTGGGGGGGTTTTGGGGTCTCACCCACCATGGCAGGTTCTGTTGTCGGGGCCCAGCCCCATTCCTGGGGGGCAGCTGCACTCGAAGCCGATGGGGAGATCCCGGCAGGAGTGGGAGCAGCCCCCAGACCCCTGCAGGCACTCGTTCACCCCTGGAAATACCAAAAATATCCCAAAAATTCAAAAATTCCAACGCCAAAAATCCCAAAATCCCAAAAATCCCAAAATTCAGCACCCCAAAATCACAAAAATTAAAAAAAAAAAAATAAAACAACAAAAATTCCAACCCCAAACCCCCAAAAATCCCCAAATGCCAAGAATCCTAGAATCTCAAATTCGAAATATCCCAAAACCTAAAAATACCAAAATCTGAAAAGCTCAAAATTCAAACAATCCCCAAATCCCAAAACCCCCCAAAATTCCCAAATCCCAAAAGCTCAAAAGCCCAAAAATCCCAAAAATCCCAACATCAAAACCCCAAAACCCCAACTTCAAAAGGGACCAAGACCCCAAAATCCCAAAAAAACCCAAATTCCAAAATTCACCAATTTTTTTTTTTGGGGGGGGGCAGCTTTTTGGGGGATTTTTGGGGGCCATTTTGGCGACAATTTTTGGGAGTTTTTGCTGGTTTTTGGGGGATTTTTGGGGCAGTTTTGGGAGAGTTTTTGGGGGTTTTTGGATCTGATTTTTTGGGGGCTTTTGGGGCCTTTTGGGGGAGATTTTTGGGGGGATTTTTGGGTTTCTTGGGGCAATTTTTGGGGGGCTTTTGAGACAATTTTTGTAGGGTTTTTGGGGCATTTTTTGAGCCATTTTGGGGGGGAAGTTTGGGGGGATTTGGGGGCTTTTGGGGCTGATTTTGGGGGGATTTTTGGGTTTTTTGGGGCAATTTTGGGGGGGGCTTTTGGGGGCAGTTTTGGGGGGATTTTGGGACAGTTTTTGTAGGGTTTTTGGAGCAGTTTTGGGGCATTTTTGGAGCAATTTTGGGGGGGAAGTTTGGGGGGATTTGGGGCAGTTGTGGGGCCGATTTTTGGGAGATTTTGGGACAATTTTGGACGGATTTTTGGGGCATTTTTGGGAAAGTTTTCAGGGCATTTTTTGAGCAATTTTTGGGGGAACTTTGGGGTTTTTTAGAGGGGATTTTGGGGTCTCTCGGGGCAGTTTTTTGGGGTTTTTTGGGAGTTTTTTTTGGGGTTTTTTGTGGGATTTCGGGCCCCTCCTCACCGCACTCCTTGAGCGGCTCGTCGGACCAGTCGCGACAGTGGCGCCGCCCATCGCAGACCTGCGCTATCGCGATACATTCACCCGAGCGGCAGCGGAACCGCTGCGGGCCGGGGCACGACGGGACTGGGGGGAAGAGAGGGGGGCTCAAGGACCGAGAGACCCCCAAAAATATCCCCAAAAATATCCCAAAATCCTCCCCAAAACGGCCCCAATAATCCCCCTAAAAATCCCCCAAATTTTCCCCAAAATATCCCCAAATATCCCTAAAAATACCCCCCAAAATCCCTAAAAATTTTCCCAAACATTGCCCCAAAATTCCTCCCTAAAAAATCCTCCCGAAAATTTCCCAAAAATCCAACCAAAAAATCCCTGAAAACCCCCCTAAAAAAATCCCCAAAATATCCCCAAAAAATCCCCCCAAAATCCCCCATAATTTCCCAAAATCCACCAAAAAATCCCTAAAAATCCACTCAAAAAATATCCCTAAAAATCCACACAAAAATATCCCCAAAAATCCCTAAAAATCCCCCAAATTTTCCCAAAACATCTCCCAAAATTTCCCAAAGAATCCCAAAAAAATACCCTAAAAATTTCCCAAAAAATCCCCCAAAAATCCCTAAAAATCCCCTCGAGAATTTCCCAAAAATATCCCTAAAAAATCCCCAAAAAAATCCCCTAAAAAAAAAAATCCCCCCAAATCCCCCCAAAAATTCCAAAAGATCCCCCGAAAATTTCCCAAAAATCCACCCAAAAAATCCCCTAAAAATTCCCCCAAAAATATCCCCAGAAATTCCCAAAAATCCACCCAAAAAAAACCCTAAAAATCCACCCAAAAAATTTCCCAAAGAATCTCAAAAAAATCCCCAAAAATTTCCCAAAAAATCCCCCAAAAAATCCCCCAAAAATATCCCCAAAATCCCCCCAGACCCCGCCCCTCCCTCCCTGACGTGGCCCCGCCCCCCTGACGTGGCCCCGCCCCTCCCGCACCCTCCGGACACGCCTCCTCGTCGTCTCCATGGCGACAGTCACGTGTCCCGTCGCAGGCGCGCGCCGCGGGGATGCAGCCCCGGTCGCGACAGAGGAACTGCCCGGGGGGGGCACGGCGGGGGCGGGGCTACGGACAGAGGGGCGGGGTTAGAGACAAAGGGGCGGGGTTAGCGACAAAGGGGCGGGGTTAGAGACAAAGGGGCGGGGTTAGAGTGGGGTCCCTCCCAGTCCATCCCGGTTTGTTCCCAATTGATCCCAGTCCCTCCCAGTCCATCCCAGTCTGTCCCAGTCCCTCCCAGTTTGTTCCCAGTTCCTCCCAGTATAACCCAACCTCCTCCCAGTCCCTCCCAGTTTGTTCCCAATTGATCCCAGTCCCTCCCAGTCCATCCCAGTCTGATCCCAGTTCCTCCCAGTATAACACAACGTCCTCCCAGTCCCTCCCAGTTTGTTCCCAGTCCCTCCCAGTTTGATCCCAGTCCCTCCCAGTCCCTCCCAGTTTGTTCCCAGTCCCTCCCAGTTTGATCCCAGTCTGTCCCAGTGCCTCCCAGTCTGTCCCAGTCCCTCCCAGTTTGTTCCCAGTTCCTCCCAGTATAACCCAACCTCCTCCCAGTGCCTCCCAGTTTGTTCCCAGTCCCTCCCAGTTTGATCCCAGTCTGTCCCAGTCCCTCCCAGTTTGTTCCCAGTCCCTCCCAGTATAACCCAACCTCCTCCCGGTCCCTCCCAGTTTGCTCCCAATTGATCCCAGTCCCTCCCAGTGCAACCAAACCTCCTCCCAATCCCTCCCAGTCCATCCCAGTTTGATCCCAGTTTGTTCCCAATTGGTCCCAGTTTGATCCCAGTCCATTCCAGTTTGTTCCCAGTCCCTTCCAGTTTATCCCAGTTTATCCCAGTTTATCCCAGTCCCTCCCAGTCCCTCCCAGTTTATCCCAGTTTGTTCCCAGTCCATCCCAGTCCCTCCCAGTTTCTCCCAGTCCCTCCCAGCCCCCCGCACTCACCGCAGCCCCGTTCATCGGAGCTATCGCGACAGTCGGCGGTGCCGTCGCAGCGCCACCCGCTGGCCACGCACTCCCAGTTTATCCCAGTCCCTCCCAGTTTATCCCAGTTTATCCCAGTTTATCCCAGTCCCTCCCAGTTTATCCCAGTTTGTTCCCAGTTTATCCCAGTTTATCCCAGTCCCTCCCAGTTTATCCCAGTCCCTCCCAGTTTATCCCAGTTTGTTCCCAGTTTATCCCAGTTTATCCCAGTCCCTCCCAGTCCCTCCCAGTTTATCCCAGTCCCTCCCAGTTTATCCCAGTTTGTTCCCAGTTTATCCCAGTTTATCCCAGTCCCTCCCAGTTTATCCCAGTCCCTCCCAGCCCCCCGCACTCACCGCACCCCCGTTCATCGGAGCTATCGCGACAGTCGGCGGTGCCGTCGCAGCGCCACCCGCTGGCCACGCACTCCCAGTTTATCCCAGTTTATCCCAGTTTATCCCAGTTTATCCCAGTTTCTCCCAGTCCCTCCCAGTCCCTCCCAGCCCCCCGCACTCACCGCAGCCCCGTTCATCGGAGCTATCGCGACAGTCGGCCGTTCCGTCGCAGCGCCACCCGCTGGCCACGCACTCCCAGTTTATCCCAGTTTATCCCAGTTTATCCCAGTTTATCCCAGTTTATCCCAGTTTCTCCCAGTCCCTCCCAGTCCCTCCCAGCCCCCCGCACTCACCGCAGCCCCGTTCATCGGAGCTATCGCGACAGTCGGCCGTTCCGTCGCAGCGCCACCCGCTGGCCACGCACTCCCCGGAGCCGCAGGGGAACTGCAGGGGGGGGCAGGGCGGGGGGGGGCGGGGCGTCCCGCACAGCCCCTCCCCCTCGTCGCTGCCGTCGCGACAGTCGCGGTCGCCGTCGCAGCGCCACAGGCGGGGCACGCAGCCGCCGTCGCGACAGCGGAACGACGAGGGGGGGCAGGGCGGCGTGGGGGGAGGGGCGCAGCCCAGCTCGTCCCGCCCGTCGGGACAATCGCGGTCGCCGTCGCATCGGAAATGTCGCGACAGGCACGAGAGGTCCCCGCACTGGAAATGGTCCGGAGGGCACGGGGGGTGCGCTGGATGAAGAAATTCGTTTGAATAAATTTGACTAAATTTGAATAAATATGAATAAATTTGACTAAATTTGAATAAATATGAATAAATTTGAATAAATTTGAATAAATATGAATAAATTTGAATAAATTTGAATAAATAAAATTGAATTTAAAAATAAATTAAAAAAGTAAAACAAAATTGAATAAAATGAATTACAGTTAAAATAAAATAAAATAAAATAAAAATAAAATAAAATGAATTACAATTAAAAGGAACTGAAATAAAATAAAATAAAATAAATGAATTACAATTAAGATGAAATGAAATGAAATAAAATGAATTATAATTAAAATGAAATAAAATAGAATGAAATAAAATGAATTATAATTGAAATGAAATAAAATAAAATGAAATGAATTACAATTAAAATGAAATGAAATGAAATAAAATAAAATGAATTACAATTAAAATTAAATGAAATGAAATGAACTAAAATGAACTACATTTAAAATGAAATAAAATAAAATGAAATAAAATGAATTACAACTAAAATGAAATGAAATGAAATAAAATAAACTAAAATTAATTACAATTAAAATGAAATAAAATGAAATGAACTAAAATGAACTACATTTAAAATGAAATAAAATAAAATGAAATAAAATGAATTACAATTAAAATGAAATTAAATAAAATAAAATTAATTACAATTAAAATGAAATGAAATTAAATAAAATAAAGTAAAATAAAACAAAATAAAATACAATTAAATAAAAAAATTAAAATTAAATTAATATACCATAAAATAAATTCAAATAATTGAAAATAAATTGAAATGAATTGAAATAAAATAAATTGTAATAAAAACAAATTATTATATATATAATATAACATAAAAATTATATAATAATATATAATAAAATGTAATGTAATACAATATAGTATATAATATATATTATAAAATATAATATAAATTAATTATATTAAAATATAATAAATTAATAAAAATGAAAAACCAAAAAAAAAACACCATAAATTAAATTAAATAATTTAAAATAAAATAAAACAAAATAAATCAACTTAACCCAAAAAATTCACCCCAAAATAGTTCAAAATAACCAAAAAATTTGAGAGAAAATACCCAAAATAAACAAAAAAAAAAGGGGAAAATAGCTGAAAAACCTAAAATAAAATAACCCCAAAATTAAAAATATTCACCTAAAACAGCTGAAAATTACCCCGAAAATGGGGGGAAATAATAAAAAATAAATTAAAATAAATAAATAAAAATCAAAAAAATGAAAATATTCCGATATTTGGGATATTTTATTCCAATTTTTGGTGAATTTTAACCCAATTTTGCTGAATTTTATTCCCATTTTTTGGGGTTTTTATCCCATTTTTGTGGATTTTTATCCCGTTTTTGTGGTTTTCATCTCCATTTTTGGTTTTTTACCCCATTTTTGGGTTATTTTACCCCAATTTTAGGTTTTTTCTCCTCATTTCGGATTTCCGCTCCACCCTTGAAACTTCCTCTGGAATTTCGGAGTTTGACCCCAACTTTTAGGGCGGCTCCTTTTCCGTTTTTCACCATTTCTAACCCAAATGTTTGTGTCCCTCTCCATTTTTTGCTCCTTTCCCCTCATTTTCATATTTTCCCCTCATTTTTGGTGGTTTTTATTTCGAGTTTTTGGGGTTTTTTCTCCATTTTTTGGGGTTTTTATTCCGATTTTTTTCCCCCATTCCGGCCCCACCCGGGCGCGCCCTCCCCGCGCGCCGCGCGCTGATTGGCTGCCTCAAGCCACGCCCCCGCGGGTGGCCAGTCTGAGCTCAGCCAATCAGAGACGCGTCCGCCGAGGGGCGGGGCGAACCGCGCGCGCTGATTGGTTCATCGCGGGGTGGGTGGGGGTGAGGGGGCGTGGCCTCCGATGGGGTGGGGCGGGGTCGCGACACGTGGGGGAACCCGGGGGGGGAATTTGGGGGGTCCTGGGGGGGAAATTGGGGGAACTTGGGAGGATTTGGGGGAATTTGGGGGTCCTGAGGGGATTTGGGGGGTCCTGGGCAAATTTTGAGGGTCCTGGGGGGAATTTTGAGGGGATTTGGGGGGTACTGAGAGGTCCTGGGTGGGAATTGGGGCGTCCTGAGGGGGTTTTGGGGGGATTTTGGGGGTCCTGGGGGGGATTTTGGGGTTCTCAGGGCGGATTTTTGGGATCTTGTGGGATCCGGGGGCGATTTTGGGGTCCTGGGAAGACCTGAGGGGATTTTGGGGGGTCCTGGGAGGATCACGAGGAAATTTTGGGGGTCCCGGTTCGAATTTTGGGGGTCCTGGGGGGATTTTGGGGTCTCTGCCCCTCTCACCTGTGCTCGGTGTCGCCGCCGCCGCCGCTGCCAGGAGGAGCAGGAGGATCCCGGTGGTCCCGAATCCCCTCCCGGTGGTCCCGGGTCCCATCCCGGTGGTCCCGGATCGGTTCCCGCTGGTCCCGGGTCCCATCCCGGCCGTTCCCGGTTCTGTTTTCGGTCCCGTCCCGGTTCGGGAGCGGAACCGGAGCTGGAGAGATCCGGGAGCTCCGAACTGATCCCGGTGCCGGTGCCGGTCCTGGTGGGTCCCGGTGCCGCTCCAGTCCCGGTTCCGGTTCTGATCCGGTTCTGATCGCTCCCGGTACAAATCCCGGTGTTATCCCGCTCCCGGTCGTTCCTGGTTCTGATCCCGGGGCTTATCCCGGTCCCAGTTCTGATCCCAGTCCCGGTCCCGGTGCCGATCCCGGTGTTACTCTCGGTCCCGGTCGCTCCCGGTCCCGGTTGTGATCCCGATTCCGGTGCTTATCCTGGTCCCGGTCGCTCCCGGTTCCGATCCCGATCCCGCTCCCGGTGCTGATCCGGTGCAGATTCCGGTCCTGGTTCAGATCCTGATCCCGGTCCAGATCCCGGTTTTATCCTGGTACCGGACGATCCCAGTCCCGGTACAGGTGCCGATCCCGGTGCCGATCCCGGTTCAGGTCCAATCCCGGTCCCGGTGCTTATCCCGGTACCGGACGCTCCCGGTCCCGATTGTGATCCCGGTGCCGATCCGGTCTGCTCCCAGTCCCGGTGCCGGTTCAGGTTCTGGTTCTGGTTCTGGTCCCGGTGCCGGTGCCGCTCCCTCCCGGTGTCCCCGCGGCCGCGGCTCCGCTCGGCCCCATTTAACGGGCGGGGGGCGGAGCCCGGGGCGTTCAAAAGGGGGAGGGGAGGGGCGGAAAACCGGGAATGAGGGAGGGGGCGGGAAAAGGGAATGAGAGAGGGAAAACCGGGAATGAGGGAGGAAAAACCGGGAGTGAAGGGAGGAAACCGGGAATGAGAGAGGGAAAACCGGGAGTGAGAGAAACCGGGAATGAGAGAGGGAAAACCGGCAGTGAGAGAGGAAACCGGGAATGAGAGAGGGAAAACCGGGAATGAGAGAAACCGGGAATGAAGGGAGGAAACCGGAATGAGAGAGGGAAAACCGGGAAAGGAAACCGGGAATGAAGGGAGGAAACCGGGAAATGAGAGAGGGAAAACCGGGAATGAGGGAAACCGGGAATGAAGGGAGAAAACCGGGGATGAGGGAGGGGCGGGAAAACCGGGATAAAAGGAGGAAAAGCGGGAAAGGAAGCCCGAATGAGGGAAGGGAAAATCGGGAGGGAAATCCGGGAATGAAAGGCAGGAAAAGAGGGAGGGGAAACCGGGATGAAAGGAGGGGAAACCGGGAAAGGAAACCGGGAATGAGGGGCGGGAAAAGAGAAGAGGGAAAACCGGGAATGAGGGAGGAAAACTGGAAAGGAAACCGGGAACGAGGAAGGGGAACCGGGAGGGGAAAGCGGGATAAAAAGCGGAAATCCGGGAGGGAAAAACCGGGAAAGGAAACCGGGAATGAGGGAGGGGCGGGAAAAATGGAATGAGGGTCGGGGAAACCGGGATAAAAGGAGGAAACCGGGAGGGAAAACCGGGATAAAAGGAGGAAAACCGGGAGGGAAAATGGGGAACGAGGAGGGGAAAGCGGGAGGGGAATGAGGGACAGAAAAAGAGGAGGAAAACCGGGAATGAGGGAGGGAAACCGGGAGGGGAAACCGGGAGGGAAAACCGGGAGGAGAAATCGGGAATGGGGAAAGGGAGAAGGGGTCAAGGAGGTGGAGGAAAGGGGGGCGGAAAGGGAGGAGAGGAAGGAAGGGGAAACCTGGAGTGGAAGGGAGGCGGGAAAAGACAAGGGAAACTGGAAAGGGGGGCGGGGGAACGGGGGGGAGAGAAATCGGGAATGGGGAAAGGGAAAAGTGGGATTGAGGGGCGGGAAAAGAGAGAGAGAAAACCGGGATGAAGGGAGGGAAAACCGGGAGGAGAAACCGGGAATGAAGGAGGGGAAACCGGGAGGGAAAAGCGGGAAAGAGGAAAGGGAAAACTGGGAATAAGGGAGGGCCGGGAAAACCGGGATGGAAGGAGGAAAACCGGGAGGGAAAACCGGGATGGAAGGAGGAGAACCGGGAGGGAAAACCGGGAAAAAAGGAGGAAAAGCCGAAGGGGAAACGGGGAAGGAAAATGGGGAATGAGGGAGGGGGAAACCGGGAATGAGACCGGGAATGAGGGAGGGGGAAACCGGGAAAAAAGGAGGAAAACCGGGAAAGGAAAGCGGGAATGAAGGAGGAGGAAACCGGGAGGGAAACTCGGGATGAAGGGAGGGAAAGGGGGACGGAAATTCGAGCTAAAGGGAGGAAAACCGGGCAGGAAAAACCGGGATAAAGGGAGGAAAACCGGGAAAGGAAAGCGGGAATGAAGGAGGAGGAAACCGGGATAAAGGGAGGAAAATCGGGAGGGAAACTCGGGATGAAGGGGGGAAAGGGGGAGGGAAATTCGAGCTAAAGGGGGGAGGAAATCCGGGCAGGAAAAACCGGGATAAAGGGAGGGAACGGCAGCAAGGAGAAAGGGGCTCCATTTTCCCGTTTTCCATCCCCAAAAATCACCCCAAAAAAACTCCTCTGGAACCCAAATTCCCACCCTGGGTCACCCCAAGTTCCCAATTCCCACCCAGGGACCCCAAAAAATCCCCTCTGGAACCCCAAGAACCCCAAAAATTACCCCAAAAACTCCTCTGGAACCCCCAAAAATCCCCCCAGGGAGCCCCAAGATCCCCCCAAAACCCCCAATTTCCCCCTTGATTTAATGGATTAATTTAATTCATTAATTAACTCTGGACTCGGCTCCCGTTGGATCAATTAATTTATTAATTAATTCTCGACCGTTTGGGGACCCAGGGGCAGCGACAGCGCCGGGGGTGGGGGAGGGGGCCGGGACAGCCCAAGGCTGAGCTGGGCCGGGGGGGGGGGGGGGGTTGGGAACACCCAGGGGGGGTTTGGGATGGTCCAAGGGGATTTAGGAACACCCAGGATGGATTTGGGATGGTCCAGGATGGTCCAAGATGGATTTGGGATGGTCCAGGAGGGATTTAGGAACATCCAGGATGGATTTGGGATGGTCCAGGATGGTCCAAGATGGATTTGGGATGGTCCAGGAGGGATTTAGGAACACCCAGGATGGATTTGGGATGGTCCAGGATGGTCCAAGATGGATTTGGGATGGTCCAGGAGGGATTTAGGAACATCCAGGATGGATTTGGGATGGTCCAGGATGGATTTGAGATAGTCCAGGATGGTCCACGATGGATTTGGGATGGTCCAAGGGGATTTAGGGTGATCCAAGGAGATTTAGGAACACCCAGGATGGATTTGGGATGGTCCAGGAGGGATTTGGGATGGTCCAAGGGGATTTAGGATCACCCAGGATGGATTTAGGGTGATCCAAAGGGATTTAGGAACACCCAGAATGGATTTAGGATGGTCCAGGATGGTCCAAGATGGATTTGGGATGGTCCAGGAGGGATTTAGGAACACCCAGGATGGATTTGGGATGGTCTAAGAGGATTTGGGATCACTCAGGATGGATTTAGGAGCATCCAAGAGGATTTGGGACCATCCTGGACCACCCAAATCTGGGCCAATCTGGACCTGGGACCACCTGGACCAACCCGGGCCAACCCAGGATGGATTTAGGACCAACCCAAGAGGATTTGGGATCACTCAGGATGGATTTAGGATGGTCCAAGAGGATTTAGGATCATCCAAGAGGGTTTAGGACCATCCACGATGGGTTTAGGATGGTCCAGGATGGTCCAAGAGGATTTAGGATGATCCAAGATGGATTTGGGATGGTCCGGGAGGGATTTAAGATGATCCAGGATGGTCCAGGAGGATTTAGGAGTGTCCAGGATGGTCCAGGATGGATTCAGGATCATCCACGATGGATTTGGGACGGTCCAGGCCGGTCCAGGATGGCCCCAAGATGGATTTAGGAGCATCCAGGATGGATTTAGGACGGTCCAAGGGGATTTAGGAGCATCCAAGAGGATTTGGGATCATCCTGGACCACCCAAATTTGGGCCAATCTGGACCCGGGACCATCTGGGACCAACCCAGGCCAACCCAGGCCCACCTGGGCTGATCCAGGATGGATTTAGGAGCATCCAAGAGGATTTAGGAACGCCAAGGATGGATTTAAGATGGTCCAAGAGGATTTAGGAGCATCCAGGACCACCCAAATCTGGGCCAATCTGGACCCGGGACCATCTGGGACCAACCCGGGCCAATCCAGGCCCACCTGGGCTGATCCAGGATGGATTTAGGACCAACCCAAGAGGATTTAGGAGCATCCAGGATGGATTTAGGAGCATCCAGGACCACCCAAATTTGGGCCAATCTGGACCCGGGACCATCTGGGACCAACCCGGGCCAATCCAGGCCCACCTGGGCTGAGCCAGGATGGATTTAGGAGCATCCAAGAGGATTTAGGAACGCCAAGGATGGATTTAGGATGGTCCAAGAGGATTTAGGAGCATCCTGGACCACCCAAATCTGGGCCAATCTGGACCTGGGACATCTTGGGACCATCTGGGACCAACCTGGGCCAACCCAGGATGGATTTAGGACCAACCCAAGAGCATTTAGGAGCATCCAGGATGGATTTGGGATCACTCAGGATGGATTTAGGAGCATCCAAGAGGATTTAGGAGCATCCTGGACCACCCAAATCTGGGCCAATCTGGACCTGGGACCATCTGGGACCAACCCGGGCCAACCCAGGATGGATTTAGGACCAACCCAAGAGGATTTAGGAATGCCCAGGATGGATTTGGGATGGTCTAAGAGGATTTGGGATCACTCAGGATGGATTTAGGACGGTCCAAGGGGATTTAGGAGCATCCAGGACCACCCAAATTTGGGCCAATCTGGACCCGGGACCACCTGGATCAACTCGGGCCAATCCAGGCCCACCTGGGCTGACCCGGGTATAAATACGGGCGCGGATTTTGGGGTTTTTTGGGGGTTTTCTTTTTTGGGGTTTTCTTTTTTTGGGTTTTTTTTTGGGATTTTTTTTTGGATTTTCAGGATTTTTGGGAATTGCGGCGTCGCTGCCGTCGGAGCTACGGGGGGAGGGGAATTTTGGGGTTTTTTTTGGGTTTTTTTTTGGGTTTTTTTTTTGGGGGGGGTTTCTCAGAGTTCCGGAGCCGTGGAATGTTCGGGGTTCAGTCGTCCTCGGTGCCGCTGCCGGAGCGATCCTGGGGAGGGATTTGGGGTCAGATTTGGGGATTTTGGGGTCAAAACTGGGGGTTTGGGGTCAGGATTTGGGGTTTTAGGATGGAATTTGGGATTTGGGGTCAGGATTTGGGATTTGGGGGATTTGGGAAGGGATTTGGAGTTTGGGATTTGGGGTCGGAATTTGGGATTTGGGGGATTTGGGGGATTTGTGGTCAGGATTTGGGATTTGGGGTCAAGATTTGGGATTTGGGGTTGGGATTTGGGGTCAGGATTGGGGATTTGGGGTTTTAGGATGGGATATGGGGGTCAAGATTTGGGATTGGGATTTGGGATTTAGGGGATTTAGGGTCAGGATTTGGGATTTTGGGTCAGGACTTGGAGTCAGAATTTGGGGTTTGGGGTCAGGATTTGGGGTCGGGATTTGGGGTCAGAATTTGGGGTTTGGGGTCAGGATTTGGGGTCGGGATTTGGGGTCCCACCTCCTCCTGCTCGTCGTCGCTCAGGAGGGGTTTGGGGGGGTTCAGGATTTGGGGTTTGGGGGATTTGGGGGTTCAGATTTGGGGTTTGGGTTCAGGATTTTGGGTTTGGGATGTCTCCCAGCATTTGGGATTTTGGGTCAGGATTTGGGGTCGGGATTTGGGATTTTGGGTCAGGATTTTGGGTCGGGATTTGGGGTCGGGATTTGGGGTCGGGATTTGGGGTCCCACCTCCTCCTGCTCGTCGTCGCTCTCGTCGTCGCTCAGGAGGGGTTTGGGGCGCCCCCCCCGCCCCCCCCGGCGCCGGCCGCCCTTGCCGCGTTCCGGAACCTTCTCCTTGCGGCCCAGGCGGATCTTCACCTTCACCGAGCGCGCTGGGGGCGAGCAGCAATCCCGATGCCATCGACCCCATCGATCCCATTCACCCATCCCGATCCCATTGATCCCATCGATCCCATCGATCCCATTCACCCATCCCGATCCCATTGATCCCATTGATCCCATCGATCCCATCGATCCCATTGATCCCATCGACCCCATCGATCCCATTCACCCATCCCAATCCCATTGATCCCATTGATCCCATTCACCCATCCCGATCCCATCGATCCCATTGATCCCATTGATCCCATTGATCCCATCGACCCCATTGATCCCATTCACCCATCCCAATCCCATTGATCCCATTGATCCCATTCACCCATCCCAATCCCATCGATCCCATCGATCCCATTGATCCCATTGATCCCATCGATCCCATTCACCCATCCCAATCCCAATCCCATCCCATTGATCCCATCGATCCCATCCGATCAATCCCATCAATCCCATTGATCTCATCCGATCAATCCCATCGATCCAATCCCATCGATCCCATTGATCCCATTCACCCATCCCAATCCCATTGATCCCATTGATCCCATCCAGATCCAATCCCATTGGTCCCATTGATCCCACTGACCCCATCCCATCCCAATCCCAGCCTATTGATCCCATCCCATCCCAATCCCACTGATCCCATTGATCCCACTGATCCCATTCCATCGATCCCATCCGATCAATCCCATCGATCCCATCCGATCAATCCCATTGATCCCATCGATCCCACTGACCCCATCCCATCCCAATCCCACTGATCCCATTGATCCCACTGATCCCATTCCATCGATCCCATCCGATCAATCCCATCGATCCCATCGATCTCATCCGATCAATCCCATTGATCCAATCCCATTGACCCTGTCCAATCCCATTGATTCCATTGACCCCCATTGATCCCATCCGATCAATCCCATCGATCCCATCGGATCAATCCCATCAATCCCATCTGATCAATCCCATTGATCCCATCGATCCCATCGGATCAATCCCATCAATCCCATCCGATCAATCCCATCGATCCCATTGACCCCCATCGATCCCATCGGATCAATCCCATTGATCCCATCGATCCCATTGGATCAATCCCATCGATCCCATCGGATCAATCCCATCGATCCCATCCGATCAATCCCATCGATCCAATCCCATTGATCCCATCGATCCCATCGGATCAATCCCATCGGATCAATCCCATCGATCCCATCCGATCGGTCCCATCGATCCCATCGGATCAATTCCATCGATCCCATCGGATCAATCCCATCGATCCCATCCGATCGGTCCCATCGATCCCATCCGATCGATCCCATCCGATCGATCCCATCGATCCCATCCGATCAATCCCATCGGATCAATCCCATCGATCCCATCGGATCAATCCCATCGATCCCATCCGATCCATCCCATCGATCCAATCCCATCGATCCCATCGGATCAATCCCATCGATCCCATCGGATCAATCCCACCGACCCCCCAGGCCGCCCGCCCCCGGCGCACCCTCGGACTCGGAGCCTTCCTCCTCGGCCTCCTCGTCCTCCTCGCTCTCGTCGCCGTCGCTCTCCTCCTCCTTCTCCACCTTCTGCCGCACGCTGGTGAACACCGACTGCAGCACGATCGAGTCCTCGTAGATCTGCGCAGCGGCCACGCGCGGTCACTCGCGGTCAGTCGTGGTCACTCGTGGCCAGTTATCGTCAGTCGTGGTCACTTGTGGTCAGTCGTGGTCACTCGCGGTCAGTTGTGGTCAGTCGTGGTCAGTCATGGTCAGTCATGGTCAGTCGTGGTCACTCGTGGTCAGTTATCGTCAGTCATGGTCACTCGTGGTCACTCGTGGTCAGTCATGGTCAGTCGTGGTCAGTCATGGTCAGTTGTGGTCAGTCATGGTCAGTCGTGGTCAGTCATGGTCACTCGTGGTCAGTCATGGTCAGTCGTGGTCAGTCATGGTCACTCGTGGTCAGTCATGGTCAGTTGTGGTCAGTCATGGTCAGTCGTGGTCAGTCATGGTCACTCGTGGTCAGTCATGGTCAGTTGTGGTCAGTCATGGTCAGTCGTGGTCAGTCATGGTCAGTTCTGGTCACCCATAGTCATTCATCGTCATTCATGGTCACCCATGGTCACTTGTGGTCAGTCATGGTCAGTCATGGTCACTCGTGGTCAGTCATGGTCACTCATGGTCACCCATGGTCACTCGTGGTCAGTCATGGTCAGTCATGGTCACCCATGGTCACGCATGGTCACCCATAGTCATTCATGGTCACTCATGGTCACTCGTGGTCTGTCCTGGTCACCCATGGTCAGTCTTGGTCATTTCTGGTCAGTCGTGGTCAGTCGTGGTCAGTTGTGGTCAGTCGTGGTCCATCATGGCCACTTGTGGTCACCCATGGTCATTTCTGGTCACTCATGGTCAGTTCTGGTCACTCATGGTCACCCGTGGTCAGTCATGGTCATTTCTGGTCACTCCAGGTCCCTCCTGGTCACCCTTGGCCATTTCTGGTCATCCCTGGTCACTCCTGGACTTTCCTGGTCCTCCCTGGTCATTCCAGCCCCTCCCAGGTTGTCCCACCCAGGGTTCTCCTACCAGGGACCCCTCCAGGTTGGAGGTCTGGAGCAGCCTCATGTCCTTCTCCAGGTGCCACCCAAGGTTCCATCCCACCACAGATCCCACCCGGGTTGTCCCCTCGGGGTTGTCCCACCCAGGGTTGTCCTACCAGGGACCCCTCGAGGTTGAAGGTCTGGGCGTTCTGGCCCAGGTTGGCCCTCACAGATCCCACCCCAGGTTGTCCCCTCGGGGTTGTCCCACCCAGGGTTGTCCTACCAGGGAGCCCTCGAGGTTGAAGGTCTGGAGCAGCATCACGTCCTTCTCCAGGTGCCACCCCAGGTTCCATCCCACCACAGGTTGTCCCACCACAGGTTGTCCCACCCCAGGTTGTCCCCTCGGGGTTGTCCTACCAGGGAGCCCTCGAGGTTGAAGGTCTGGGCGTTCTGGCACAGCAGCATCACGTCCTTCTCCAGGTCGTTGAGGCTCCGGTACTTGTGGTTCCGGATCCGTTCCTGGCCGGGAGGAACCGCGGTCACGGTGGGGCCTGGTGGAGCCCAGGAGATCCTCCAGGAACCCCAAGGAACTTCAAGGATCCACTGGTGGACCCAAGTAGAACCTCAAGGAACCTCCAGGAACGTCAAGGAATCTCCAGGAACCTCCAGGAACCTCAAGGAACTTCAAGGAACCACTGGTGGACCCCAGTAGAACCTGAAGGAACCTCCAGGAACCTCAAGGATCCACAGGTGGATCTCAGTGGATCCTGGTGGACCTCAGTAGATCCTGATGGGTCCCATCCTGGTGGATCCCATCCTGGTGGTCCCCAGTGGATCCTGGTGGACCCCAGTGGACCCTGGTGGACCCCAGTAGATCCTGGTGGATCCTGGTGGACCCTGATGAACCTCGGTGGACCCCAGCGGATCGTGGTGGACATTGGTGGACCCCAGTAGATCCTGGTGTACCCCAGTAGACCCCAGTGGACTCCAGTAGATCCTGGTGGACCTTGGTGGACCCCGATGGATCTTGGTAGATCCTGGTGGACCCCAGAAGATTTCGGTGGACCCCAATGGACCCTGGTGGACCCTGATGGATCCTGGTGGACCCCAGTGGATCCTGGTGGACATTGGTGGACCCCAATGGAACCTAATGGACCCCAGTGGATCCTGGTGGACATTAGTAGACCCCAATGGACCCTGGTGGATCCCAGGAGGTCCTGGTGGACCCCGATGGATCCTGGTGGACATTGGTAGACCCCAATGGACCCTGGTGGATCCCAGGAGGTCCTGGTGGACCCCAGTGCATCCTGGTGGACATTGGTAGACCCCAATGGACCCTGGTGGATCCCAGGAGGTCCTGGTGGACCCCGATGGATCCTGGTGGACCCCAATGGGCCTCAATGGAGCCCAGCAGACCCCAGTGGACCCTGGTGGACCCCAGAAGGTCCTGGTGGATCGTGGTGGACCCTGGTGGACCCCAGAAGGTCCTGGTGGATCTTGGTGGAGCCTGGTGGGCCCCAGGAGATACCTTGATCTTCTTGAAGTCCACGGGCTTGCGGATGAGCTCGTAGTACTCGGGGAGCTCCTTGCGGGACGGCAGCTGGATGAAAACCTCGCTGAGCTGGCGCCCGCTGCTGCTGCGGGGGGACACGGGCGTCAGCGCGGCCTTCATCGGCACCACCGGCATCATCATCATCATCCTCATCGTCATCGTCACCACCATCATCGTCACCACCATCATCGTCATTGGCATCGTCACCACCATCATCATCGTCACCATCGTCATCATCGGCACCAACATCATCATCATCGTCACCATTGTCATCGTCACCACCATCATCATCGTCACCACCATCATCATCGGCATCATTGGCATCGTCACCATCGTCATCGTCACCATCATCGTCATTGTCATCGTCACCACCATCATCATCGTCACCATCATCATCATCGTCACCATCATCATCATCGTCACCAACATCATCATCATCGTCACCATTGTCATCGTCACCACCATCATCGGCATCATTGGCATCGTCACCATCGTCATCGTCACCATCATCGTTGTCATTGTCATCATCGTCATCGTCACCATCATCATCATCGTCACCACCATCATCATCGTCATCATTGTCATCATCACGTTGTCATCATCATCATCGTCACCATCATCATCGTCATCATGTTGTCATCATCATCATCATCACCATCATCATCATCATCATCATCATTGTCATCATCACCATCATCATCGTCACCATCATCATCGTCATTGTCATCATCACCACCATCATCATCGTCACCATCATCATCGTCATTGTCATCATCACCATCATCATCGTCACCACCATCTTCATCGTCGTTGTCATCATCACCATCATCACCATCATCATCGTCACCATCATCATCATCATTGTCATCATCATCTCATAGTCTTCGTCATCATCATCACCACCATCATCATCTCATTATCATCATCACGTTGTCATCATCGTCACCATCATCATCGTCACCATCATCATCGTCATTGTCATCATCACCACCATCATCATCACCACCATCATCATCGTCATTGTCATCATCACCACCATCATCGTCGTCACCATCATCGTCATCATCATCTCATAGTCTTCGTCATCATCATCATCACCATCATCATCATCACATTGTCCTCCTCATCGTCATCATCACCACCATCATCATCATCACCTCATTATCACCATCACGTTGTCATCATCACCACCATCATCATCGTCACCATCATCATCATCATCGTCATCATCATCTCATAATCGTCATCATCATCATCACCACATTGTCCTCCTCATTGTCATCATCATCATCATCACCATCACCATCATCATCAGCAGCAGCACCTCATTATCATCATCATCATCACCACAGTGTCGTCATCATCTCATCCTCATCCTCATCATCTCATTATCATCATCACGTTGTCATCATCACCACCATCATCATCGTCACCATCATCATCATCATCATCCCATAATCGTCATCATCATCACCACATTGTCCTTCTCATTGTCATCATCATCATTGTCATCATCATCAGCAGCATCTCATCATCATCATCACCACAGTGTCGTCATCATCTCATCCTCATCCTCACCATCATCATCTCATCATCATCATCATCCTCATCATCTCACTACCATCATCCCATTGTCCTCATCATCATCATCATCATCAGCCCATTATCCTCATCTTGTCCTCATCATCATCATCATCAGCATCATCATCACACTGTCCTCATCATCATCTCATAATCTTCAGCCCATTACCCTCATCCTCACCATCTTATCATCTCATCATCATCACATTGTCCTCACCATCCTCATCCTCATCATCTCATAAACGTCGGCGTCAGCCGTGACCTTCCTTGTCCCTGCTCCTCACCTGAGCCTCCAGGAACCCTCCATCCTCACGTGTCCTCCTCACCTTGTCCTTGGACTTGATGATGTCCAGGCTCACCAGAAACCCCCAGGAACCTCCAGGCCCACCTGGAACCTTCTACCGTCACCTGGAACCCTCCAGGAACCTGCAGGAACCGCCCATCCCGATGTGTCCTCCTCACCTGTCCTTGTACTTGATGATGGCCAGGAACCTCCAGAACCTCTAGGCCCATCGAGAACCCCCAGGAACCGCCCATCCCGACGTGTCCTCCTCACCTGTCCTTGTACTTGATGACGGCCAGGAACCTCCAGAACCTCTAGGCCCATCGAGAACCCCCAGGAACCTGCAGGAACCGCCCATCCCGATGTGTCCTCCTCACCTGTCCTTGTACTTGATGATGGCCAGGAACCTCCAGAACCTCTAGGCCCATCGAGAACCCCCAGGAACCTGCAGGAACCGCCCATCCCGACGTGTCCTCCTCACCTGTCCTTGTACTTGATGACGGCCAGGAACCTCCAGAACCTCTAGGCCCATCGAGAACCCCCAGGAACCTGCAGGAACCTGCAGGAACCGCCCATCCCGACGTGTCCTCCTCACCTGTCCTTGTACTTGATGACGGCGTCCACGATCTTGCGCATCTTGCGGGTCAGGGGCGGTGGGTTCGGGGACAACTTCTCGGCCGGGGGTCGCCCGCGCTTCTTCTGCTTCCGGATCTCCTCGTCCTTGTCGCGGCTCCGGGCGCCCGCCGGGGGTCCCGGGGGTCCCTCGGGCTCCCGCTTGCGCTTGCGAGAGGACTTCTTCTGGCGGACCTCCTCCTCGATCTCCTCCAGGGTGCCCTCCTCGATGGCCTGGGGGGGGAGACAAGGGGATTTAGGATCTCAAGGGGTTTGGGATCTACAGGGGTTTGGGATTTATGGGGCAGTGGAGCCAAAGGGGTTTGGGACCATCCCAATCCAGAGGACTTCTCCTGGTGGACCTCCTCCTGGATCTCCTCCAGGGTGCCCTCCTCGATGGCCTGGTGGTGGAGAACCAAGGGGATTTAGGAACCACAAGAATTTGGGAGCCAAAGGGATTTAGGACCACAATTTGGTGTCTACAGGGTTTTGGGATCATCTCAATCCTTCTGGAGGACCTCGTCCTCGATCTCCTCCAGGGTGTCCTCCTCGATGGCCTGGTGGGGAACCAAGGAGATTTAGGATCTCAAGGGGTTTGGGATCTACAGGGGTTTGGGATTTATGGGGCAGTGGAGCCAAAGGGGTTTGGGACCATCCCAATCCAGAGGACTTCTTCTGGAGGACCTCCTCCTCCTGGATCTTCTCCAGGGTGCCCTCCGCGATGGCCTGGTGGAGAACCAAGGGGATTTAGGATCTCAAGGGGTGGTGGAGCCAAAGGGATTTGGGATCATCTCAATCCCAGAGGATGTGAGATTTGGGATCTTCTGGCGTGGTGGAGCCACAGGGATTTGGGATCTACAGGGGTTTGGGATCATCCCAATCCTTCTGGAGGACCTCGTCCTCCATCTCCTCCAGGGTGTCCTCCTCGATGGCCTGGGGGGGAGACAAGGGGATTTAGGACCTACAGGAGTTTGGGAACCAAAGGGATTTTGGAACATCTCAGTCTCAGAGGGTTCGGGATCATCCCAATCCAGAGGACTTCTCCTGGTGGACCTCCTCCTCCTGGATCTCCTCCAGGGTGCCCTCCTCGATGGCCTGGTGGTGGAGAACCAAGGGGATTTAGGAACCACAAGAATTTGGGAGCCAAAGGGATTTAGGACCGTCTGAGTTCCAGAAGATTTGGGATTTAGGATCTACGGGGGTTTGGGACCATCCCAATCCAGAGGACTTCTTCTGGTGGACCTCCTCCTCCTGGATCTCCTCCAGGGTGCCCTCCTCGATGGCCTGGTGGGAGCCAAAGGGATTTAGGATCTAAAGGGATTTGGGCTCCTTGGGATTGGAGATCCTTGGGATTGGAGATCCTTGGGGTGGTGGATCCTTGGGATTGGAGATCCTTGGGATTGGAGATCTTTGGGACTGGAGACCTTTGGGATTGGAGATCTTTGGGATTGGAGATCGTGGGATTGGAGATCCTTGGGATTGGAGATCCTTGGGGTGGTGGATCCTTGGGATTGGAGATCTTTGGGACTGGAGATCCTTGGGATTGGAGATCTTTGGGATTGGAGATCTTTGGGATTGGAGATCTTTGAGATTTGGGATCCTTGGGATTTGGGGTCTACAGGGGTTTGGGATCATCCCAATCCAGAGGATTTGGGTCTCCTTGGGACTGGGGACCCTTGGGACTGGAGAACCTTGGGAATGAAGAACCTTGGGGTGGTGGATCCACAGGAACTTGGGATCTACAGGGACTTTGGATCTACAGGGACTGGAGATCCTTGAGGTGGTGGATCCTCGGGATTGGAGATCCTTGGGATGAGATCCACAGGGATTTGGGCTCCTTGGGACTGGAGAACCTTGGGACTGGAGATCTTTGGGGTGGTGGATCCACAGGAACTTGGGATCCCCAGGGACTGGAGATCCTTGAGGTGGTGGATCTTTGGGATTGGAGATCTTTGGGACTGGAGATCCCGGGGATTGGAGATCCTTGGGATTTGGGCTCCCTGAGATTGGGTCTCCTTGGGACTGGAGAACCTTGGGCCTGGAGATCTTTGGGGTGGTGGATTCACAGGAACTTGGGATCTCCAGGGACTGGAGAACCTTGCGACTGGAGATCCTTGGGATTTAGGATCCTTGGGAATCCCACCCCACCCCACCCCAGGTGCCACCACCAGGTGCCACCACCAGGTGCCACCACCATCAGGTACCACCACCAGGTACCACCACCAGGTGCCACCACCAGCTGCCACCACCACCAGGTACCACCACCAGGTACCACCACCATCAGGTACCACCACCAGGTGCCACCACCATCAGGTACCACCACCAGGTGCCACCACCAGGTGCCACCACCACCAGGTACCACCACCAGGTGCCACCACCAGGTGCCACCACCAGGTGCCACCACCAGGTGCCACCACCACCAGGTGCCACCACCAGGTGCCACCACCACCAGGTGCCACCACCAGGTGCCACCACCACGAGCACGAGGTGAGGTCCCACCTTGAGCCACTGCTTCTCGGTCAGCGAGTCGCTGTAGTCGACCTCCTTGCGGTGCCGGGAGCCGCGGCCGAACATCTTCTCCTCCTCCTCCTCGCAGGTGAGGCGCTCGACCTCGGCGTCGTCCTTGAGGATCCACGACGGGAGCTCGTCCTCCTCCATCAGCCGCGGCTTCCGCTTGGGGTTCCGCGCCTCCTCCCGCCGCCGGTCCAGGTCCATGCGCTGGTGGGACGGGGTGGGAAGGGTTAATGGTGGACATCTCAGGTGGGGCTGTGGCTTTGGATGGATCTTCTGAGGAGATCGGGGCCATCTGAGGTGGGATTGGGGAACATCTGGGGTGTAGGAACATCTGAGGTGGGACTGGGGAACATCTGAGGTGGGATGGATCTTCTGAGGTGGGGTTGTGGTTTTGGATGGATCTTCTGAGGTGGGATCTGGGATATCTGAGGTGGGATGGGGTGAGGAACATCTGAGGTGGGATCAGGGATATCTGAGGTGGGATGGATCTTCTGAAGTGGGATGGATCTTCTGAGGAGATTGGGGACATCTGAGGTGGGACTGGGGTGAAGGAACATCTGAGGTGGGATCTGGGCCATCTGAGGTGGGATTGGGGGCCATCTGAGGTGGGATCAGGGATATCTGAGGTGGGTTTGGGGATATCTGAGGTGGGAATGGGGAACACCTGAGGTGGGATGGATCTTCTGAAGGGATCAGGTACATCTGAGGTAGGGTTGTGGTTTTGGATGGATCTCCTGAGGTGGGATCTGGGATATCTGAGGTGGGTTTAGGGATATCTGAGGTGGGATGGATCTTCTGAGGGGATCAGGTACATCTGAGGTGGGATTGTGGTTTTGGATGGATCTCCTGAGGTGGGATCTGGGATATCTGAGGTGGGATCTCATGAGGGATGGGGTGAGGGAACATCTGAGGTGAGATCAGGATTTGGGATGGTTCTTCTGAGGGGACTGGAGCCACCTGAGGTGGGATGGATCTTCTGAGGTGGGATCAGGGATATCTGAGCTGGGATGGGATTTCTCCTGCTCATCTTCCTCCTCATCTCTTGCTCTTCTTCCTCGGGAGATCTTCCTCCTCTCCCATCCTCCTCCTCCTCCTCCTCTCCCATCTCCTGCTCCTCTTCCTCCTCATCTCCTCCTCCTCCTCTTCATCTCCTGTTCCTCCTCCTCCTCCCTCCTGTTCCTCTTCCTCCTCATTCCCTCCTCCTCTTCCTCATCTCCTCCTCCTCTTCCTCCTCATCTCCTGCTCTTCTTCCTCAGATCTTCCTCTTCTCATCTCCCTCATTTCCCATCTCCTCCTCCTCCTCTCCCCCCTAATCTCTTCCTCCTCTTCCTCCTCTTCCTCCTCATCTCCTGTTCCTCTTCCTCATCTCCTCCACCCGCCCTTCCTCCCTCCTCCTCCTCCTCCTCACCATGAAGAGGTCGAACTCCTCCTCGTGCCGGGCGATCACCTGGATCTCTGCTTCCTCCCTCCTCCTCCTCCTCCTCCTCCTCCTCCCTCCCTTCTCTTCCTCAGATCTTCCTCCTCTTCCATCTCCTCCTCCTCCTCATCTCCTCTTCCTCTTCATCTCCTCTTCCTCTTCCTCTTCATCTCCTGTTCCTCCTCCTCTTCCTCATCTCCTGTTCCCGTTCCTGTTCCCATTCCTCCTCCTCCTCCTCCTCCTGCTCCTCCCCCTGCCCTTCCTCCCTCCTCCTCCTCCTCACCATGAAGAGGTCGAACTCCTCCTCGTGCCGGGCGATCATCTGGTTCCTCTCCTTGTCTCTCACTCTCTGCTTCCTCCCTCCTCCTCCTCCTCCTCCTCATTTCCTCCTCCTCTTCCTCAGATCTTCCTCCTCTCCCATCTCCTCTTTCCCCATCACCTCCTCCTCCTCCCGCCCTTCCTCCCTCTCCTCCTCCTCATCTCCTCATCTCCTGCTCTTCTTGCCCAGGAGATCTTCCTCATCCCCCGTTCCTCTTCCTCATCTCCTCCTCCTCTTCCTCCTCATCTCTTGCTCCTCTTCCTCGGGAGATCTTGCTCCTCTCCTATCTCCTCCTCCTCCTCTTCCTCCTCATTTCTTGCTCCTCTTCCTCAGATCTTCCTCCTCTCCCACCTCTTCATCCCCTCCTGCCCTTCCTCCCTCTCCTCCTCCTCATCCCCTCCTCTTCTTCCTCAGGGGATCTTCCTCCTCTCCCTCATTTCTGGCTCCTCTTCCTCCTCACAAGATCCTCATCTCCCCCTCCTCCTCTTCCTCCTGCCCTTCCTCCCTCCTCCTCCTCCTCACCATGAAGAGTTCGAACTCCTCCTCGTGCCGGGCGATCACCTGGATCTCTGCTTCCTCCCTCCTCCTCCTCCTCCTCCTCCCTCCTTCTCTTTCTCCTCATCTCCTCCTCCTCTTCCTCAGATCTTCCTCCTCTCCCACCTCCTCCTCCTCCTCATCTCCTCTTCCTCTTCATCTCCTCTTCCTCCTCCTCTTCCTCATCTCCTGTTCCTGTTCCTGCTCCCGTTCCTCCTCCTCCTCTTCCTCCTCCTTTCCTCCTCCTCTTCCTCAGATCTTCCTCCTCTCCCATCTCCTCTTTCCCCATCACCTCCTCCTCCCGCCCTTCCTCCCTCTCCTCCTCCTCCTCCTCATCTCCTGTTCCTCTTCCTCTTCATCTCCTCTTCCTCCTCCTCCTCCTCCTGCTCCTCCCCCCGCCCTTCCTCCCTCTCCTCCTCCTCCTCACCATGAAGAGGTCGAACTCCTCCTCGTGCCGGGCGATCATCTGGTTCACGGTTTCATCGTCGGGCACCTCATCTTCCTCCTGCAAAACCCAGAGCGGAGCCTTCGGCCTCGGCCCCCGCGAGCCCCGGCACCTCCTGGGGCCCTTCCGGGGCAAATTTGGCCTTTTTTGGTTCATTTTTGGGAGGTTTTTTGGGGTTTTTTTGGTTCATTTTTGGGAGGTTTTTTGGCCTTTTTTGGTTCATTTTTTGGGAGGTTTTTTGGGGTTTTTTTGGTTCATTTTTGGGAGGTTTTTTTGGTTTTTTTTTTTTTTTTTTTTTTTGGGCTCATTTTTGGGTCTTTTTTGGGGTTTTTTTTGTCCATTTTTGGGTGGATTTAAAGGGATTTTTTTGGGTGTTTTCAGTGGATTTCTGGCTCGTTTTTGGGCGGTTTCAATGGGTTTTTGTTTCTCATTTTTGGGTGGATTTTAATGGATTTTTAATCATTTTTGGGTTGGTTTTTTTGTCCATTTTTGGGTGGGTTTAAAGGGATTTTTTTGGGTGTTTTTAGTGGATTTTTGGCTCACTTTTGGGTGGATTCAATGAGGTTTTTTGGCTCATTTTTGGGTGCTTAAAATTGGGATTTTTTGCTCATTTTTGGGTGGTTTATTTTGATTTTTTTTGCCCAATTTTAGGTGGTTTCAGTGGATTTTTGCTCATTTTTGGGTGGTTTTAGTGGGATTTTTTTGCTCATTTTTGGGTGCTTTAAATGGGATTTTTTGCTCATTTTTGGGTAGTTTCAATGGGGGCTTTTTCCTGATTTTTGGGTGCTTTAAATGGGATTTTTTGGTCATTTTTGGGTCATTTAAATGGAATTTTTGGGGTATTTTTAGCGGATTTTTGGCTCATTTTTGGGTGGTTCCAATGAGTTTTTATTTCTCATTTTTGGGTGGCTTTTGGGGGTTTTTTGCTCATTTTTGGGTCTTTTTGGGGGTTTTTTGACCATTTTTGGGTTATTTAAATGGAATTTTTTTGTTCAATTTTGGGAGGATTTTTTTGATTTTTTACTCAGTTTTGGGTGATTTAAAATGGGGATTTTTTGAGTGTTTTTTGGCTTTTTGTTTTTTTGCTCATTTTTGGGTGATTTTAGTGGATTTTTGCTCGTTTTTGGGTGGTTTCAATTGGATTTTTTCATTTCTTTATTTTCTTTTTTTTGGCCCATTTTTGGGTGGTTTCAATGGGGTTTTTTTGCTCATTATGGGTGGTTTAATTGTGGATTTTTTGCCCATTTTTGGGTGGTTTCAATGGGTTTTTTTGGGGTTTTGTTGGGATTTTTGTTCATTTTTTTAGTGGATTTTTGCTTGTTTTTGGATGGTTTAAATTGTTTTTTTTGCCCATTTTTTGGTGGTCTGAATGGGTTTTTTGGGTGGTTTCAGTTGATTTTTTTTGCTCATTTTTAGGTGTTTTTTTGGGATTTTTTTTGCTTGTTTTCAATGGTATTTTTCTCTTTTTTAGGTGGTTTCAATGGTTTTTTTAAAATTAATTTTTCAGTGGTTTAAATATTTTTAAAAATCTTATGGAGTGCTTTCCGTTCTTTTTTAAATGCTTGTTTTAAATGGATTTTTTTGCTCATTTTTGGGTATTTTCAAGATTTTTTTTTTTTTTTTTGCTTCTTTTCAATGTTTTTTTTCCTCATTTTTGGGTGTTTTAAACAGAATTTTTTCCTCATTTTTAGGTCATTTCCGTGATTTTTCCACTCATTTTTCACCTTTCCCTGTATTTTCCCCCATTTTTAAGCATTTCAATCCCAATTTCCTCTTTTATTTTTACATTTCACCTCATTTCAGGTTGGTTCCATCTCAATTTTGGACATTTTTCGCTTATTTTTAAAATTTTTTGTGCCATTTCCAACTCAATTTTTGCCTTTTTTAGACATTTTTTATCCATCTTTGTTGCTTTCAATTTATTTCAATTTTTTCTCCTTTTATTGATTTTTATTTTTACCTCGTTTCAACTTTCAGCCAAATTTTCTTCATTTTTGGCCATTTTTGAGTCTTTTTTTTTTGCTATTTTTAACTCATTTTACCTGAATTTGGGCCAATTTCTCCCTTTTTTGCATTTTCAGGACATTTTTCCTCATTTTCATCCCTTTAAAACCAGATTTTAATTCACTTTTCCAACTTCCAGGCTGATTTTTTCCCCTTTTTTTGCATTTTCATGTCGATTTTAACTAAATTTTGGCATTTTTAACTCATTTTTTGGCTGTTTCTAAATCATTTTTACCACTTTTTATTCACTTTAATTCATTTTTCCCCCACTTCTGTCCCTTCCAAGCAATTTTACTCTGATTTTTGTCACTTTCAGGCTGATTTAAAGCAATTTTTGCCTTTTTTAGGCCATTTTCACCTAATTTTTGGTGTTTTCAGCCCACTCCTATCTCATTTTTGGCCCTTCCAGGTCATTTAAATCTCATTTTTTGCCCTTCCAAGCCACGTAAATCTCATTTTTTGCCCTTCCAAGCTACTTAGATCTCACTTTTGGCCACTTTGGACCATTTCAATCTCATTTCCGTCACTCTCAAGCCGTTTAAATCTCATTTTTGGCCATTCCAAGCCGCTTAAATCTCACTTTTAGTTCCTCTAAGCCGCTTAAATCTCATTTTTGGTTCCTCCAAGCCGCTTAAATCTCATTTTTGTTTCCTCCAAGCCACTTAAATCTCATTTTTGGTTCCTCCAAGCTGCTTCAATCTCACTTTTGGTTCCTCCAAGCTGCTTAAATCTCATTTTTTGTCCCTCTAAGCCGCTCAAATCTCATTTTTGATTCCTCTAAGCCGCTTAAATCACATTTTTGGTCCCTCTAAGTCGCTTCAATCTCATTTTTGGTTCCTCTGAGCCGCTTCAATCTCATTTTTGGTTCCTCCAAGCCACTTAAATCTCATTTTTGGTTCCTCTGAGCCACTTAAATCTCATTTTTGGTTCCTCTAACCCACTTAAATCTCATTTTTGGCCATTCCAAGCCACTTAAATCTCATTTTTAGTTCCTCCAAGCCACTTAAATCTCATTTTTAGTTCCTCCAAGCCACTTAAATCTCATTTTTGGTTCCTCTAAGCCACTTAAATCTCATTTTTGATTCCTCTGAGCCACTTAAATTTCGTTTTTGATTCCTCCAAGCCACTTAAATCTCATTTTTAGTTCCTCCAAGCCACTTAAATCTCATTTTTGGTTCCTCTAAGCCGCTTCAATCTCATTTTTGGTTCCTCTGAGCCACTTAAATCTCATTTTTGGCCATTCCAAGCCACTTAAATCTCATTTTTAGTTCCTCTGAGCCACTTAAATCTCATTTTTGGTTCCTCTGAGCCACTTAAATCTCATTTTTGGTTCCTCTGAGCCACTTAAATTTCGTTTTTGATTCCTCCAAGCCACTTAAATCTCATTTTTGATTCCTCTAAGCCGCTTCAATCTCACTTTTGGCCATCTCAGACCGTTTGGTCTCATTTCCGGCCCTCCTAAGTTTATGATATTTACTACATAAATCTCATTTTTGGCCGTTTCAGGCTATTCCAATCCGACTTTTGGCCGCTTTAATTTGATTTTTTTTGTTTTGCCGTGTCGGTCCCCGGCGCGTCGGGGCAGTGGAGACTGAAGGGCCCCGCTCACCTTCAGAGGAGTTTCCTCCGCCTCAGGGCACAGGGAGCTGCCACTGCCGTGTCTGCTCTGCGGATAAACAGCGGCATTCAGTCTCCAGCGCCTGCTTTCCGTTCCATTTTTTATATTTTTTTTTTTTTAATATATATATATTTTTTAATATATTTATTTTTAATTTTTTTTTTTTTTCCTCATTTTTTTTTTCCCCCCACAAAATAATTCCGAACAAGCTGCCACGCTCCCTGGTCTCGGGCTTGTTTTTTTTGGTTTTTTTTTGGCTTTTTTTTTTGTTTGTTTTTTTAATTTTTATTTTTTTATTTTTATTTTTTTTTTTGGCGTGAAAATTCAATTTTCGTTTTGGCGCTGTCAAAAATCCTCTTTTTTATCCTCAGTCTTAAAACTCTCATTTTTTTCCTAAAAAATCCCTAAAAAATTCTCTTTTTTCCTCCTATAACTCTCATTTTTCCCTAAAAAAATCCCTAAAAAACTCTCATTTTTCCTCCTAAAACTCTCATTTTTTTCCTTAAAAATCCCTAAAAAATCCCTAAAAAATTCTCATTTTTTCTCCTAAAACTTTCATTTTTTTCCTTAAAAATCCCTAAAAAATCCCTAAAAAATTCTCATTTTTCCTCCTAAAACTCTTATCTTTTCCTAAAAAATTCTCATTTTTCCTCCTAAAACTCTCACTTTTTCCCTAAAAAAATCCCCCAAAAATCCTTAAAAAATTCTCATTTTTCCTCCTAAAACTCTCATTTTTTTCCTTAAAAATCCCTAAAAAATCCCTAAAAAAATTCTCATTTTTCCTCCTAAAACTCATTTTTTCCCTAAAAAATCCCTAAAAATTTCTCTTTTTTCCTCCTAAAACTCTTATTCTTTTCCTAAAAAAAATCCCTAAAAAATTCTCATTTTTCCTCCTATAACTCTCATTTTTTCCTAAAAAAATCCCTAAAAAATTCTCATTTTTCCTCCTAAAACTCTCGTTTTTTCCCTAAATAATCCCTAAAAAATTCTCATTTTTCCTCCTAAAAAATTCTCATTTTTCCTCCTATAACTCTCATTTTTTCCCTAAAAAAATCCCTAAAAAATTCTCATTTTTCCTCCTAGAACTCTCATTTTTTTCCCTAAAAAATCCCTTAAAAATTCTCATTTTTCCTCCTAAAACTCTCATTTTTTTCCTTAAAAATCCCTAAAAAATCCCTAAAAAAATTCTCATTTTTCCTCCTAAAACTCTCATTTTTTCCCTAAAAAATCCCTAAAAATTTCTCTTTTTTCCTCCTAAAACTCTTATTCTTTTCCTAAAAAAATCCCTAAAAAATTCTCATTTTTCCTCCTATAACTCTCATTTTTTCCTAAAAAAATCCCTAAAAAATTCTCATTTTTCCTCCTAAAACTCTCGTTTTTTCCCTAAATAATCCCTAAAAAAATTCTCATTTTTCCTCCTAAAAAATTCTCATTTTTCCTCCTATAAATCTCATTTTTTCCCTAAAAAAATTCTCATTTTTCCTCCTAAAACTCTCATTTTTTCCTAAAAAATCCCTAAAAAATTCTCATTTTTCCTCCTAAAACTCTCATTTTTTTCCTTAAAAATCCCTAAAAAATCCCTAAAAAATTCTCATTTTTCCTCCTAAAAAATTCTCATTTTTCCTCCTAGAACTCTCATTTTTCCCTAAAAAATCCCTAAAAAACTCTCATTTTTCCTCCTAAAAAATTCTCATTTTTCCTCCTAGAACTCTCATTTTTCCCTAAAAAATCCCTAAAAAATTCTCATTTTTCCTCCTAGAACTCTCATTTTTCCCTAAAAAAATCCCTAAAAAATCCCCATTATTTTTTGTCCCCTCGCTCCTCCTTGGCGCCATCGCCGCCCCCGCGGCCGCTTTACCTCGTCCTGCTCCTCGTGCTCGAGGATGGCCTGCAGGAACGCCCGGCGCTCGTGGCTGGAGGATTTCTGGTCGAACATCCCGGCCTGGATCACCTTCTGGTCCACGTTCAGCTTGTACTTGGCGGCCGCCAGGATCTTCTCCTCCACGCTGTTGACGGTGCAGAGGCGCAGCACGCGCACCTCGTTCTGCTGCCCGATGCGGTGAGCGCGGTCCTGCGCCTGCAGGTCCTGGGGACGCCCAAAAATTCCATTTATTCTCCTCGAAATTCCACAGCAGTGAAGGTTTGAGAGGGTTTTGGGGTGGCGGCTGAAAAGCTCCCGGTTCTGCCCTCAAAATCTGCCCTGGTTTTACCCTCAAAAATCCAAATTTCCTCCTCAAAACGCCCAGTTTTGTCCTCAAAATCCCTGATTTTTCCACAATTTCCACGCAAAAAGTTCCTGGTTTTGCCCTCAGAATCTGCCCTGGTTTTACCCTCAAAAATCCAAATTTCCTCCTCAAAACGCCCAGTTTTTTCCTCAAAATCCCTGATTTTTCCACAATTTCCACACAAAAAGTTCCTGGTTTTGCCCTCAGAATCTGCCCTGGTTTTACCCTCAAAAATCCAAATTTCCTCCTCAAAACGCCCAGTTTTGTCCTCAAAATCCCTGATTTTTCCACAATTTCCACACAAAAAGTTCCTGGTTTTGCCCTCAGAATCTGCCCTGGTTTTACCCTCAAAAATCCAAATTTCCTCCTCAAAACTCCCAGTTTTTTCCTCAAAATCCCTGATTTTTCCACAATTTCCACACAAAAAGTTCCTGGTTTTGCCCTCAGAATCTGCCCTGGTTTTACCCTCAAAAATCCAAATTTCCTCCTCAAAACGCCCAGTTTTGTCCTCAAAATCCCTGATTTTTCCACAATTTCCACACAAAAAGTTCCTGGTTTTGCCCTTAGAATCTGCCCTGGTTTTACCCTCAAAAATCCAAATTTCCTCCTCAAAACGCCCAGTTTTGTCCTCAAAATCCCTGATTTTTCCACAATTTCCACACAAAAAGTTCCTGGTTTTGCCCTCAGAATCTGCCCTGATTTTGTCCTCAAAAACCCAAACTTTGTGCTCAAAAAATCCCTGAAAAAAATCAATTTATTGTCGCTGTTGCCGGTGCAGAGCAACCTCGTTCTGCTGCCCGATGCGGTGAGCGCGGTCCTGCGCCTGCAGGTCCTGGGGACGCCCAAAAATTTCATTTATTCCCCTCGAAATTCCATGGGAGTGAAGGTTTGAGAGGGTTTTGGGGTGGTAGTTCAAAAATCTCTTTTTATTTCCACAAAAATGCCTGGTTTTGGCATCAAAATCCCCTGAAAAATTCAATTTATTGCCCTCAAAAATCCCTGAAAAAAATCAATTTATTGGCCTTAAAATTCACGTGGGGATGAGGGTCGGAAGGTTTTGGGGTGGTAGCTCAAAAATCTCTGTTTTTTCCCCCCAAAAAATCCAAATTTTGCCCTCAAAAACCCCTGAAAAAATTCAATTTCTTTGCCTTAAAATTTCATGGGGGTGAAGGTTGAGAAGGTTATGGGGTGGCAGCTGAAAAATTCCTGGTTTTGTCCTCAAAATCTGCCCTGGTTTTGTCCTCATAAATCCAGATTTTGGCCTCATAAATCCAGATTTTGGCCTCAAAATTTTTGGTTTTGGCCTCAAAATCTGCCCTAGTTTTGTCCTCAAAATCTCTGTTTTTTTCCTCAAAAATCCCTGCTTTTGACCTCAAAAATCCAAATTTTCTCCTCAATATTCATGAAGGGAGATGTGGGGATGAGGCCTGAGGGGGTTTTGGGGTTACAGTAAAAACACCCATTTTTTTCCACAAAATTTTGGGTTTTTTCCTCAAAAATTCTGGTTATGACCTCAAAATCTGCCCTGGTTTTGTCCTCAAAAATCCCCAAAAAATTCAATTTATCATCCTTAACATTCATGGGGGGATGAAGCCTGAGGGGGTATTGGGGTGATAACTGAAAAATCTCAGGATTTGTCCTCAAAAATCCCTGAGAAATTCAATTTATTGTCCTCAAAATCCCTGAAAAAATTCAATTTTTTTGTCCTCAAAAATCCCTGAGACATTCAATTTATTGTCCTCAAAATTCCATGGGGGAAAATGTGGGGATGAGGCCTGAGAGGGTTTTGGGGTGACAGCTCAAAAATTCCTGGTTTTGTCCTCAAAAATTCAAATTTTCTCCTCAAAAAGCCAAATTTTCTCCTCAAAAATCCAAATTTTCTCCTCAAAATCCTGAAGAATTTTGGGAATTTGGGAATGGGGTTGGTGGGACCATGAAGGCCCTGGAGGAAACGACCACATTGACCAAAAAGTTCAAAAATTTCAGCTCCATTTCACCCCAAAATTTGCACCTTCCCAAATTCTGAGCAGATTTTGGGGTTCCACCTCCAAATCCACGGATCCACTTTGGGGTTTCTCCAATTTCTGAGCAGATTTTGGGGTTCCACCTCAACTCCAGGGATCCATTCTGGGGTTTCTCCAATTTCTGAGCAGATTTTGGGGTTCCACCTCCAAATCCACAGATCCACTTTGGGGTTTCTCCAATTTCTGAGCAGATTTTGGGGTTCCACCTCCACGGATCCATTTTGGGGTTTCTCCAATTTCTGAGCAGATTTTGGGGTTCCACCTCCACCTCCACGGATCCATTTTGCGGTTTCTCCAATTTCTGAGCAGATTTTGGGGTTCCACCTCAACTCCATGGATCCATTCTGGGGTTTCTCCAATTTCTGAGCAGATTTTGGGGTGCCACCTCCAAATCCATGGATCCATTTTGGGGTTTCTCCACCCTGGCCCTACCTGGTGGGGGTTCCAGTCGCTGTCGAAGATGATGACGGTGTCGGCCGACTGCAGGTTGAGGCCGAGGCCGCCGGCGCGCGTGCTCAGCAGGAAGATGAAATACTCGGAGCCGGGCTCGTTGAACGTCTTCAGCAACATGCCCCGGTCCTCGGCCTTGGTGGTGCCTGGAACCGCACACGGGGGTCACCGACGGTTCCGGAAGGTTCCGTTGGGAAGGGGATTCCCATTGGATTGAATGGGATCCCCGTTACTTGAATGGGATCCCCACTGGATTCAATGGGATCCCCATTGGATTGAATGGGATCCCCGATGGATTGAATGGGATCCCCATTAATTGAATGGGATCCCCACTGGATTTATTGGGATTCCCACTGGATTGAATGGGATCCCCATTAATTGAATGGGATCCCCACTGGATTTATTGGGATTCCCACTGGATTGAATGGGATTCCCATTGAATGGGATCCCCATTAATTGAATGGGATCCCCATTGGATTGAATGGGATCCCCATTAATTGAATGGGATCCCCATTAATTGAATGGGATTCCCACTGGATTGAATGGGATCCCCGATGGATTGAATGGGATCCCCATTAATTGAATGGGATCCCCGATGGATTGAATGGGATCCCCATTGATTGAATGGGATCCCCATTGAATTGAATGGGATCCCCATTGGATTGAATGGGATCCCCATTAATTGAATGGGATCCCCATTAATTGAATGGGATCCCCATTGGATTGAATGGGATCCCCATTAATTGAATGGGATCCCCATTAATTGAATGGGATCCCCGATGGATTGAATGGGATCCCCATTGAATTGAATGGGATCCCCATTAATTGAATGGGATCCCCATTAATTGAATGGGATCCCCGATGGATTGAATGGGATCCCCATTGGATTGAATGGGATCCCCATTAATTGAATGGGATCCCCGATGGATTGAATGGGATCCCCATTAATTGAATGGGATCCCCGATGGATTGAATGGGATCCCCATTGAATGGGATCCCCGATGGATTGAATGGGATCCCCATTGGATTGAATGGGATCCCCATTAATTGAATGGGATCCCCATTAATTGAATAGGATCCCCATTAATTGAATGGGATCCCCATTGGATTGAATGGGATCCCCATTAATTGAATGGGATCCCCATTAATTGAATGGGATTCCCACTGGATTGAATGGGATCCCCGATGGATTGAATGGGATCCCCATTGGATTGAATGGGATTCCCATTGAGTTGAATGGGATTCCCATTGGAATAAGTTAAATTCCCATTCCAAATTCCATTGGGACTGGTGGTTCTAGAAGGTTCTGGAAGGTTCCATTGGTAATGGGATTCCCCATATAAATCAGTTGAATTCCCATTCCAAATCCCATTGAGATTGGTGGTTCTGGAAGGTTCCAGAAGGTTCCGTTGGGAAGGGGATTCCCATTGGATTGAATGGGATTCCCATTGGATTGAATTGGATTCCTATTCCCAATCCCATTGAGACTGGTGGTTCTAGAAGGTTCTGGAAGGTTCCACTGGTAATGGGATTCCCCATACAATTCAATTGAATTCCGATTCTAGATGCCATTGGGACTGGCGGTTCCGGAAGGTTCCGGAAGGTTCCGCTGGGAATGGGATTCCCATGGAATGGAGCTGAATTCCCATTCCCAATCCAAAGTGGGGATTTTTCCCAATTGGGAATTTCCCAGTTCCCAATCCATGAGGGTTGGGATTTGGGATTTTGGGGGTGGATTGGGAAAACTGAGGGAAAATTTGGGATGGATTGGGAAAACTGGGAATTTTGGGGGTGGATTTGGGGAAAAATTGGGGATTTTGGGGATGGATTGAGGAAATTGGGGATTTTGGGGTGTGAATTGGGAAAATTGGGGATTTTGAGGGAAAACTGGGGATTTTGGGGGTGCATTGAGAAAATTGAGGGAAAATTTGGGATGGATTGGGAAAACTGGGGATTTGGGGAGAAATTTTGGGGGAAAAATTGGGGATTTTGATGGAAAACCGGGGATTTTGAGGGAAAATTGGGAATTTTGGGGGGAAAATTGGGGATTTTGGGGGCGCATCCACCCCATGGGGCACTCACCATCCAGCCTGAGGTATTTGAAGCCACGATAAGCAAAATAATCCTCCATGATGGTCATCAAGGAGGTCATCTGGCAGAAGAGCAGCACCTTGTGGTTGGTGGCCCTGAGTTTGGGCAGGATCCGATCCAGGAGCTCGAATTTCCCGGAAGCTCGGTACAAATCCAGCCTTGGATGGATAAAAAAACCGAAATTTTCTAACCAAAAATTAGAGAAAAAAATTTGAAATTTTTTTGAAAAATTTTGGTGTTGGGATCATCTGGATTCACGGGATGGTTCATCTCCCACCTCCAGGAAAGTTTTGAGTTATTAAATTCACAGATTTTATTATTAATCATAAAAATTTGTCACTCACCCCTGCACGATCCCGCCCGTGAAGCCCAAGTGCTCCGAGAAGGATTCCTGAAATGGAGAGGAGAAATTGTGACAAAAAGCAGCAGAAATTGCCCCAAAAAATAAAAATCTGGAGCCAAATTGTGACAAAAAGCAGCAGAAAATTGCCCTCAAAAATAAAAATCTGGAGTTGCCTTCAGGATCCTCAGTGCCCTCAGGACGTTGGGGAGGAAGAGGAAGAGGATGGAATTTTTTTGGGGTGGAAAACAGAGGGATGGAAAGTTGGGCTTGATTTGGTGAATCTTTGTTGGGTTTAACCCTTGTTAGGTTTAACCCTGGTTTTGGTTTATCCCAGTTTGGGTTTAACCCTGGTTTGGGTTTATCCTGGTTTTGGTTTATCCCAGTTGGGTTTAACCCTGTTTGGGTTTACCCCTGTTGGGTTTAGCCCTGTTTGGGTTTATCCTGGTTTGGGTTTATCCCAGTTTTGTTTGGTTCAACCCTGTTGGGTTTAACCCTGTTTGGGTTTATCCCTGTTGGGTTTTTCCACTTTTTTGTTCATCCCTGGCTCTCCTGGGTTTAACCCTGTTGAGTTTAACCCTGTTGGGTTTAACCCTGTTGGATTTATCCCTGGTCTTGATTTATCCCAGTTTTGTTTGGTTTAACCCTCTTGGGTTTATCCTCATTGGGTTTATCCCTATTTTTGTTCATCCCTGGCTCTCCTGGGTTTAACCCTGTTGGGTTTATCCCAGTTGGGTTTAACCCTGTTGAGTTTATCCCTATTTTTGTCCATCCCCGGCTCTCCTGGGTTTAACCCTGTTGGGTTTAACCCTGTTGGATTTATCCCTGGTTTTGGTTTATCCCAGTTTTGTTGGGTTTACCCCTGTTGGGTTTATCCCCATTGGGTTTTTCCATTTTTTTGTTCATCCCTGGCTCTCCTGAGTTTAACCCTGTTTGGGTTTATCCCTGGTTTTGGTTTATCCCAGTTTTGTTGCGTTTAACCCTGTTTGGGCTTATCCCAGTTGGGTTTAGCCCTGTTTGGGTTTATCCTGGTTTTGATTTATCCCAGTTTTGTTTGGTTTAACCCTCTTGGGTTTATCCTCATTGGGTTTATCCCTATTTTTGTTCATCCCTGGCTCTCCTGAGTTTAACCCTGTTGGGTTTGACCCTGTTGGGTTTAACCCTGTTGGGTTTATCCCTGGTTTTGGTTTATCCCAGTTTTGTTGGGTTTACCCCTGTTGGGTTTATCCCAGTTGGGTTTTTCCATTTTTTTGTTCATCCCTGGCTCTCCTGGGTTTAACCCTGTTTGGGTTTATACCAGTTGGGTTTAACCCTGTTTGGTTTAACCCTGTTGGGTTTATCCCTGGTTTTGGTTTATCCCAGTTTTGTTGAGTTTAACCCTGTTTGGGTTTATCCCAGTTGGGTTTAACCCTGTTGGGTTTATCCCTGGTTTTGGTTTATCCCAGTTTGGTTGAGTTTAACCCTGTTTGGGTTTATCCCAGTTGGGTTTATCCTGGTTTGAGTTTATCCCTGGTTTGAGTTTATCCCTGGTTTTGGTTTATCCCTGGTTTTGGTTTATCCTGGTTTGGGTTTATCCTGAGTTTTTCCATTTTTTTGTTTGTCCCTGGCTCTCCTGGGTTTAACCCTTTAGGGTTTATCCCAGTTGGGTTTAACCCTGTTGGGTTTATCCCTGGTTTTGGTTTATCCCAGTTTTGTTTGGTTTAACCCTGTTTGGGTTTATCCCAGTTGGGTTTAACCCTGTTGGGTTTATCCCTATTTTTGTCCATCCCTGGCTCTCCTGGGTTTAACCCTGTTGGGTTTATCCCAGTTTGGTTTAACCCTGTTGGGTTTATCCCTATTTTTGTCCATTCCTGGCTCTCCTGGGTTTAACCCTGTTGGGTTTAACCCTGTTTGAATTTATCCCTGGTTTTGGTTTATCCCAGTTGGGTTTAGCCCTGGTTTGGGTTTATCCTGGTTTTGGTTTATCCCAGTTTTGTTTGGTTTAACCCTGTTGGGTTTATCCCAGTTGGGTTTTTCCATTTTTTTGTTCATCCCTGGCTCTCCTGGGTTTAACCCTGTTGGGTTTATCCCAGTTGGGTTTAACCCTGTTGGGTTTATCCCAGGACTTTGATTTATCCCAGTTTTGTTGCGTTTAACCCTGTTGGGTTTATCCCAGTTGGGTTTATCCAATTTTTTGGTCCATCCCTGGCTCTCCTGAATTTAACCCTGTAGGATTTTTGCCATTTTGGGTTTACCCCTTTAGAATTTTTGCGGTTTTGGGCTTATCCTGGGTTTAACCCTTTAGGATTTTTGCCTTTTTGGGTTTCAATCTTTAGGATTTTTGCTATTTTGGGTTTATCCTGAATTTAACCCTTTAGGGTTTTTGCCTTTTGGGTTTCCTGAATTTAACCCTTTAGGGTTTTTGCCATTTTGGGTTTATCCTGAATTTAACCCTTTAGGGTTTTTGCCTTTTTGGGTTTCCTGAATTTAACCCTTTAGGATTTTTGCCATTTTGGGTCTATCCTGAATTTAACCCTTTAGGATTTTTGCCATTTTGGGTTTATCCTGAATTTAACCCTTTAGGATTTTTGCCATTTTGGGTTTATCCTGAATTTAACCCTTTAGGATTTTTGCTATTTTGGGTTTATCCTGAATTTAACCCTTTAGGATTTTTGCCATTTTGGGTTTTTCCTGAATTTAACCCTTTAGGGTTTTTGCCTGGCCCCACCTCGATGTGCTGGAACATGTAGGGGTGGTTGCAGATCTTGCGCAGCTGCATGATGGTGTTCATCAAGGTCTTGGTGCCTCCTTTGCCCTGCCGGGAGATTACAAGTTAATTAATTCATCCTCCTAATTAATGCGGGGGTTAAAAAACCCAAATCGATTATGGGTTCCTCTATTCACCAGTGCAGAGCTCCCAGGAATGTTTGGGATCATTGACTGGGAGTTGACGGCCCCGAAAAGGGACTCGGAGATGTTAAAATAAATAAAGAATTGAATAATAAATTGATTTCAATAATTTCACCCAACCCAACCATCTGCTCCAGTCAAGCCAACCATTGGTTCAACCCAACCCAACCCAACCATTGGTTCAACCCAACCCAACCCAACCATTGGTTCAACCCAACCATTGGTTCAACCCAACCCAACCATTGGTTCAACCCAACCCAACCATTGGTTCAACCCAACCCAACCCAACCCAACCATTGGTTCAACCCAACCCAACCCAACCATTGGTTCAACCCAACCCAACCATTGGTTCAACCCAACCCAACCATTGGTTCAACCCAACCCAACCATTGGTTCAACCCAACCAAACCATTGGTTCAACCCAACCAAACCATTGGTTCAACCCAACCCAACCCAACCATTGGTTCAACCCAACCCAACCCAACCATTGGTTCAACCCAACCCAACCCAACTATTGGTCAAACCCAACCAAACCATTGAGTCAACCCAACCTAACCATTGAGTCAACCCAACCTAACCACTGGTTCAACCCAACCCAACTATTGGTCAAACCCAACCAAACCATTGAGTCAACCCAACCCAACCATTGGTTCAACCCAACCCAACCACTGCTCAGCTCAACATAACCCAACCCAACCATTGGTTCAACCTAACCCAACCCAACCATTGGTCCAACCCAACCCCAGCGTGGAGCCCAAGCCCACCCAACGTTCCCAAGCTCCCCCATCCCGACCTTCTTGTCCTTCTCGGAGCCGTCGGTGAGCAGGACGCCCTTGGCCTGCATGTGCCGGTACAGGACGCGCTGCAGCGCCGACATGTCGCACTTGATGACGTACTCCACCTGCCGGAGACAGCCGTTGGGTCAACCCAACCCAACCATTGGCACAACCCAACCCAACCATTGGCACAACCCAACCCAACCATTGGTTCAACCCAACCCAACCCAACCATTGGTTCAACCCAAACCAACCATCTGCTCACCTGAACCCAACCCAACCATTGGTTCAACCCAACCACTGGGTCAACCCAACCCAACCATTGGTACAAACCAACTCAACCCAACCATCTGCTCAACCCAACCCAACCACTGGTTCAACCCAACCCAACCCAACCATTGGTACAAACCAACCCAACCCAACCATTGGTACAACCCAACCCAACCATTGGTTTAACCCAACCCAACCCAACCTCACCCAACCATTGGTTCAACCCAACCCAACCATTGATTCAACCCAACCATTGGTTCAACCCAACCCAACCCAACCCAACCATTGGTTCACCCCAACCCGACCATTGGTTCAACCCAACCCAACCTCACCCAACCATTGGTTCACCCCAACCCGACCATTGGTTCAACCCAACAATTGGTACAACCCAACTCAACCCGACCCAACCATTGGTCCAACCCAACCCAACTCAACCCGACCCAACCATTGGTCCAACCCAACCCAACCCAACCCAAGCCATCGATGATCGGGAGCGGGCTGAAGCTCCACGTCCATCTCCCGACCCCCCCGGTGGTCTCCAGGCCTGGGGACCCCCCAGTGTCACCTTCTCGGGGAGCTGAGCCTCCACCTCCTTCTTGAGGCGCCGCAGCAGGAAGGGCCGGAGCACCTTGTGCAGGCGGCGGATGATGAGGATGGTCTCCTCCTCGTTGAGGTCCACCTGGAATGGCCACCACCAGGAGCAGGGGTTGGCGTCAGGAATGGAAGTGGATGGACCCTCCCAATGTCCCAAAATACACCAAGAACCTCCTGAGCCACAATTTCTGGTGGGATGTCACCTCCCAGAGCTGCAGAACTACCTCAAAGTTCTCCAGGTCCATCAAAGACACTGATCCACCTCCAAAACATCTCCAGGTCCATCAAAGACACTGATCCACCTCCAAAACATCTCCAGGTCCATCAAAGACACTGATCCACCTCCCAGAGCTCCACGAACCCTTCCAACTTCTCCAGATCCATCAAGGACACTGATCCACCTCCAACATCTCCAGATCCATTAAAACACTGATCCAACTTCTCCAGATCCAATGCAGACACCAATCCACCTCCCAGACCTCCAAGAACCCTTCCAACATCTCCAGATCCATCAAAGACACTGATCCAGCTCCACAGCTCCAGAACCATCTCAAACTTCTCCAGATCCATCCAAGACACTGATCCAACATCTCCAGGTCCATTCCAGACACTGATCCACCTCCAAAACATCTCCAGATCCATCAAAGACACTGATCCACCTCCAAAACTTCTCCAGATCCATCAAAGACACTGATCCACCTCCAAAACTTCTCCAGATCCATTAAAACATTGATCCAATATCTCCAGATCCATTCCAAACACTGATCCACAGCTCCAGAACCACTCCCAACATCTCCAGGTCCATCAAAGACACTGATCCACCTCCCTGATCTCCAGGAACCCTTCCAACTTCTCCAGATCCATCAAAGACAATGATCCACAGCTCCAGAACCATCCCCAACTTCTCCAGATCCATTCCAGACACTGATCTACCTCCAACATCTCCAGAACCATCCCCAACTTCCCCAGATCCATCAAAGACACTGACCCACCTCCAAAACATCTCCAGATCCATCAAAGACACTGACCCACCTCCAAAACATCTCCAGATCCATCTTCAATCCATTAAAACACCGACCCAAACTTCTCCAGATCCATCAAAGCCACCGATCCACCTCCAGGACCACTCCCAACCCCTCCAGATCCACCACCACCAACCTGAACCCCACCTCCAGAACCTCCCACCCATGTCCATGTCCATGTCCATGTCCATGTCCATGTCCATGTCCCCACCTTCTCGCCGGTCATGGCGAAGGGCGCGTTGAACCACTGCTCGAAGGTGCTGCAGCTCTTGAAGATGGTGGGCAGCAGGAAGTTGAGGAGCGCCCAGAGCTCAGGGAGTTTGTTCTGCAGGGGGGTCCCGGTGAGGAGAAGACGCCGCGGGGCCACGTAGTGGGTGTTGAGGACCTGGGTGAGCTTGCAGTGGTGGTTCTTCATGCGGTGGCCTTCGTCCACGATCATGTACTTCCAACGGATCTGAGGAGGACAGGAGAAACGGAGATGGTCGTCTCCAGGTGGGACATGGAGGACAGGAGAAATGGGGATGAAGATCTCCAGGTGGGGAATGGAGATGAAGACCTCAGGTGGGAAATGGAGAAGAAGGTCTCAGGTGGGAAATGGAGATGATCATCTCCAGGTGGGAAATGGAGATGAAGATCTCAGGTGGGAAATTGAAGATCTCAGGTGGGAAATGGAGATGAAGATCTCAGGTGGGAAATTGAAGATCTCAGGTGGGAAACTGAAGAACTCAGGTGGGAAATGGAGATGAAGATCTCAGGTGGGAAATTGAAGATCTCAGGTGGGAAATGGAGAAGAACATCTCAGGTGGGAAATTGAAGATCTCAGGTGGGAAATGGAGAAGAACATCTCAGGTGGGAAATGGAGATGATCATCTCCAGGTGGGAAATGGAGATTAAGGTCTCAGGTGGGAAATGGAGAAGAACATCTCAGGTGGGAAATGGAGAAGAACATCTCAGGTGGGACATGGAGATGAAGATCTCAGGTGGGAAATGGAGATGAAGATCTAAGGTGGGAAATGGAGAAGAAGATCTCAGGTGGGAAACGGAGGACAGGAGAAATGGAGATGATCATCTCCAGGTGGGAAATGGAGAGAAATGAAGATCTCAGGTGGGAAATGGAGATGAAGATCTCAGGTGGGCATCCGCTAGAAGTGGTTTTAGCAGAATTTGAGAAGAATTTGAGAAGATCTTTCTCAGAAATTTCTCAGAATTTGAGAAGATTTTGAGAAGAATTTGAGAAAAATTTGAGAAGAATTTAAGAAGATTTTGAGAGGAATTTGAGAAGAATTTGAGAAGATTTTGAGAGGAATTTGGGAAAAATTCGACAAGAATTTGAGAAGATCTTTCTCAGTATTTGAGAGGAATTTGAGCAGAATTTTCTCAGAATTTGAGGAGAATTTGAGGAGAATTCAGAAGAACGTGGCTGTGGAGCTCACCTTGGCCAGGATGTGCTTGTCCTTGATGATGTACTCGTAGGTGGTGAGGAGAACGTTGAATTTGCCGCTGCGGAGCTGCGGGACGAAGGCGCGGCGCGCGGCCGGAGAGCCCTGAGGGGACAATTCCAACAGGAACGTCACAACTCCCAAAAAATGGGGGATTACCCAAAAAGCTGAGGAGGTTTTGGGGTCTCCTGATGAAGAGGAACGACCAAAAATTGGAATTTTTGGGGATTTTTCTGGAGTTTTGTGGGTTTTTGTGGATTTGGAGCTCCAATTCTTCTGGATTTGGAGCTCCAATCCATTTCGATTTGGAATTCCCAAAAAAATGGGGTGGTATCCAAAAAGCTGAGGAGGTTTTGGGGTCTCCTGATGAAGAGGAACGACCAAAAATTGGAATTTTTGGGGATTTTTGTGGATTTTCATGGACTTTTCAGGAGTTTCATGTATCTTCATGGAGTTTTGTGGGTTTTTGTGGATTTGGAGCTCCCAATTCCATTTGGATTTGGAATTCCCAGAAAAATGAGGGAGTTACCCAAAAAGCTGAGGAGGTTTTGGGGTCTCCTGATGCTGAGGAACGACCAAAAATTGGAATTTTTTGGGATTTTCGTGGATTTTCATGGATTTGGAGCTGGGACCCAAGTCCTCCAGAGCTTGAAGAGGAAAATGGAAGCTGGGAGTGGAAATGGAATCCAAGGAACCAAAATCCAAGAAATTTGGTGCTCACCTTGTAGGAGACCTTGACCACGGACGGTGCCCACTTGTCGAACTCGTAGGCCCAGTTGGACAAAGTCCTGCGGGAAAGACAGACGGACAGAAGGTGGGAATTTTGGAAATTTTGGGAATTTTGGGTTCTCCATATGGAAAAAATTTGGGAATTTGGGTTCTCCAGATGAAAAAAAAATTGGGAATTTTGGGAATTTGGGGCTGGAGAAAGTTTGGGGTTCTCCACATGGAACAAGGGTGGGAATTTTGGGAATTTTGGTTCTTCACATGGAAAAAAATTGGGAATTTTGGAATTTTGGTTCTCCACATGGAACTAGGGTGGGAATTCTGGGACTTTTGCTTCTCCACATGGAAAAAATTGGGAATTTTGGGAATGTGGGGCTGGAGAAGACCATGGGAGGTTCTCCACATGGAACAAGGGTGGAAATTTTGGGACTTTTGGTTCTCCACATGGAGCAAAGGTCAGAATTTTGGGAATTTTGGAAATTTGGGACTTTTGGGACTGACGAGAGCGGGACGATGATGAGGAAGGGGCCGTTGATCCTCTTGTGCTCCATCAGGTAGGTGATGAGGGCGATGGTCTGGATGGTCTTGCCCAGGCCCATCTCGTCGGCCAGGATCCCGTTGAGGTTGTTGTTGTAGAGGGACACCAACCACTCCAGGCCCTTGATCTGCAGGAATGGAGATCCAGATCCAGATCCCACCTCGGATCTCCATCCAGATCCAGATCCCACCTCGGATCTTCATCCATCTTCAGATCCCACCTCAGATCTTCATCTGGCTCCAGATCCCACTGTCCCACCTCAGATCTCAATCCAGCTCCAGATCCCACCTCAGATCTCCATCCATCTCTATATCCCAGCTCAGAACTTCATCCCACCTCAGATCTCCATCCAGCCCCAGATCCCACCTCAGAGCTTCAGCCAGATCCACTTCACACCTCAGATCTTCATCCATGTCCTCAATCCCACCTCAGATCTTAATCCATCCCCAGATCCCACCTCAGATCTTCATCCAGCTCCTCAATCCCACCATCCCACCTTAGATCTTCATCCCACCCTGCATCCAGCCCCATCTACCTCAGATCTCCATCTATCTCCAGACCCCACCTCAGATCTTCATCCCACGTTGCATCCATCTCCAGATCCACCTCATATCTCCAGATCCCATCTCAGATCTTAATCCAGGCTCCTCAATCCCATCATCCCACCTCAGATCTCCATCCATCTCCTCAATCCCACCTCAGATCTCCATTCGCCCCCAGATCCACCTCAGATCTTCATCCATCTCCTCAATCCCATTATCCCACCTCAGATCTTCATCCCATATTGCATCCACCTCCATATCCACCTCATATCTTCATCCACCTTCAGATCCCACCTCAGATCTTCATCCAAGCTCCAGATCCACCTCAGATCTTCATCCAGCTCCTCAATCCCATCATCCCACCTCAGATCTCCATCCCTCTCCAGATCCCACCATGTTCTCCCCACATCTCCACCACGTCCTGCACACCTGGTACTGCTTGAGGACGCCGTTGACCATGAGGGCCGACTGCTCGTCCACGCGCTCGGTGACGGTGTGGGCCACGGCGTGCCCCACCCAGCTCCTCAATCCCATTGTCCCACCTCAGATCTTCATCCATCTCCTCAATCCCATTGTCCCACCTCAGATCTTCATTCCACGATGCATCCAGCTCCAGATCCACCTCAAATCTCCATCCAGCTCCAGATCCCACCTCAGATTTCCATCCCACATTGCATCCACCTCCAGATCCACCTCAGATCTCCATCCAGCTCCAGATCCCACCTCAGATTTCCATCCCACATTGCATCCACCTCCAGATCCACCTCAGATCTCCATCCAGCTCCAGATCCCACCTCAGATTTCCATCCCACATTGCATCCACCTCCAGATCCACCTCAGATCTCCATCCAGCTCCAGATCCCACCTCAGATTTCCATCCCACATTGCATCCACCTCCAGATCCACCTCAGATCTCCATCCAGCTCCAGATCCCACCTCAGATTTCCATCCCACATTGCATCCACCTCCAGATCCACCTCAGATCTCCATCCAGCTCCAGATCCCACCTCAGATCTCCATCCAGCTCCTCAATCTCCAGATCCCACCACCTCATCCCCATTTTCTCCTCGTATCTCCACCATCTCCCCACCTGGTACTGCTTGAGGACGCCGTTGACCATGAGGGCCGACTGCTTGTCCACGCGCTCGGTGACGGCGTGGGCCACGGCGTAGTAGGACTGGAGACCCCGCGCCAGCGCCTGCGACACGCCGTACTCGTCGTCCACGTCCTGCTTGGCGTTCCTGCCCGGAGAAACGGGGCGAGAAACCGCGAAAATGGGTCAGGGACCACATGGGGATGGTGAGAAACCGGGAAAATGGGGAAAAACTGGGAAAAACGGGGTGAGAAACCGGGAAAATGGGTCAGGGACCACATGGGGATGGGGAAATGGGGGAAAAACGGGGTGAGAAACCGCGAAAATGGGTCAGGGGCAACATGGGGATGGTGAGAAACCGGGAAAATGGGGAAAAACTGGGAAAAACGGGGTGAGAAACCGCGAAAATGGGTCAGGGACCACATGGGGATGGGGAAATGGGGGAAAAACGGGGTGAGAAACCAGGAAAATGGGGAAAAACTGGGAAAAACGGGGTGAGAAACCGGGAAAATGGGTCAGGGGCAACATGGGGATGGGGAAATGGGGGGAAAATGGGGTGAAATGGGGGAAAAATGGGGTGAGAAACTGGGAAAAAGGGTCAGGGACCACATGGGGATGGGGAAATGGGGGAAAAATGGGGGCAAAATGGGGCGAGAAACCGCGAAAATGGGTCAGGGACAACATGGGGATGGCAAGAAACCGGAAAATGGGGAAAAACTGGGAAAAACGGGGTGAGAAACCGGGAAAATGGGTCAGGGGCAACATGGGGATGGGGAAAAATTGGGGAGAAATGGGGAAAAAAATGGGGGGAAATGGAGGAAAAATGGGATAACGGGTCATGGAGACGAAGAAGAGGGGAGGAAGAGGAGGAAGGAGAGGAAGAGAGGAAGAAGAAAAAGAGGAAAGAGGAAAAAAAGGAAGAAGAGAAAGAAGAAGAAGAGAGGAAGAAGAGGAAGAAGAGGAAGGAGAGGAGGAAGAGGGAGAAGAGGAAGAAGAAGAAGGAGAGGAAGGAGAGCGAGAAAAGGAAGAAAAAGAGAGAAAGAAGAGAAAGAATAAGAGGAAGAATAGGAAGAAGAAGAAGAGGAAGAAGAAGAAGGAGGAGAAGGCGAAGGATCAGAGGAAGAAGAAGAAGAAGAGGAAGAAAAGGAAGACAGGAAAGAGAGGAAGAAGGGAGGAAGAGGAGAAGGAAGAAGAAGAAGAGGAAGAAAAGGAAAAGGGGAAGGAAGGAGAGGAAGAAGAGGAAGGAAAGGAAGAAGAGGAAGAAGAAGAAGAAGAGGAGGAAGAGAGGAAGAAAAGGAAGAGGAAGAAGTGGAAGAACAGGAAGATGAGGAGGAAGAGGAAGAGAGGAAGAGGCAGAGGAAGAAGAGGAAAAAGAGGAAGAAAAGGACGAAAAGGAAGAAGAGCAAGAAGCGGAAGAAAAGGAACAAAAGGACAAAGAGGAAGGGGGGAGGAAGAGGAAGAGGGAGGAAGGCTCACTCGATGATGTGTCGGGCGTCCACCTCCGAGACGTCGTCGCTGTCGGGGTCTGGAATTTTCTTCTTCTCCTCCACGGGCAGCGCGGGCTGGGCCGGCTGGGGCTGCTCCTCCTCCTCCTCCTGGGGAGGAAAAACCAAATTTCAGTGAAAAATGTGAAAAAATTATTCCAAAATTAATTGGGAATGCTGACATAACGAGGGTGGAGTTAATTAAAAGGACGTGAGATCAACATAATATTTTATTTTCCAATTCTGCCTTCCTCACCTCCTCCTCCTCCTCGGAGCCGCTCTCCTCGCTGTCGGAGCGCGGAGCCACCTCGTACCTGGGGGGGAAAAAATGGGAATTTTCCAAAACATGGAACTGGCTCTGGAATTGTCAGTGCTCCCAGTATTCCCAGTGCTCATTCCCAGTGCTCCCAGTTTACCCCGAGTTCATCTCCAGCCAGGCCTCCCCAGGTTCATTCCCAGTATTCCCAGTTCCAATATTCCCAGTATTCCCATGGAATTGGGCTCTGGAATTCCCATTCCCAGTATTCCCAGTGCTCCCAGCCCCCCATTCCCAGTGCTCCCAGTGTCCCCAGTTTACCCTGGGTTCATCTCCAGCCAGGCCTCCCAGTATTCCCAGTGCTCCCAGGGTCCATTCCCAGTGCTCCCAGTGCTCCCAGTACTCCCAGTTTACCCCGGGTTCATCTCCAGCCAGGCCTCCCAGTGCTCCCAGTGCTCATTCCCAGTACTCCCAGTGCTCCCAGTTTACCCTGGGTTCATCTCCAGCCAGGCCTCCCAGTATTCCCAGTGCTCCCAGTACTCCCAGGGTCCATTCCCAGTATTCCCAGTGCTCCCAGTGTTCCCAGTGCTCCCAGTTTACCCCGGGTTCATCTCCAGCCACGCCTCCCAGTGCTCCCAGTGCTCATTCCCAGTGCTCCCAGTACTCCCAGTTTACCCCGGGTTCATCTCCAGCCAGGCCTCCCAGTATTCCCAGTGCTCCCAGTACTCCCAGGGTCCATTCCCAGTGCTCCCAGTACTCCCAGTTTACCCCGGGTTCATCTCCAGCCACGCCTCCAGCTGCCCGGCCTTGGGCGCGTCGGTTCCCGTCAGGATTTTGCCGCTCTCCACGTGGATCACCTTCACCGGGAGGTCGCTCATCTGGCTGGTCTCATCCAGGGGCTGCGAGCGGGACGGGATTGGGAATTCTCCAAAAAGCCCCAAAATCCCCCAGGATTTGGGATGATTCGGGACTCACCTCCCCATCGGGGCCGATGGCTGGAGCCTGACCCTCAGCGTTCTCGGCCTTCTGTGGGGACAACGGGAGGAGGAGGAGGAGGAGGAAGAAAAAAGGAGAAGGAAAAATGGAAGGAGATGAAAGGTGGGAAGGAAGAAAATGAGAGGAGAAAGGGAAGAAGAGGAAGAAAATGGAGGAAAAGCAGGAGGAGAGGAAGAAGAAGATGAAGAAGAAGGTAGAAAAGAAGAAGAAGGTGGTGGTGAAGAAGAAGATGAAGAAGGCGAAAAAGAAGATGGAGAAGAAGAAGGAGGGGAAGGAGGAGAAGATGGAGAAGAAGAAGATGGAGAAGAAGAAGGTGGTGAAGAAGAAGATGGAGAAGAAGGTGGTGAAGGAGAAGAAGGAGAAGAGGAAGGAGAAGGAGGAGGAGGAGAAGGAGGAGGAGAAGGAGGAGGAGGAGAAGAAAAAATGAAGAAGACAAAAGGTTGGAAGGAAGAAAAGGAAAGAGAAGAGACAAAAAGAAAGGAAGGAAAGAGAGCAACGAAGAAGAGGAGGAGGAGGATGAAGGAGACCAAGTCAGCCAGGGCAGCCCAGCCCTGGCACTGCCTCCAAACCCCCTCGTGGCCTTCCTCCCCTTGCCCCACCTTCTTCTTCTTCTTCTTCTTCTTCTCCTTGGCCACCTGGGCCGCCTTGTGCTGCCGCACCAGCTCGGTCAGGTTGGCCACGTACTCGTCGGTCTGCTGCAGCAGGTAGGCCAGGCGCTTGTCCTTCTTCTGGTCGATGAGCTTGCGGTAGCCTTCCTCATCCTCGGCCTGCTCGGGATGGGAAAGGGGTCAGGGACCATCCTCATCCTCATCATCATCCTCATCCACATCCCCTTCCTCATCCTCGGCCTGCTCGGGGGGGGGAAGGGGTCAGGGACCATCCTCATCCTCATCCCCATCCCCTTCCTCATCCTTGGCCTGCTCGGGCGGAAAGGGGTCAGGGACCATCCTCATCCTCATCCTCATCATCCTCATCCTCAGCCCCATCCCCATCCCCTTCCTCATCCTCGGCCTGCTCGGGATGGGAAAGGGGTCAGGGACCATCCTCATCCTCATCCTCATCCTCATCCTTATCATCATCCTCAGCCCTATCCCCATCCCCTTCCTCATCCTCGGCCTGCTCGGGGGGGGGAAGAGGTCAGGAACCCATGGGAACCACCCTCATCGTCATCTTTGCGGGGAGAAAGAGGTCAGGAACCCTCCTCATCCTCATCCTCAGGGGAAAACAGCTCAGGAACCCACAGGAACCCTCCTCATCCTCATCCCCATCCCCTTCCTCATCCTCGGCCTGACCGGGGGGAGAAACAGATCAGGAACCCATGGGAGCCATCATCATCTTCATCCTCATCCTCATCCTCAGGTGAGAAACAGCTCAGGAACCCATGGAAACCATCATCATCTCCATCCTCATCCTCAGCCTCAGCCTGTCCATCCATCCAACCACTGTCCATCCATCCAACCATTGGACACTGTCTGTCTGTCCATCTACCCATCCATCCATCCATCCATCCATCCATCCACCCATCCATCCCAACGTTGTCCATCCATCCCAGTGTCCCACCATGAGCCTCCTCACCCTCTCCTTCTTGATGCGCTCGTTCTCCATCCATCCATCCATGGACACTGTCCATCCATCCATGGACACTGTCCATCCATCCATCATCCATCCATCATCCATCCATCCATCCATGGACACTGTCCATCCATCATCCATCCATCCATCGGCACTGTGCATCCATCCATCCATGGACACTGTCCATCCATCCATCCATCCATCCATCATCCATCCATCCATCCATCCATCATCCATCCATCCATCCATCCATCCATCCATCCATCATCCATCCATCCATCATCCATCCATCCATCATCCATCCATCCATCGGCACTGCGCATCCATCCATCCATGGACACTGTCCATCCATCCATCCATGGACACTGTCCATCCATCCATGCATGGACACTGTCCATCCATCCATCCATCCATCCATCATCCATCCATCCATCATCCATCCATCCATGGACACTGTCCATCCATCCATCCATGGACACTGTCCATCCATCCATCATCCATCCATCCATCCATCCATGGACACTGTCCATCCATCCATCATCCATCCATCATCCATCCATGGACACTGTCCATCCATCATCCATCCATCCATCCATCCATCCATCATCCATCCATCATCCATCCATGGACACTGTCCATCCATCCATCATCCATCCATCCATCCATCCATGGACACTGTCCATCCATCATCCATCCATCCATCCATCCATCCATCCATCCATCCATCCATCCATCATCCATCCATCCATCCATCCATGGACACTGTCCATCCATCCATCATCCATCATCCATCCATCCATCCATCCATCCATCCATCCATCCATCCATCATCCATCATCCATCCATCCATCCATGGACACTGTCCATCCATCATCCATCCATTGATCCATCCATCATCCATCCATCCATGGACACTGTCCATCCATCCATCCATCCATCCATCCATCCATGGACACTGTCCATCCATCCATCCATCCATCCATCCATGGACACTGTCCATCCATCCATCCATCCATCCATCCATCGACACTGTCCATCCATCCATCCATCCATGGACACTGTCCATCCATCCATCCATCCATCCATCCATCCATCCATCGACACTGTCCATCCATCCATCCATCCATCCATCCATGGACACTGTCCATCCATCATCCATCCATCCATCCATCCATCCATCCATCCATCCATCCATCCATCCATCCATCCATCCATCCACCCCAACGTTGTCCATCTGTCCCGCTGTCCCACCATGAGCCTCCTCATCCTCTCCTTCTCGATGCGCTCGTTCTCCTTCTTCTGCTCGCGCTCCGTGTTGGCGTGGTAGGTGGCCACGGCCTTGGTCAGCTTCTGGATCTTCCCGCTGACGCTCCGGTGGTACTCCTTGAAGTCCTTGGCGTGCTGCAGGATGCTGTTGAGGTATTCCTGTGCAGGACAAGGAGGACACGTGGAGGTCAACGCGGTGGGAATGGCAGGAGAAGGTGGAATGGAGGAGATGGAGGGGTGGGATGGAGGAGAGAGGTGGGGGTTGGAGGTTCTGGTGGGTCAGGAGAGGGTTGTGATGGTCAGCAGAAGGTTCTGATGGTCAGGAGAGGGTTCTGATGGTCAGCAGAAGTTCCTGAGGGTCAGCAGAAGGTCCTAATGGTCACTAGAGGGCTCTGATGGTCAGGAGAGGGTTCTGAGGGTCAAGAGAAGGTTCTGATGGTCAGCAGAAGGTTCTAATGGTCAGGAGAGGGTTGTGATGGTCAGCAGAAGGTTCTAATGGTCAGGAGAGGGTTCTGAAGGTCAGGAGAAGGTTGTGATGGTCAGGAGAGGGTCCTGATGGTCAATAGAAGGTCTCAATAGTCAGTAGGAGGTCCCAATGGTCAGCAGAAGGTCCTGATGGTCAGTAGAGGATTCTGATGGTCAGCAGAAGGTCTCAATGGTCAGTAGAAGGTCCCAATGACCAACACAAGGTCCCAGTGGTCAGCAGAGGGTCCCAATGACCATCAGAGGCTCTCAATGGCCTCGTATGACCCCAAAAGCCATCAAGTTGTCCCAAGGCCCATTGAGCGCTCCCAACACCCCCCACCAAACCTGGGACCACCACCCACCACCCAGAGCCCACCTCTCCCAACCCCCTGAAGTTCCTGAAATTCCCTGAAAATCCCTGAAATCCCTGAAATCCCTGGAATTTCCCACCCCAGACCCCCCCAAGGAAAGCCCCGACCTGGTGCTTCTGGCGGCGCTTCCTCTCCTGCTCGATCTTCTGCTGCTTCTCCAGCTTCTCGGTGATGCGGGCCTCGCGCAGCGACTGCCGCTTGCTGCGCTTGTAGGCCTTGGCGTTGAGCGCCGTCTCCAGCGCCGTGTCGCGCCGCATGCACACCACCACCTCCTGGCGCAGCTGGAGCACCAAGACAACGTCCAGGAGGTCGTTACGGGGGCCACCACAAGGTTCCTGGTCCTAAATTCCCTGTGGTTTTTTTTTGGGGGCCACCACAATGCTCCTGCTCCCAAATTTTGGTGTTCCCAGTGCTCCTGGCGCAGCTGGAGCACCAAGAGAACGTCCAGGAAGTCATTACGGGGGCCACCACAATGTTCCTGTTCCTAAATTTCCTGTGGTTTTTTTTGGGGACCACCACCACTCCCAAATCCTGGATTTTTTGGGAGCCACCACCCCAAGGTTCCTGCTCCCACATCCTGATTTTTATAGGAGCCACCATTATGTTCCTCCTCCCAAATCTTGGTCTTTTTGGGAGCCACCACCAACTCCTGGCACAGCTGGAGCACCAAGAGAACGTCCAGGAGGTCGTTACGGGGGCCACCACAAGGTTCCTCGTCCTAAATTCCCTGTGGTTTTTTTTTGGGGGCCACCACAATGCTCCCGCTCCCAAATTTTGGTGTTCCCAGTGCTCCTGACGCAGCTGGAACCCCAAAAGAACGCCCAGGAGGTCGTTTTGGGGGCCACCACAATGTTCCTGCTCCAAAATCTCCTGTGGTTTTTTTGGGGACCACCACCACTCCCAAATCCTGGATGTTTTGGGAGCCACCACCCCAAGGTTCCTGCTCCCACATCCTGATTTTTATAGGAGCCACCATTATGTTCCTCTTCCCAAATCTTGGTCTTTTTGGGAGCCACCACCACCTCCTGGCGCAGCTGGAGCACCAAGAGAACATCCAGGAGGTCGTTACGGGGGCCACCACAAGGTTCCTGGTCCTAAATTCCCTGTGGTTTTTTTTGGGGGGCCACCACAATGCTCCCGCTCCCAAATTTTGGTGTTCCCAGTGCTCCTGACGCAGCTGGAACCCCAAAAGAACGCCCAGGAGGTCGTTTTGGGGGCCACCACAATGTTCCTGCTCCAAAATCTCCTGTGGTTTTTTTGGGGACCACCACCACTCCCAAATCCTGGATTTTTTGGGAGCCACCACCCCAAGGTTCCTGCTCCCACATCCTGATTTTTATAGGAGCCACCATTATGTTCCTCCTCCCAAATCTTGGTCTTTTTGGGAGCCACCACCAACTCCTGGCACAGCTGGAGCACCAAGAGAACGTCCAGGAGGTCGTTACGGGGGCCACCACAAGGTTCCTCGTCCTAAATTCCCTGTGGTTTTTTTTTGGGGGCCACCACAATGCTCCCGCTCCCAAATTTTGGTGTTCCCAGTGCTCCTGGCGCAGCTGGAACCCCAAAAGAACGCCCAGGAGGTCGTTTTGGGGGCCACCACAATGTTCCTGCTCCAAAATCTCCTGCGGTTTTTTTGGGGACCACCACCACTCCCAAATCCTGGATTTTTTGGGAGCCACCACCCCAAGGTTCCTCCTCCCACATCCTGATTTTTATAGGAGCTACCATTATGTTCCTCCTCCCAAATCTTGGTCTTTTTGGGAGCCACCACCACAACATTCCTGGTCCTAAGTTTTGGGTTTTTTGGGAGCCATCACCAAGTTCCTCCTCCCAAATCCTGGTTATTTTGGGAGCCACCACCACCTCCTGACGCAGCTGGAAACCCAAAAAGAACGTCCAGGAGGTCGTTTTGGGGGCCACCACAATGTTCCTGGTCCCAAATCCTCATTGTTTTGGAGCCACCACAATGTTCCTGCTCCAAAATCTGGGTTTTTTGGGAGTCACCAGAACAGAGTTCCTGCACCCAAATCTTGGGGTCTTTTGGAGCCACCACCACAACCTTCCTGGTCCCAAATCCTGGATTTTTTGGGATTTACCACAATGTTCCTTCTCCCAAATCTTGGTCTTCTTGGGAGCCACCACCACCATGTTCCTGCTCCCAAATCCAGGTTTTTTTACGGAGCCACCACCATGTTCCTGCTCCCAAATCCTGGATTTTTTTGGGATCTACCACCACAATGTTCCTGGTCCCAAATCTTGGCCTTTTTGGGAGCCGCCACCACAACGTTCCTGCTCATAAATTTTGGTTTTTTTGGGAGCCACCACCACAACCTTCCTGCTCCTAAATCCTGGTTGTTTTGGGATCTACCACAACGCTCCTGCTCCCAAATCCTGGATTTTTGATTTTTTGGGAGCCACCACCACTCCCAAATCCTGGGTTTTTTTGGGATCTACCACCATGTTCCTGCTCCCAAATCCTGGTGGGTTTTTTTGGGAGCCACCACCACAACGCTCCTGGTCCCAAATCCTGGATTTTTTTTGGAGCCACCACCACAACGCTCCTGGTCCCAAATCCTGGATTTTTGATTTTTTGGGAGCCACCACCACTCCCAGATTCTGGGGTTTTTTTGGGATCTACCACAACGTTCCTGCTCCCAAATCCTAGTGGGTTTTTTTGGGAGCCACCACCACAAGGCTCCTGCTCCCAAATCCTGGATTTTTTGGGAGCCACCACCACTCCCAAATCCTGGATTTTTTTTGGGAGCCACCTCAAGGTTCCTGCTCCCAAACCCATCCCTCACCTGGCGCTGGAAGTTGAGCAGCCTCAGGGCCTTGAGCTCGATGGTGGCTTTGGTCCTCAGGTCTCCGGCCAAGGAGCCGGGCAGGTTCTCCAGCTCCTGGATGCGGTGGGCGATGCGGGCTTGGAGCCTGCAGAGGAGGAGGAGGAGGAGGAGGAGGAGGAGGAAGGATTTGGGATGAGTTCAGCTCGTAATTCCCGTTTGGAAGAGGGTGGGAGTGGTGGGAAGTCACCTCCAGAATTTTGGGATGAGTTGGGATGGGATGGAGAAGAAAAATGAGAAGGAGGTGAAGGGGGAGAAGGAGGAAAGGAGAGGAGGAGGAGGAGGAGGAAGGAGAGGAAAAGGAAGAGGAAGAAGGAAAAAAAGGATGGGAGGAGGAAAGGCCCAGAAGGTCTCATGAAGAAAGAAGGAGAGAAATGAAGAAGAGGAGGAGAAAGGATCCAGAAGGTCTCAGGAAGAGAGAAATGGAGAAGAGGAGGTGATGGAAAGCTCCAGAAGATCTCCTGAAGAAAGAAAGAGAGAAAAGAAGAGGAGGAGGAGGAGGAGGAGAAGGAGAAGAAGGAGAAGGAGGAGAAGAAGGAGAAGGAGGAGAAGGAGGAGGAGGAGGAGAAGAAGTAGAAGAAGACGACGAAGAAGAAGACGACGAAGAAGAAGAAGAAAAAGAAGAAGAAGAAGAAGGAGAAGAAGAAGAAGGAGAAGGAGAAGAAGAAGGAGAAGAAGAAGAAGGAGAAGAAGAAGAAGGAGGAGGAGAAGGAGAAGAAGGAGAAGAAGGAGAAGAAGGAGGAGGAGGAGGAGGAGGAGGAAAGCTCCAGAACATCTCATGAAAAAGAGAGAGAAATGAATAAGAGGAGGACACGGAAGGTTCCAGAAGGTCTCACGAAGAAAGGAAAAAAGGGAGAAATGAAGAAGAGTAGGACATAGAAGGTTCCAGAAGTTCTCCCGCCACCACACCACACCCCTCCACACCTGTACTCCCTCTCCTGCAGGATCTCCACGGGGTCGAGCCCGCGCGGTTTCTGGATGGGGGTGATTCGGTTCTGCTTGGCGTGCATGGGCAGCGCCGGCGGCGCCGGCTGCCCCGGCGAGGGCGGGGGGGGCCCGGGCGACGCCGGCGGCACCGCCGGGGGCACCGGGGACGGGCGGCCGGCGGGGGGGGGCGGCAGCAGCTTCTGGGGGGCCCCGCCCGGGGCCGCCGCCGACAGCGGGCCTGAGGAGAGAAAAAAATTGAATTTTTTTGGTGAGAAATTAGTCCAAAATTTCACCCAAAATTTCTATTTGGTCATGTGGAAATCGACCCTAAAGAACCAAAAAAAATCACCCAAAATTATGAGGAAATCGACCCTAAATAACCCAAAAAAATGGAATTATTAGGCTGGAAATCAGCCCGAAATTCCCCAAAGCCCTGGGGGCAGCAGCAGCTTCTGGGGGGCCCCGCCCGGGGCCGCCGCCGACAGCGGGCCTGAGGAGAGGAAAAAATTGAATTTTTTTGGTGAGAAATTAGTCCAAAATTTCACCCAAAATTTCTATTTGGTTATGTGGAAATTGACCCTAAAGAAGCAAAAAAAAAATCACCCAAAATTATGAGGAAATCAACCCTAAATAACAAAAAAAAATCACCCAAAATTTCTATTTGGTTATGTGGAAATTGACCCTAAAGAAGCAAAAAAAATCACCCAAAATTATGAGGAAATCAACCCTAAATAACAAAAAAAAAAATCACCCAAAATTTCTATTTGGTTATGTGGAAATTGACCCTAAAGAAGCAAAAAAAATCACCCCAAATTATGAGGAAATCAACCCTAAATAACAAAAAAAAAATATCACCCAAAATTTCTATTTGGTTATGTGGAAATTGACCCTAAAGAAGCAAAAAAAAAATCACCCAAAATTATGAGGAAATCAACCCTAAATAACCAAAAAAAAAAAAAATCACCCAAAATTATGAGGAAATCAACCCTAAATAACCAAAAAAAAAAATCACCCAAAATTTCTATTTGGTTATGTGGAAATTGACCCTAAAGAAGCAAAAAAAATCACCCAAAATTATGAGGAAATCAACCCTAAATAACAACAAAAAAAAAAATCACCCAAAATTATGAGGAAATCGACCCTAAATAACCAAAAAAAAAATCACCCAAAATTATGAGGAAATCAACCCTAAATAACCAAAAAAAAAATCACCCAAAATGATGAGGAAATCAACCCTAAATAACCAAAAAAAAAATCACCCAAAATGATGAGGAAATCGACCTTAAATCCCCCCCCCCAAAAAATCTAATTATTAAATCCAAAATTCATATTAGGTTACTTGGAAATTGACCCTAAACACCCAAAAAATAATCAAATTATTTGGTCAAGAATGAAAAATTGGAGCATCTGACTTAGAAACAGCATGTGGAAAAAAACTGTGCCAATTTCACCCAGAATTCCTATTTGGTGATGTGGAAATTAACCCCAAATAACCAAAAAAAATCACCCAAAATTATGAGGAAATCCATGTTAAATTCCCCCCAGAAAATCAAATTATTATGGGAGGAGTTAAGGGGAGTTGCACAAATTCGGAGTATCTGACTTGTGGATGAATTTGTCCAAAATTCCAGCCCCAATCCCAAGATTTTAACCAGGAATTTTTTTCCATTCTCACCCTCCCAGAGCTGAGAAATTTGGGGTGAATTCGCAGAAATTTGGTGAAATTTGGGGTGAATTTTCAGGAATTTGGTAAAATTTGGGTGGAATTTGGTGAATTTTGGGTGAAATTTGGGTCTTACCTTCGGGCCAGGGTTTGGGGGGTCCCCCTGGGGGCTGTCCTGGCATTCCTGGGGGAACTCCTGAGGGTCCAGGAGGGGGCATGTTGGGCCCTCCTATTCCTGAAAATGGCCAAAAATTAGGAAAAAATGGGAAAAATGGGAAAAAAATGGGAAAAAAAAGGGAAAAAATGGGAAAAAACTCCCCAGAGATCCCTCAGGACAGGAAAAGGACAAACTCTCCATAAATCCCAGGACAGAAAAAGGACAAACTCTCCATAAATCCCAGAGAGAAGAGGACAAACTCCGCACAGATCCCAAGATGGAAACAGATGGAGATCCCCACAGATCCCAGATGGAACGGGACAAACTCCCCACAGATCCCAGGACAGAATGGGAAAAACCCCACAAATCCCAGGATAAAATGGGACAAACTCCCCACAAATCCCAGGATGAAAAGGGATGAGTTCCCCACAAATCCCAGGACAGAATGGGACAAACTCCCCACAAATCCCAAGATGGAACAGGACAAACTCCCCTTGGATCCCCCAGGACAGAATGGGACAAACTCCCCACAGATCCCAGGATGGAATGGGACAAACTCCCCACAAATCCCAGGATGAAAAGGGATGAGTTCCTCACACATCCCAGGATGGAATGGGACAAACTCCCCACAAATCCTAGGATGAAATGGGACAGATGAAATGGGATGAATTCCCCTCAGATCCCTCAGGACTGAACAGAAAAAACTCCTCACAGATCCCAAGATGGAAACAGATGGAGATCCCAACAAATCCCAGGACAGAACGGGACAAACTCCCCTTGGATCCTCCAGAATGGAACAGGACAAACTCCCCACAGATGCCAGGATGAAAAGGGACAAATTCCCCACAGATGCCAGGATGAAAAGGGACAAATTCCCCACAGATGCCAGGACAGAACAGGATGAACTCTCCACATATGCCAGGACAGCATGGGACAAACTCCCCACAAATCCCAGGACAGATCCCAGGATGGAAAGGGACGAGTTCCCCAAAGATCCCAAGATGGAATGGAACAAACTCCCCATAAATCCCAGGATGGAACAGGAACAAACTCCTCACAGATGCCAGGATGAAAAGGGATGAGCTCCCCTCAGATCCCAAGATGAAAAAGGGATGAGTTCCCCTCAGATCCCCCAGGACAGAATGGGACAAACTCCCCACAAATCCCAGGATGAAAAGGGATGAGTTCCCCACATATCCCAGGACAGAATGGGACAAACTCCCCACAAATCCCAGGATGGAACAGGACAAACTCCCCACATATCCCAGAACAGAACAAGGACAAACTCCCCTTGGATCCCCCAGGACAGAATGGGACAAACTCTCCACAGATCCCAGATGGAATGGGACAAACCCCCCACAGATCCCAGGAGAGAATGGGACAAACTCCCCACAGATCCCAGGACGGAATGGGACAAACTCTCCACAGATCCCAGATGGAATGGGACAAACCCCCCACAGATCCCAGGACGGAATGGGACAAACTCCCCACAGATCCCAGGACAGAATGGGACAAACTCCCCACAAATCCCAGGACAGAATGGGACAAACTCCCCACAAATCCCAGGACAGAATGGGACAAACTCCCCACAAATCCCAGGACAGAATGGGACAAACTCCCCACTGATCCCAGGACAGAATGGGACAAACTCCCCACAAATCCAAGGACAGATCCCAGGATGAAAAGCGATGAGGCCCCCTCAGATCCCAGGACGGAATGGGACAAACTCCCCACAGATCCCAGGATGGAATGGGACAAACTCCCCACAGATCCCAGGACAGAATGGGACAAACTCCCCACAGATCCCAGGATAAAATGGGACAAACTCCCCACAGATCCCAGGATGGAATGGGACAAACTCCCCACATATCCCAGAACAGAACAAGGACAAACTCTCCACAGATCCCAGGACAGAATGGGACAAACTCCCCACAGATCCCAGGACAGAATGGGACAAACTCCCCACAGATCACAGGACAGAATGGGCCAAACTCCCCACAAATCCAAGGACAGATCCCAGGATGAAAAGCGATGAGGCCCCCTCAGATCCCAGGATGGAATGGGACAAACTCCCCACAAATCCAAGGACAGAACAAGGACAAACTGCCCTCAGACCCCCCAAAACCCCTCCCCATTACCCCAAACCCCCTGCCCATCTCCCCAAACCCCCTCCTCACCGTGAGGTCTGGAGTACCCGGGCGGCGCCGGCCCCGCTCCGGGCGCTTGCCCCGGGCCCTGCGCGGCCCCGGCGGGCGGAGGTAGAGCCGGGATCTGCGGCTGCATCCCCGGCAGCGGCCGCTTGCCCTGCACGGCCACCTGCAGGTGCTCCGGGAGGGGCTGCCCCCGTGCCAGCAGCTTGTAGGCCATGATCTGGGCCCGCAGCTGGTGCAGCTGGGCGGCGTTGAAGGGCGAAGGGCCCCGGCCCAAGGCGGGCGAGTCGGAACCGGAACCGTCCAGGGCGGCGCCGGAGCCGCCGGCGGAGCTGCCGGAGGGGCCGTTGGAGGGGACGGGGCTGGAGGCGTGCTCGGAGCCGCCCAGAGGGGAGGGGTAACCTGAGGGACGCAGAGAAATGGGTGGCGAGATGTTGAATCCATCCCTGAGGCAGCTGGAATTGATAAATCCCATTCCCAACCCATCCCTGAGGAATTTGGGGTGGGAAATCCCATTCCCAACCCATCCCTGAGGAATTTGGGGTGGTAAATCCCATTCCCAACCCATCCCTGAGCAATCTGGGGTGGGAAATCCCATTCCCAACCCATCCTTGAAGCATTTGGAACGGGAATCTCACTCCTAATCCAACCTTGAGGTAGTTGGAATGCAAATCCCATTCCCAATCCATCCCTGATGCAGTTGGAATAGAAATTCCATTCCCAATCCATCCTTGAGGAATTTGGAATGGGAAATCCCATTCCCAACCCATCCCTGAGGAATTTGGGGTGGTAAATCCCATTCCCAACCCATCCCTGAGTAATTTGGGGTGGTAAATCCCATTCCCAACCCATCCCTGAGTAATTTAGGGTGGTAAATCCCATTCCCAACCCATCCCTGAGTAATTTAGGGTGGTAAATCCCATTCCCAACCCATCCCCGAGCCGTCGGAGCTGCTGGAGGGGCCGGGGCTGGAGGCGTGCTCGGAGCCGCCCAGAGGGGAGGGGTAACCTGAGGGACAGAGAAAATGAAAGATTTGGGGACAGGGAGCTGTTAAAAATTAAGAATTTCCAGCCTAAATCCCACAGGGATGGGAAATCTGCTTCACAATCTGATGCATGGAACATCAAAGTAACGCAAATCCATCCTTGAGGCAGATGGAAGAGAAATCCCATTCCAAATCCATCCTCGAAGCAGGAGGGATGGGAAATCCCATTCCCAACCCATCCTTGAAGGACACAGAAAGAGAAATCTGCTCCCAAATCCATCCCTGAGGAGGTTGGAAGGGGAATTTCACTCCCAATCCATCCTTGAGGCATTTGGAATGGGAAATCCCATTCCCAATCCATCCTCAAAGCAGGAGGGATGGGAAATCCCATTCCCAACCCATCCCTGAAGCATTTGGAACAGAAATTCCATTCCCAATTCATCCTTGAGGTAGTTGGAATAGAAAATCCCATTCCCAATTTATCCCTGAAACATTTGGAATAGGAAATCCCATTGCCAACCCATCCTTGAGGCATTTGGGATGGGAATTTCACTCCCAATCCATCCTTGAGGCATTTGGAATGGAAATCCCATTCCCAACCCATCCTTGAAGCATTTGGAACGGGAATCTCACTCCTAATCCAACCTTGAGGTAGTTGGAATGCAAATCCCATTCCCAATCCATCCCTGATGCAGTTGCAATAGAAATTCCATTCCCAATCCGTCCTTGAGGCATTTGGAAAGAGAAATCCCATTGCCAATCCATCCTTGAAGGATTTGGAAAGAGAAATCTGCTCCTAAATCCATCCCTGAGGCAGTTGGAATGGGAAATTCTATACCCAGTCCAACCTATGAGGCATTTGGGATGGGAAATCCCATTCCCAACCCATCCCTGAGGAATTTGGGGTGGGAAATCCCATTCCCAACCCATCCCTGAGGAATTTGGAATGGGAAATCCCATTCCCAACCCATCCTTGAAGGACTTAGAAAGAGAAATCTGCTCCCAAATCCATCCCTGAGGCGGTTGGAAGGGGAATTTCAATCCCAATCCATCCTTGAGGCATTTGGAATGGGAAATCCCATTCCCAATCCATCCCTGAAACAGCTGGAATTGGAAATCCACTCCCAAATCTCTTAGACAGGAATAAAGAGCAAGAAATCCCCTCCCAAAATCCAAATCCAGGATTTGGACACTGGTCCCAACCTTTGGGATTCCCAATTTTTGGAGTGCTGAAAACCTCCCAAAATCCAAGGATTTTCCCAGGATTTCCCCAATGATTTTCCCATGGATTTTCCCAAAGATTTCCCAAGGATTTTCCAAAGGATTTTCCAAAGGATTTTCCCAGAATTTTCCCAAGGATTTCCCCAGGATTTTTCCCAGGATTTTCCCAAAGATTTCCCAAGGATTTTCCCCCAGGATTTTCCAAGGATTTTACCAGAATTTTTCCAAGGATTTTCCCAAGAATTTTCCCAGGATTTGGTCACCATCCCCTCCCACCACAATCCCAATTTTGGGAATGCTGAAAACCTCCCAAAATCCAAGGATTTTCCCAAGAATTTTCCCAAGAATTTTCCCAATGATTTCCCCAGGATTTTCCCAAAGATTTCCCAAGGATTTTCCCCCAGGATTTTCCAAGGATTTTACCAGAATTTTTCCAAGGATTTTCCCAGGATTTGGTCACCATCCCCTCCCACCACAATCCCAATTTTGGGAATGCTGAAAACCTCCCAAAATCCAAGATTTGGACACGTTTCCTCCCCTTCCTCCCTTCCCACAATCCCAATTTTGGGAATGCTGAAAACCTCCCAAAATCCAAGGATTTTCCCAGGATTTGGATACTGCTCCCCTTCACCATGATCCCAATTTTGGGAATGCTGAAAACCTCCCAAAATCCAAGATTTGGACACGTTTCCTCCCCTTCCTCCCTTCCCACAATCCCAATTTTGGGAACGCTGAAAACCTCCCAAAATCCAAGGATTTTCCAAGAATTTTCCCAAGCATTTTTCCACGATTTTCCCAGGATCCCAACCTTGGGAATGCTGATCCATGGGGCTGGGGGGGGGTCCCATCCCCGCGTGCCCCCCCGGGCGCATCCCCATCCCCTTCATCTGCCCGTAGCGAGGATCCTCCGCCATTCCCTTCTCGTGCATCGCGTCCAGGGGCTGCAAAAAAACATCCCCAAAAAATCAGGGAAATCCCGGAAAAAATTCTGTTCCAAATCGCCCCAAACCCACAGAATTATATCCCAAAAAAATCAGAGAATTCCTGGAAAAAAATTCCGTTCCAACCCACAGAATTATATCCCAAAAAATCAGATTTCAGCAGATTTCACCATTTTCTTCTTCTCTTCTCCACCTTCCTCTCCTTCCTCTCCATCTTCTTCTTCGCCACCTTCTTCTTCTCCACCTCCTTCACCTTCTTCTCTTCTTCTCCACCTTCTTCACCTTCCTCTCCTTTTCCATCTTCTTCTTCACCTCCTTCTTCTTCTCCATCTTCTTCTTCACCTCCTTCTTCTCCCTCTTCACCTTCTAGTTCACCTTGTTCTTCACCTTCCTCTCCTCCTTCTTCTCCATCTTCTTCTTCACCTCCTTTGATTTTGGAATTCTGGGATTCCTCACCATGGATGGTCCCAAAACCATCAATCCCCAACCCGAAGGTTTTTAAGATCTGGAAATGTGGAATTCTGGGATTTTAAGGTCTGGAATTCTGGGATTCCTCACCTTGGATGGTCCCAAAACCATCAATCCCAAACCTGAAGGTTTTTGAGGTCAGGATTTTTAAGGTCTGAGATTCTGGAATTCTGAGGTCTGGAATTCTGGGATTCTGTAATCCTGCAATTCAGAAATTTTGAGGTCTGGGATTCTGGAACCCTGAAATTCTGAAATTTGGGATTCTGGAATTCTGCGGTCTGGATTTGTGGGATTCTGAGGTCTGGAATTCTGGGGTTTTGAGGTTTGGAATTCTGAAATTCTGGAATTCTGAGGTTTGGGATTCTGGAATTCTGAGGTCTGGAATTCGGGAACTCTGGGATTCTGAGATCTGGAATTCTGAGATTTTGAGGTCTGGAATTCTGGGATTCTGGAATCCTGAAATTTTGAGGTTTGGGATTCTGGAACCCTGAAATTCTGAAATTTTGAGGTTTGGGATTCTGGAACCCTGAAATTCTGAAATTTTGAGGTTTGGGTTTCTGGAATTCTGCGGTCTGGATTTGTGGGATTCTGAGGTCTGGAATTCTGGGGTTTTGAGGTCTGGAATTCTGAAATTCTGGAATTCTGAGGTTTGGGATTCTGGAATTCTGAGGTCTGGAACTCTGGAATTCTGGGATTCTGAGATCTGGAATTCTGAGATTTTGAGGTCTGGAATTCTGGAATTCTGGGGTCTGGATTTGTGGGATTCTGGAATTCTGAGGTCTGGGGTTCTGGGATTTTGAGGTATGGAATCCTGAGGTCTGGAACTCTGGAATTCTGGGACTCTGAGGTCTGGAATTGTGGGATTCTGAGATCTGGAATTCTGAGGTCTGGAATTCTGGAATTCTGAGGTCTGGAATTGTGGGATTCTGAGGTCTGAGATTCTGGAATTCTGAGGTCTGGGATTCTGAGATTCTGGGATTCTGAAGTCTGGAATTCTGAGGTCTGGGATTGTTGGGTTCTGGAATTTTGAGGTCTGGAATTGTGGGATTCTGAGGTCTGAGATTCTTGATTTGTGGGACTCTGGGATTCTGAGGTCTGGGATTCAGGCATTCTGTGAGTTCAAGGTCAGGGATTCTGGAATTCTGGAATTTTGAGGTCTGGAATTCTGGAATCCCAAAATTCTGGAATTTTGAGGTCTGGAATTCTGGAATCCCGAAATTCTGGAATTTTGAGGTCTGGAATTCTGGAATCCTGAAATTCTGGAATTTTGAGGTCTGGAATTCTGGAATCCCGAAATTCTGGAATTTTGAGGTCTGGAATTCTGGAATCCTGAAATTCCGGAATTTTGAGGTCTGGAATTCTGGAATCCCGAAATTCTGGAATTTTGAGGTCTGGAATACTGGAATCCTGAAATTCCGAAATTTTGAGGTCTGGAATTCTGGAATCCTGAAATTCTGGAATGTTGAGGTCTGGAATTCTGGAATCCCGAAATTCTGGAATGTTGAGGTCTGGAATTCTGGAATCCCGAAATTCTGGAATTTTGAGGTCTGGAATTCTGGAATCCTGAAATTCCGAAATTTTGAGGTCTGGAATTCTGGAATCCCGAAATTCCGGAATGTTGAGGTCTGGAATTCTGGAATCCCGAAATTCCGGCATGTTGAGGTCTGGAATTCTGGAATCCCGAAATTCTAGAATTTTGAGGTCTGGAATTCTGGAATCCCGAAATTCCGGAATTTTGAGGTCTGGAATTCTGGAATAACGAAATTCTAGAATTTTGAGGTCTGGAATTCTGGAATCCCAAAATTCTGGAATTTTGAGGTCTGGAATTCTGGAATCCTGAAATTCCGGAATTTTGAGGTCTGGAATTCCGGAATTGTGGGGTTTTGGCGTCCCGACTCACCTTGTGCAGGGGGTGGATGGTGTCGGGTGCGTAGCCCGGCGCCGGCAGCGCGTGCCCGGAGTGCCCGGAGTGCCCGGAGCCGGGGGAGGGGCCGGGGGAGGGGCCCAGCATGGAGCTGGGGGAGGGGCCGGGCCCGGGGGAGGGGCCGGGCCGGGGGGTCCCGCCCAGGGGGGGCTCCGGGGTGGCCATGTCACGTCAGGGGCTGGGAACGGCACCTGGAACGGGGAAACACAGGAATAATTAGTGATTAATGACTAATTATTAATTATTAATGATTAATAATTAATAACTCTGGGATTGAGGGAGAGCCGGGAGGTCCTGCCCGGGGGGGGCTCCGGGGTGGCCGTGTCACATCAGGGGCTGGGAACGGCACCTGGAATGGGGAAACACGGGAATAATTAGTGATTAATGACTAATTATTAATGATTAATAATTAATAACTAATAACGCTGGGATTGAGGGAGAGCCAGGGGGTCCCGCCCAGCGGGGGCTCCGGGGTGGCTGTGTCACATCAGGGGCTGGGAATGGCACCTGGAATGGGGAAACACGGGAATAATTAGTGATTAATGATTAATAATTAATTAATAACTAATAACGCTGGGATTGAGAGAGAGCCAGGGGGTCCCGCCCAGGGGGGGCTCTGGGGTGGCCGTGTCACATCAGGGGCTGGGAACGGCACCTGGAACGGAGAAACACGGGAATAATTAATGATTAATGACTAAGTATTAGTGATTAATAATTATTAATTAATAATAGTTAATAACTAATAAATCTGGGATTGAGGGAGAGCTGGGAGGTCCTGCCCGGGGGGGGCTCCGGGGCGGCCATGTCACATCAGGGGCTGGGAACGGCACCTGGAACGGGGAAACACGGGAATAATTAGTGATTAATGACTAATTATTAATGATTAATAATTAATAATAGTTAATAATTAATAACTCTGGGATTGAGGGAGAGCCAGGGGGTCCCGCCCAGGGGGGGCTCCGGGGTGGCCATGTCACATCAGGGGCTGGGAACGGCACCTGGAATGGGGAAATACAGGAATAATTATTGATTAATGATTAATAATTAATAATTCTGGGATTGAGGGAGAGCCAGGGGGTCCCGCCCAGGGGGGGCTCCGAGGCGGCCATGTCACATCAGGGGCTGGGAACGGCACCTGGAATGGGGAAATATGGGTTAATTATGGCAATAATTCATGTTTATTAATTAATAGCTCATAATAATTAATGACGAATTATTTTGGGACTGAGGGATTGATGGGGGGTCCCGCCCAGGGGGGGCTCAGGGGTGGTCATCTCACATCAGGGGCTGGAAATAGGCACCTGGAATGGGAATTGTGATTAATTATGGGAGCAATTATTAATGAACAATAATTAATAGTTGATAAATAATGACTAATAATTCTGGAACTGAGGGAGCATCAGGTGGGAAATGTCCTTCCCAATTCGTGGTCAAGGAATGAGCACGGAACTCTCCACAGTTTGTGCTCCTCAGGCAGGAGGAATTAAAATAATAATTTAGAAATTTAGTAATTAAAAATAAAGATTTAAATGAAAATTAAACAATTAAAATTTAAAATAATTTCATTTCAATAAAATAACTAAAATGTAATTATTTAAATAATTCAAATTTTATTATTTAATTTTTCTTCATTTATTACACAATTCCTCCTCTTTTTCATTGATTTTTTTAATTAAAATTATTTCATTTTAATTAAATAATTAAAATTTAATTATTTGAAATTTTCTCCTTTGTTCCTCTTTTTCATTTCATTTAGATCCTTATTTAATTAAAATTATTTCATTTTAAATTCTATACATAAAATTTAATTATCTGAAGTTTTTCCATTACTCCTTTTTTAATTTAATAAAAATTATTTCTTTTTATTAAACAATTCAAATTCAATTTTTTGAAATTTTCTCCTTTCTTCCTCTTTTTAATTTCATTTTTCATTTAATAATAATTATTTCATTTTAATTTAATAATTTAAATTTAATTATTTGAAATTTTCTTCATGCCTCCTCTTTTTTATTCAATTAAATTAATTTAATTTGATTTAATTTAATGTATGAAATCACCTACCTAAGGGCATGGTAGTCCTCGATGCCTCACAGGGACGAGCTCCTAACATCAGGCTGGGGAAAAAAAAGAGAATTAATTAGGAATTAATTAGGGAATTTCATTATCCAACAGCATTAGCAAAGCAGAAAATTCCTAAAAAATGGGAATTTCCTCATGGATGAGGCAAATTTGGGGGATTTTGGGGGAATTTCCAAAGAGGATTCCCAAAAATATAACTGGGATTTTTAAATGGAATTCCCAAAAATAGAATTGGGATTTTTAAATGGGATTCCCAAAACCATAATTGGGATTTTTAAGTGGAATTCCCAAAAATAGAATTGGGATTTTTAAATGGGATTCCCAAAAATATAATTTTTTGGGAAGGGTCTCAGTTCGGGGGGGGCCCAAGGGGGGTTCAGTGTCCTCAGGAAGGACAAAACCAGAAAAAATCCCGGAATATTTTGGGGGTAGAAAGGGAAATTTGTGTGAGGATTTTGGGATATGGAGGAAAAGGAGGGAGAAAAAAGGGAATTTAATTTAGGGGGTGTGGGAAAAGCTGATTTGGGAGGAAATAGGGGGATAAAAAGGGGGGAAATGGGGGATTTAGGATGGGGAGATCCTGGGAGGGGAGACTGATCCTGAGGGGGCTGAGGGGGGATTTTGTGAGGGGATCCCAAGATGGAGGATCCTCTGAGGGGGGATTGATCCTGAGGGGGCTGAGGGAGAATCCTCTGAGGGGATTCCATGAGGGGGGATCCCAAGATGGAGGATCCTCTGAGGGGAGATTGATCTGAGGGGGCTGAGGGAGAACCCTCTGAGGGGATTCCATGAGGGGGGATCCCAAGATGGAAGATCCTCTGAGGGGGGATTGATCCTGAGGGGGCTGAGGGAGAATCCTCTGAGGGGATTCCATGAGGGGGGATCCCAAGATGGAGGATCCTCTGAGGGGAGATTGATCCTGAGGGGGCTGAGGGAGAATCCCCTGAGGGGATTCCATGAGGGGGGATCCCAAGATGGAGGATCCTCTGAGGGGGGATTGATCTGAGGGGGCTGAGGGAGGTTCTGATGAGGGGAGATCCTCTGAGGGGGGATCCCATGAGGGGATTCCATGAGGGGGAATCGATCCTGGAGGGTTGAGGGAGAATCCTCTGAGGGGAACCTTTGAGCGGATCCTCTGAGGGGGGAATTGATCCCGAGGGGCTGAGGGAGAATCCTCTGAGGGGATTCCATGAGGGGGGATCCCAAGATGGAGGATCCTCTGAGGGGGGATTAATCCTGAGGGCATTCCACGAGGGGGGATCCTATGAGGGGATTCCATGAGGGGGGATCAATCCTGAGGGGGGGATCCCATGATGGGATCAATCCTGGGGGGGCTGAGGGGGGATTTTCTGAGGGGAACCTTTGGGAGGATCTTCTGAGGGGAAATAAATCCTGAGGGGGCTGAGGGGGGATCCCATGATGGAGGATCCTCTGAGAGGGAATCAATCCTGAGGGGCCTGAGGGAGGATCCTCTGAGGGAACCTTTGAGGGGATCTTCATAGGGGGAATTGAGGGGGGATCCTGAGAGGATTCCATTAGACGGGATCAATCCTGAGGAGGCTGAGGGGAGATTTTCTGAGGGGATCCCATGATGGAGGATCCTCTGAGGGGGGATTGATCCTGAGGGCATTCCATGAGGGAGGATCCTATGAGGGGATTCCATGAGGGCGGATCGATCCTGAGGAGGCTGAGAGGGGATTTTCTGAGAGGAACTTTTGAAGGGATCCTCTGAGGGGAGATTGATCCTGAAGTGTTGAGGGAGAAACCTCTGAGGAGATTCCATGAGGGGGGATCCCAAGATGGAGGATCCTCTGAGGGGGGACTGATCCTGAGGGAGGTTCTGATAAGGGGGGATCCTCTCAGAGGGGATCCCATGAGGGGGGATCCATCCTGAGGAGGCTGAGGGGGGATTTTCTGAGGGGAACCTTTGAGGGGATCCTCTGAGGGGGGATTGAGGAGGGAATTGATCCTGAGGGGGTTGAGGAGGGATTTTCTGAGGGAAACTTTTGGGGGGATCAATCCTTATGGAGGATCCTCTGAGGGGAATCTTTGCGGGGAGATCAATCCTGAGGGGGCTGAGGGAGGTTCTGATGAGGGGGGATCCTCTGAGGGAAACCTATGAGGGCATCCCATGAGGGGGGATTGATGGGGAATCCTCTCAGGGAATCCTATAAGGGGGGATCCCATGAGGGGACCCATCCTGAGGGGATTCTCTGAGGGGGGATCAATCCTGAGGGGTTGAGGGGGGAATTTGAGGGGATTCCATGAGGGGGGATCCTCTGAGGGGGGATCAATGCTGGGAAGGCTGAGGGGCGATCAATCCTGAGGGGAACTTTTGAGGGGATCCTCTGAGGGGGGATCCTATGAAGGGAACCTTTGAGGGGGGATCCTCTGAGGGGAATCTTTGAGAGGAGATCAATCCTGAGGTGGCTGAGCGGGGATCCTCTGAGGGAATTCCGTGAGGGGAGATTCTATGAGGGCATCCATCCTCAGGGGGGATCCTATGAGGGGAACCTTTGAGGGCATCTTCTGAGGGAGGATCCTATGAGCAAATCCTCTGAGGGGAAATCAGTCCTGAGGGGTTGAGGGGGGATCCTCTGAGGGGGAATCGATCTTTAGGGGCTGAGGAAGGTTCCTATGAGGGAGTATCCTATGAGGGGGGATCGATCTTTAGGGACTGAGGAAGGTTCCTATGAGGAAGTATCCTATGAGGGGGGATCGATCTTGACGGGGTTAAGGGGGGAACCTATGAGAGAGCATCAATTCTGAAGGGGCTGAGGGGGGATCCTATGAGGGGATCGATCCTGAGGGGGCCGAGGGGGTCCCGCTATGGTGAGGGGGAGAAGAACCTCAAGGCCCCGCGCTGAGGGCGCCGCCGGTGCCGAACAAAGGGCCCGTGACCCTCGCGGGCCGCCGTATCCACCCCTCACCCCCCCTCAGCCGGCCTTACCGGAGCCGGAGCCTTTCCCGGAGCCCTTCCCGAGGCTCATCCCGGCCCGATCCCGACGCGATCCGGAGCCCGGTGCCGGCAGGGGGAACAAAGGAGCCGCCGGAGCCGCCGCCGCCGCCTTAGGGAGCGCCGGGCCCGCGCCTGCGCGTCCCGCCCCACGCCGCCGCCCCGCCCACCGCGCGCGCTCAGCCAATGGCGCGGCGAGCCGGCGCCGGCGCGGCCAATGAGAGGCGAGCGGAGGGACGCGCGCGCGGCTCCTGGGGCTCCGCCCACAGCAGGAGCAGCCAATGGGAACGCGGCGCGCTGCCCCCCCACAGTAAAAAGAAGGAGGGTGGAAGGGCAGGCCACGCCCACACGCTGTGCGGCAGCCAATGGGAGGCGAGCTCGGACGATTCCTCCCGTCCCTAGCCTGACTGAGCTGTCAGTCACTCATCCAGCCAGCCAATCAGCGTGGCGCCCTCCCTCCGCTGCCAATGAGAAGGCGGGGACTGGAGCGGGGAGAGGTGGGGCTTGCGGAGGCGCGCATGCGCAGAGCGCGCGGCACTGCGGCGGGGGGGAGGGGCGGGAGAGAAGCCGGGCTCCGGTGGGGGAGGGGCGGAAAAGGGGGAGGGGATCCCCCGATTTTGGGGGGGTCCCAGAGATTTTGGGGGATTTTGGGGTTCCCAGTCCAGGGGGATCCCGAAATTTGGGGGTTCCCAGGGATTTGGGGGATCTGGGGGGCCCCAGTCCAGGGGGATCCCCGGATTTGGGGGGGGGTCCCAGGGATTTTGGGGGTCCCATTCAAAGGGGATCCCGAAATTTGGGGGGGTCCCAGGGATTTTGGGGGTCTCGATCCAGGGCGATCTCAGAATTTTGGGGGTCCCAATCCAGAGGGATCCCAAGATTTTGGGGGTCAAATCCAGGGGAGTCCGAGGGATTTTGGGGTCCCAATCCAGGAGGATCCCTGGATTTGGGGGGGGGGGTCCCAGGGATTTTGGGGGATTTTGGGGGTCTCAGTCCAGGGGGATCCTGAAATTTGGGGGTTCCCAGGGATTTTGGGGGGATCCCAGGCATTTTGGGGGTCTCAGACCAGGAGGATCCCTGGATTTGGGGGGGGTCCCAGGAATTTTGGGGGATCCCATCCCAAGGCACCCAGCACCCCCCTCATCCCCTGGAAGATCCCCCCATGTCCCAAACCTTGTCTTCGTTCAACATCTTTATTTTTAACCTCAGATTTAGAAAGAACAAAGAGAAATAAAAAGAAAATCCAGGGCGATGTGGAGCCCCTCAGCCAGGTGTGCTCCAAACCTGGATCAAGAGGGTTCTGCCCACCTGGGACCATCCAGAGCAGATCCTCCCGTGGTGGAGAAGACATCCAAGGATACCTAGTGTGGGTTAAGACCACCAAAAGATGGAAAAAATGAGATTTTTCTGGCTCAGAAGTTGACAAATCCAAGAGGATGAGGAGCCCCCAGCCAAGTGTCTTCTCAACCTGGATCACCTGGGTTCTGCCCACCTGGGCTCACTGGGGATCGATCCATCATGGTGGATGGATTGATGATGGAGAAGACCTTCAAGTGTTGCTGAAGACCACCAAAAGATGGAAAAAATGAGATGTTTCTGGGTCAGAAGTTGACAAACCCAGGAGGATGTAGAACCCTCAGCCAGGTGTGCTCCAAACCTGGATCACCTGGGTTCTGCCCACCTGGGACCATCCAGAGCAGATCCTCCCGTGGTGGAGAAGACATCCAAGGATACCTAGTGTGGGTTAAGACCACCAAAAGATGGAAAAAATGAGATTTTTCTGGCTCAGAAGTTGACAAACCCAGGAGGATGTGGAACCTTCAGCCAGGTTTCTCCTCAACAGGAATCAGTGGGGACCATCCAGAGCAGATCCTCCCGTGGTGGAGAAGACCTCTGAGGATATCTAGTGTGGGTTAAGACCACCAAAATATGGGAGAAAAAGAGATTTTTCTGGCTCAGAAGTTGACAAACCCAGGAGGATGAGGAACCTTCACCCAGGCGTCCTCCAAACCCGCGTGCTGCCCGCCGGGGACCATCCAGGTTGGCTTCTCCTGCGGACCACGGACCTGGAGCCGCTCGCGAAGCTCCTCCCGCGCCCTGCACCGATGTTTGGCCAAATTACAGCTCTGCGAGAAGCTCCTCCCGCACCGGGGACACGCGTAGGGCCGTTCCCCGGTGTGACACCTCTGGTGGGCCACCAGCCCCGAGCTCTGCGAGAAGCTCTTCCCGCACTGCCCGCACTCGTAGGGCCGCTCCCCGGTGTGGGTCCTGTGGTGGACAATCAGGCTGAAGCTGGCGCCGAAGCTCTTCCCGCACTGCCAGCACACGTAGGGACGTTCCCCGGTGTGGGTCCTCCTGTGCTTGACCAGCGTGGAGTTGTGCTTGAATCCCACCCCGCAGTCGGGGCAGCGGAAGGGCCTCTCGTCCGTGTGGACGCGCTGGTGGAGGAGGAGATCGGACGTGGTGTGGAAGCTCTTCCAGCACCGGTCGCACTCGTAGGGCCTCTCGCCGGTGTGGATGCGCTGGTGGACCACCAGGGCTGAGTTGCTCTTGAAGCTCTTCCCGCAGTCGGGGCAGCAAAATGGCCGCTCCTCGGCGTGGCTGCGTTGGTGCTTGAGGAGCGTGGCGGTGGTGTAGAACCTCTGGTGGCACTGGTCACACTCGTAGGGCCTCTCCTCAACGTGGTCGCTCTGGTGGATGACCAGGCTGGAGATCTCCTCACACTCGTAGGGCCTCTCCTCAGTGTGGTCGCTCTGGTGGACGATCAGGCTGGAGCTCTCACTGAAGTTCTCACACTCGTAGGGTCTCTCCTCAACGTGGTCCGTCTGGTGGACGACCAGACTGGAGCTCCCACTGAAGTTCTCCTCAGCGTGGTCCCTCTGGTGGACAATCAGGCTGGAGCTCTTGCTGAAGTTCTCCTCACACTCATAGGGTCTCTCCTCAGTGTGGTCCTTCTGGTGGATGACCAGGCTGGAGCTCCTGCTGAAGTTCTCCTCACACTCCTCAGTGTGGTCCTTCTGGTGGACAATCAGGCTGGAGCTCCTGCTGAAGTTCTCACACTCGTAGGGCCTCTCCTCAGCCCTCTGGTGGATGATCAGGCCAGAGCCCTCACGGAAGTTCTCCTCAGTGTGGTTCCTCTGGTGGATAACCAGGCTGGAGCTCTCACTGAAGTTCTCACACTCGTAGGGTTTCTCCTCAGCGTGGTCCTTCTGGTGGACAACCAGCCTGGAGCTCCCGCTGAAGTTCTCCTCGCGCTCCTCACTGTGGATGAACCGGGGTTTCACCAGCTTGGAGTTGTCACTGAAGCTCTGCCCACACTCCAGAAGGTGGAACGGCTTCTCCTCCACGTGCGAGCGCTGGTGCACCACGAGCTCCCCGATGCTCTTGAACCTCCGACTGCACTGCTCGCACTCGTAGGGTTTCTCCGCAGCGTGGCTCCTCTGGTGGACAATCAGGTTGGAGCTGTTGGTGAAGCCCTTCCCGCACTGAGGACACTCGTAGGGCCTCTCCCCGGTGTGGCTCCTGTGGTGGACAATCAGCTGCGAGCTCCTGCTGAAGCTCTTCCCGCACACCCCGCACTCGTAGGGCTTCTCCCCGCTGTGCGTCCTCTGGTGGACCACCAGGTAGGAGCTGGTGCTGAAGCTCTTCCCGCACTGCCCGCACACGTAGGGGCGTTCCCCGGTGTGGATCCTGCGGTGGGTGGTGAGTGTGGAGTTCTCCCTGAAGCCCTTCCCACACTCGGGGCAGCGGAACGGCCGCTCCTCGGTGTGGATCCTCTGGTGACCACGGAGCGTGGAGCTGCTCTGGAACCTCTTCTTGCACACGTCGCACTCGTAGGGCCTCTCCCCGGTGTGGTTCCTCTGGTGGACGATCAGGTGGGAGCTGGTGCTGAAGCTCTTCCCGCACAGCCCGCACTCGTAGGACCTCTCGCCGTTGTGCATCTTCTGGTGGACGATGAGGTAGGACCTGGTGTTGAAGCTCTTCCCACACACCCCACACACGTAGGGGCGTTCTCCTGTGTGGATCCTGCGGTGGCGGATCAGGGACGATCTCCACCTGAAGCTCTTCCCACACTCGGAGCACCCGTGGGGCTTCTCCTGCCCACCCTGGAGCTGCTCATGGAGCCCCAGCTCGGCCTCAGCCACCAGCTCCTCGCTGCTCTCCATGCTCAGCTCCTGCTCTGGGGGAGCAAGGACAAGGACACGATGGGATTTGCCCCCGTGGGGACAAGGACACGATGGGATTTGCCCCACACCAATGACAGGGTGGGATTTGCCCCACAATTCAGGACGGGATTGGGGATTTACCCCACAAGGACAGGATGGGATTTGCCCCACAGTTCAGGATGGGATTTGGGATTTACCCCACAATTCAGGACGGGATTTGGGATTTGCCCCACAAGGACAGGATGGGATTTGCCCCACAATTCAGGATGGCATTTGGGATTTGCCCCCATCCCAGCATGGGATTTGCCCCACAGTTCTGGGTGGGATTTGGGATACGCCCCACACCAATGACAGGGTGGGATTTGCCCCACAATTCAGGACGGGATTTGGGATTTGCTCCACAGTTGAGGATGAGATTTGGGATTTGGGATTTGCCCCACACCAATGACAGGGTGGGATTTGCCCCACAATTCAGGACGGGATTTGGGATTTGCCCCCATCCCAGCATTGGATTTGCCCCACAATTCAGGGTGGGATTTGTGATTTGCCCCACACCAATGACAGGATGGGATTTGCCCCACAATTCAGGACGGCATTTGAGATTTGCCCCACAGTTGAGGATGAGATTTGGGATTTGGGATTTGCCCCACAATTCAGGGTGGGATTTGGGATTTGCCCCACAAGGACAGGATGGGATTTGCCCCACAATTGAGGATGAGATTTGGGATTTACCCCACAATTCAGGAAGGGATTTGCCCCACAATTCAGGACGGGATTTGGGATTTGCCCCACAAGGACAGGATGGGATTTGCCCCACAAGTTCAGGATGGCATTTGGGATTTGCCCTCATCCCTGCATGGGATTTGCCCCACAGTTCAGGGTGGGATTTGTGATTTGCCCCACACCAATGACAGGGTGGGATTTGCCCCACAATTCAGGACGGCATTTGGGATTTGCCCCACAAGGACAGGATGGGATTTACCCCACAATTCAGGGTGGGATTTGGGATTTGCCCCACACCAATGACAGGGTGGGATTTGCCCCACAATTCAGGACGGGATTTGGGATTTGCCCCCATCCCAGGGCAGGATTTGCCCCCACCCCCCTTTCTCCCCCCCAGGCCGGGCTGGCAGCTGCCCCAGCACACAGAGGGTTAAAAGGGGCCCTGCCTGCCTCGAGATTTCCTGAAAAATCTCTTTTTTTAGGGTTTTTCCCCCTCTCCTGAGCAGCTGAGGAGCCTGTGAGGAAAAGATAAACAAGAATTATCTGCGGCTGCGGAATGCAACAGGCGCGGCCGGGATTGGGCCGCTCTGGGTGTTTTTAATTTGTTTTTAATTTGTTTCTAATTTGTTTTCAATTCATGGCCAATCACTGGGAGCAGGCTCGGATTCTCTCAGGGTCAGCAGCTTTTCTTATCATTCCTTTCAGGGTTTTTTCCTTAAAGAAATCTTTTCTTCTATTTTTAGTAGGGTTTAACTGTATAATTTTCTTTTAATATAATATATATCTTTATAGATACAATTTCAATTAATAACTACATTAATACATACAGTTTTAATATTTTATTTACTTTAAATACAATATCTACCTTAAAATTATAATTTAAATTAATATATTATTATAAATATTATATATAGTTTTAAAATAAAATTGTATTTAAATATAATACAATATAAAGATAATAAATACATTTTAATAATTATATTTCTATATATAATTTTAATATATTATTTCCTTTTAATATAATATATATCATAAAATAATATATTTTAAAGTAAGATATATTGTTTTAATGTATAATTTTCTCTAATTATAATATATATAATAAAATAATAAATATAATTTAAATTAGCAGCTACATTAATATATATAGTTTTAATAAATAATTTTTATCTATATCATAAAGTAACAACTATCATTCTAATAAATATATATAGTCTTAATATTTATTTTTATTTAATTATAATACATATATTAAAATATAAAAAATTTTAATTAATATATATTGGAATATAGAGTCTTTTAATATATAATTTTCTTTTAATATAACACCTATCATAAAATATTAAACTTTAATGTAATATACATCATAAAAAATAAATCAGCCCTATGAAATAATAAATAATAACTAATACAAAATAATAAATCAGCGCTCCCAGTTCCCTCCCAGCGCTCCCAGTACCGCTCCCAGTTCCCTCCCATCGCTCCCAGTAACACCGAGCTCCCCCATCCGCGCTCACCTGCGGGCTCCGGGGCTGATGCGGCCGCGCTTCCTCCCGCTCCTCCTCTTCCTCTGTCCCTCCTCTTCCTCCTTCTGGTCCCCCGTGTCCCTCCTCCTCCTCCTCTTCCTCCTCCTCTCGCGCTCCTGCTCCTCCTTTCCTTCCTCCTCAGTCCCTCCTCTTCCTCCTCCCGCTCTTCCTCCTTTCCCTCCTCTCTGCACTGGGAGCGACACTGGGAGCGATACTGGGAGCGATACTGGGAGCGCTGGGAGCGCTGGGAGCGAACTGGGAGCGCTGGGAGCGAACTGGGAGCGCTGGGAGCGAACTGGGAGCGCTGGGAGGGAACTGGGAGCGCTGGGAGCGATACTGGGGGCGCTGGGAGGGAACTGGGAGCGATACTGGGAGCGCTGGGAGCGATACTGGGAGCGCTGGGAGGGAACTGGGAGCGCTGGGAGGGAACTGGGAGCGCTGGGAGCGATACTGGGAGCGCTGGGAGGGAACTGGGAGCGCTTTCCCGGCCGGTGCCGCTCTTACTGGGAGCGCTGGGAGCGAACTGGGAGTGATCAGCGCCGGGCGGGGGGCGGGGCCGGACAGAATGGGCGTGGTTATGCAAATCCGGGAGTGATCGCGCGCTGCGATTGGTGGGCGGGAGGAGCGCGGGGTGAGCTCGGTGACGTCATGGCCGGGTTTGGGGAAACCGGAGCGTTCGGTGAGAGGGGAGCGGGAATGGGAATGGGGAGCGGGAATGGGAAATGGAAACGGGAACGCGGACATGGAGCGGGATTGGGGACCGGGAATGGGAATGGCAGAAGGGAATGGGAATGGAACCGGGAATGCAGACAGGGAGCGGGAATGGGGACAGGGAATGGGAGAAGGGAATGGGAATGGGGAGCGGAAATCGGGACAGGGAATGGGAATGGGGAGAAGGAATGGGGACAGGGAACGGGAACCGTGGGGTGCCCAAAGTCCTGAGGAAGCCCCAAATCTGCCCCAGGAACCCTCAACTCCCTCTGGCCCAGCACCCCACTCATCCCGTGGAAGATCCTCCCATGTCCCAAACATTGTCTTCGTGTAATATCTTTATTTTTAAGCTCAGATTGAAAAAGGACAAAGAGAAAAGCCAGGCCACGGGGAGCCAGAAGGAGGTGGAGCCCCCAGCCAGGTGTGCTCCAAACAGGGATCACCTGGGCTCTGCCCACCTGGGATCACCCAGAGCTCTGAGACCAACAGAGCTGGACCAGATCACAAAGGTCTTCCCACCCAGGGTGGACTCTAATGCTGGGTGCGTTGGTGCTTGGTCAAGGTGAAGCTCCTGGAGAAGCTCTTCCCACAGTGGGGACACTCGTGGGTTCTCTCCCCGGTGTGGATGCGCCGGTGGACGATGAGGGTGGAGTTGCTCCTGAAGTTCTGCCCGCAGTCACGGCAGCAGAACGGCCTCTCCTCGGTGTGGATGAGCTGGTGCTTGCGGAGATCGCCGCTGCTCACGAAACTCTTCCGGCACTGATCACACTCGTAGGGCCTCTCCCCGGTGTGGCTCCTCAGGTGCACAGTCAGGTTGGAGCTCTGGATGAAGCCCTTCCCACACTGGGGACACTCATAGGGTCTCTCCCCGGTGTGGATCCTCCTGTGTGTGATGAGGGTTGACTTGTCTTTGAATCCCACCCCACAATCGGGACAGCGGAAGGGCCTCTCGTCCGTGTGGATGCGCTGGTGCATGAGGAGATGGGACGAGGCGTAAAAGCCCTTCTGGCACTGATCACACACGTAGGGCCTCTCCCCAGTGTGGCTTCTGAGGTGGATAGTCAGATGGGAGCTCTTGGTGAAACTCTTCCCACACTGGGGACACTCGTAGGGCCTCTCCCCGGTGTGGCTTTGTAAATGGACAGTCAGATGGGAGCTCCGGGTGAATCCCTTCCCACACTGGGGACACTCATAGGGTCTCTCTCCGGTGTGGATGCGCTGGTGGATGATGAGGTTGGAGTTCCACCTGAAGCTCTGCCCGCAGTCACGGCAGTGGAACGGCCTCTCCTCGGTGTGAATGAGCTGGTGACTGAGGAGATTGGAGCTCCTCTGAAACCTCTTCTGGCACTGACCACACTCGTAGGGCCTCTCCCCGGTGTGGATGCGCCGGTGCTGGTTGAGGTCGGAGACGCTTTTGAAGCTCTTCCCACAGTCGGGGCACTGGAAGGGCCTCTCGTCCGTGTGTGAGCGCTGGTGCTTGAGGACATCAGAGCTGCTCACAAACCTCTTCTGGCACTGGTCACACTCGTAGGGTCGTTCCCCCGTGTGGCTCCGCAGGTGGACAGTCAGTTTGGATCTACACGTGAAGCTCCTCCCACACTCGGAGCACTTGTGGGGCTTCTCCTGCCCATCCTGGAGCGGCTCATGGACCCCCAGCTCTGAGCTCTGACCCTGGTCCAGGGTGGGTTTTTCCCCCTCAGATCCCGTGTGGATTCTCTGGTGCACAATCAGGCAGGATCTCCTCCTGAAGCTCTTCCCACACTCGGAGCACTTGTGGGGCTTCTCCTGCCCACCCTGGAGCTGCTCATGGAGCCCCAGCTCGGATCTCTGAGCCCCTCCATGGCCCAGGCTGGCTCTTTCCCCCTCGGATCCCCGCGCTCTGCCTTTGCAGCCCCTCCTGCTCGGGGATCTCCGCGGCTTCTCCTCCCCGTTGGCTTCTCCCTGCCGAGCCGTGGAGCCGCTCCCAACGGCCTCAGCCACCAGCTCCTCGCTGCTCTCCATGCTCAGCTCCTGCTCTGGGGGAGCAAGGACAAGGACACGATGGGATTTGCCCCCGTGGGGACAAGGACACGATGGGATTTGCCCCCGTGGGGACAAGGACACGATGGGATTTGCCCCCGTGGGGACAAGGACACGATGGGATTTGCCCCCGTGGGGACAGGGACACGATGGGATTTGCCTCCCCTGCCCCACAAAAACCCTCCCGGAGCCCCCCGCGATGGGGTCGGGCCGAGCTCCCCCTCTCCGCTCACCTGCGGGCTCCGGGGGGCGATGCCGGCGGGGCCGGGGCAGCTGCGGCCGGAGCGGGGAAACCGCGTGGTGTTGGGGCGCCTCTTCCTCCCGGTGTTCCCGTTCTGTTGTCCCTCCTCTTCCTTTGTCCCTCCTCTTCCTCCCGCTCTTCCTTTTCTTTTGTCCCTCCTCTTCCTCTTCCTTCTCCCCCTCCTCTTCCTCCCGCTCCTCCTCCGCTCCGAGTCCGGCCCGGGCAGCGCCGGCACCCAAAACAGGCGGGGTAGAGGGCGTGGTTATGCAAATCCTGGACCGATCGCGCGCTGGGATTTGTGGGAGGGGGGAGCGCGGGCTTTGCTCGGTGACGTCATGGCGGGGACGAGGAACGGGACCGGGAACGGGAATACAGGAGAGGGGCCGGGATGGGGATCAGGAATCAGAAAATGGGAACGGGACAGAAAACAGAGAAATGGGAATTGGGGACTGGAATAGGAAAACGGGAACAGGACAGGAAATAGAGAAATGGGAATTGGGGACTGGAACAGGAAAATGGGAACAGGACAGGGAATACGGGAATGGCAACCAGATAGAGAATGTGGGACAGGGACAAGTATTGAGACAGGAATGGGATCTGGACTGGGATGAGAGCAGGATCCTGGACAGGGGACAGCAGGAACCAGGACGGGAGGACGTGGGGACACTGCCAGGGCTGGGTGTCCTTGATCTGCTGCCCCAGATGGAGCTGCTGGGCCTGGGGTGCCCAAAGCCCTGAGGAAGCCCCAAATCTGTCCCAGGAACTCTCAGCTCCCTCTGGCCCAGCATCCCCCTCATGCCCATCCTTGTTTTTGTTCAACATCTTTATTATTAACTCCAGATATAAGTGTTTAAAAAGAACAAAGAGAAATAAAAAGAAAATCCAGGGGGAGTCAGCAGGATGTGGAGCCCTCAGCCAGGTGTCCTTGAAACCTGGATCACCTGGGCTCTGCCCACTTGGCGTCACTGGGGACCATCCAGAGAAGATCCTCCCGTGGGGGATGATGCATCTAAGGCTATCTAGTGTTGCTTAAAACTACCAAAAGATGAAAAAATTGAGATATTTCTGGGTCAGAAGTTGACGAATCCAGGAGCATGCGAAGCCCTCAACCAGGTGGCCTCCAAGCACGGATCTCCAGGGTTCTGCTCATTGGGGCTCACTGGGGACCATCCAGAGCAGATCCTCCCGTGTGAGATGGAGCTGGAGAAGCCCACCAAACTCTTCCCACCTCAGTGCTGGCTCTGCAGGTGTCTGGTCATGCTGCAGCTGGTGGTGAAGCCCTTCCCACACCGGGGACACTGGAATGGCTTCTCCCCGGTGTGGCTGCGCTGGTGGATCACCAGGTTGGACTTGTGCCTGAACCCCTTGCCACAGTCAGGACAGCAGAACGGCCTCTCCTCGGTGTGCATCAGCTTGTGGCTGAGCAGGTGGGAGCTGGTCAGGAACCTCTTCTTGCACTGCTCACACTCGTAGGGTTTCTCCCCGCTGTGGCTCCTCTGGTGGTAAACCAGGTGGGACTTGGACATGAAGCCCTTCCCGCACTCCCCACACTCGAAGGGCCGCTCCCCGGTGTGGATCATCTGGTGGGTGACCAGGTAGGACCTGGTGGTGAAGCTCTTCCCGCACCTCCTGCACTCGTAGGGCCTCACCTGCGTGTGGCACTTCTGGTGGAGGATCAGGCTGGAGCTCTGCGAGAAGCTCCTCCAGCAGTACTCGCACTCGTAGGGCCGCTCCGCGTGGCTCCTCTGGTGCGCAAACAGGTTGGAGCTCTGCGTGAAGCTCTTCCCGCACTGCCCGCACACGTACGGCCTCTCCCCGGTGTGGATCCTGCGGTGCTTGACCAGGCTGGACTTTTGCCGGAAGCCCTTCCCGCAGTCGTCGCAGCGGAACGGTTTCTCCCCGGTGTGGATGCGCTGGTGCTCCGCCAGCAGCGAGCGGGTCGGGAAGGAGCTCTGGCACTGCTCGCACCCGTAGGGCCTCTCCCCGGTGTGGGTCCGGCGGTGCCGGACGAGGGCCGAGTTCTCCTTGAAGCCCACGCCGCACTCGGGGCACTGGAACGGCCGCTCGCCCGTGTGCGAGCGCTGGTGGACGACGAGCGAGGAGCTGCTCTGGAACCTCTTGTGGCACTGGTCGCACTCGTAGGGCTTCTCCCCGGTGTGGGTCCTCAGGTGGCTGGTCAGGTGGGACTTCCAGCTGAAGCTCTTCCCGCACTGCTGGCACGCGTAGGGTTTCTCCCCGGTGTGGGTCCTCCTCTGGTGGAGAAGCAGCTGCGAGCTCCAGCTGAAGCTCTCCCCACACTCCCCACACTTGTAGGGCTTCTCCCCGGTGTGGATCCTGCTGTGCTCCATCAGGTTGGATCTCCACTTGAAGCTCTTCCCGCACTCCGAGCACTTGTGGGGCTTCTTCTCCCCACCCTGGAGCTGCTCGTGGAGCCCCAGCTCTGAGCTCTGGTCCAGGTTGGGTTTGTCCCCTTCAGATCCCAGCTGTGGCCCCGTGTGGATTCTGCAGTGCTTGACCAGGGACGATCTCCACACGAAGCTCTTCCCACATTCTGAGCACTTGTGGGGCTTCTCCTTCTCATCCTGGAGCTGCTCATGGAGCCCCAGCTCTGATTTCTCTCCCCCTGCCTGGTCCAAGTTGGGTTTTTCCCCCTCTGATACCACCTGTTGCTCCGTGTGGATCTTCTGGTGGGCAACCAGCTGGGAACTCACCTTGAAGCTCTTCCCACACTCCGAGCACTTGTGGGGCTTCTCCTCTCCACCCTGGAGCTGCTCATGGAGCCCCAGCTCCAAGTTCTGACCTTCCTGCTTCAGGGTGGGTTTTTCCCCCTCAGATCCCACCTGTTGCTCCATATGGATCTTCTGGTGGACAATCAGCTTGGACCTCTTAGTGAAGCTCTTCCCACACTCCGAGCACTTGTGGGGCTTCTTCTCCTCATCCTGGAGCTGCTCATGGAGCCCCAGCTCGGCCTCAGCCACCAGCTCCTCGCTGCTCTCCATGCTCAGCTCCTGCTCTGGGGGAGCAAGGACAAGGACACGATGGGATTTGCCCCCGTGGGGACAAGGACACGATGGGATTTGCCCCCGTGGGCACAAGGACACGATGGGATTTGCCCCCGTGGGGACAAGGACACGATGGGATTTGCCTCCCCTGCCCCACAAAAACCCTCCCGGAGCCCCCCGCGATGGGGTCGGGCCGAGCTCCCCCTCTCCGCTCACCTGCGGGCTCCGGGGGGCGATGCCGGCGGGGCCGGGGCAGCTGCGGCCGGAGCGGGGTTGGAGCCGCTCCTCCTTTTCCTCTTCCTCCTGCTCCTCCTCTTCCTCGTGCTTATTCTGCCGCTCCTCCTCCTCCTTTGTTCCTCCTCTTCCTCCCACTTCTCCCCCCCTCCCAAAAGCAGCCGCGCTCTGCCCTGGGCGGGTTCCGGGAGCGCTTTCCCTGCCAGTCCCGCTCTTACTGGGAGCACTGGGAGCGATACTGGGAGCGCTGGGAGCGATACTGGGAGCGCTGGGAGCGATACTGGGGGCGCTGGGAGGGAACTGGGAGCGCTGGGAGGGAACTGGGAGCGCTGGGAGCGATACTGGGAGCGCTTTCCCTGCCGGTGCCGCTCTTACTGGGAGCGAACTGGGAGCGCTGGGAGGGAACTGGGAGCGCTGGGAGCGATACTGGGGGCGCTGGGAGCGATACTGGGAGCGCTGGGAGGGAACTGGGAGCGCTTTCCCTGCCGGTGCCGCTCGTACTGGGAGCGAACTGGGAGCGAACGGCGCCGGGCGCGGCTGCAGCCGGCGTGCGGAGGGCGTGGTTATGCAAATGAGCGTCATAGCGGGAGTGTTTGATTTACATGGGCGTGTTTATGCAAATCCGGGAGCGATGGCGCGCTGCGATTGGTTGGCGCGAGCAGCGCGTTGTTTCCTCGGTCACGTGAGGGCTGTGGGGGAGCGGAGCGATGGCGGCGGCCTCCGGTGAGGGGAGACCGGGACCGGGAATGGGGAACGGGAACGGGCACCGGGAACGGGGACAGGGACCGGGAATGGGGAATGGGGACAGGGAATGGGGACCGGGTCCTGGGAATGTGTACGGGACAGTCCGGTAACGGGAGCAGCGGAACACGGGGCCGGGATTACCGGGAACCGGGCGGGGCTCGGGGACACCGCAGACCCGAGCAGGAGGGTTAACGGGGACAGGCGACAATGAGCACCGGGCAAAGGGGACATCGGAAGGGCGGGGGGAGACACGGGGACAGCGGTGACACCGGGGATGGCGAGTCCGGACCGGAGCGGTTAACGGGGACAGGGGACACCGGGAGAGGAGGTGACACCGAGCAGGGGGGACACCGGAGCAAGGTGACACCGGAGCAAGGTGACACCGTCCGGTGTCCCCAGAGACCGAGCGGCTGCTGAGCCGCGGCCCCGGGTACGGCACGGCCGAGGCGGCGCCGGCGCCGGTACCGGGACGGGAGGATGAGGAAGAGGAGGAGGAGGAGGAGGATGAGGAGGAAGAGCTGCGGCGGCGCCTCAAGTATTTCTTCATGAGCCCCTGTGACAAGTACCGGGCCCGCGGGCGGCGGCCCGTGAAGCTCGGGCTGCAGCTGGCCAAGATCGTGCTGGTCACCGTGCAGGTGGCACCGGCGGGGACGGCGGGGGTGGCACCGGGGACAGCGGGGATGGACGGCGGGGACGGCGGGGGTGGCACCGGGGACAGTGGGGATGGACGGTGAGGACGGCGGGGATGGACGGTGGGGACAGCGGGGATGGCGGGGACGGCACCGAGGGACAACGGGGACAGAGGGGACAGCGGGGATGGCGATGGGGACAGCGGGGATGGCACTGGGGACAGTGGGGACGGGCGATGGGGACAGCGGGGACAGAGGGGACAGCGGGGATGGCACTGGGGACAGTGGGGACAGTGGGGACAAAGGGGACAGCGGGGACGCCTGGGATGGTGGGTGGGCACAGAGGGGACACTGGGGATGGCAGCACGAGGGGCTGGGACAGCGGTCAGGGGGCACGGGGACAGCAGAGATGGGGCGCAGGGACACTGGAGAGGGGACATGGGGACACCAGGGAGGGAGCGCAGGGACTTGGGGACACTCTGGGAGGGACACCGGCGTGTCCTGGGACGAAGCGTGGCGGCGTCACTGCGGTGGGACAGGGGTGGGTGGCAGCGGTGGCCTTTGTCCCCAAGCGTGGGTGACGCCGCTTTGGGTGGGGGTGAAGCACGGTGGTGTCACCGGGATGGGACAGGCGGTGACAGAGGCGGTGGCCTTTGTCCCCAGCTGATCCTGTTCGGGCTCAGCAACCAGCTGGTGGTGGCCTTCAAGGAGGACAACACGGTGGCCTTCAAGCACCTGTTCCTCAAGGGCTACGAGGACGGCGCCGATGACACCGCGGCCATCTACACCCGCGGGGACCTCCTGGAGCACCTGGCCTTCGTCCTCCAGCAGGTGCCACGGGGACACCTGCAGGGCTTGGGGACATCAGGAGGGACTGGGGACATCAGTAGGGTTGGGGACATGGGGATCTCCTGGAGCACCTGGCCTTTGTCCTCAAGCAGGTGGCACGGGGACATCAGGAGGGGTTGGGGACACCTGCAGGGCTTGGGGACATTGTGGGAATTGGGGACATCGGGAGGGGTTGGGGACATCGGGAGGGGTTGGGGACTTGGGGACCTCCTGGAGCAGCTGGCCTTTGTCCTCGAGCAGGTGGCACAGGGACACCTGCAGGGCTTGGGGACATCAGGAGGGGTTGGGGACATCAGGAGGGGTTGGGAACATCAGGAGGGTTGGGGACATCAGTAGGGTTGGGGACATGGGGATCTCCTGGAGCAGCTGGCCTTTGTCCTCAAGCAGGTGGCACGGGGACATCAGGAGGGGTTGGGGACACCTGCAGGGCTTGGGGACATCGGGAGGGGTTGGGGACATCGGGAGGGGTTGGGGACATGGGGACCTCCTGGAGCACCTGGCCTTTGTCCTCGAGCAGGTGGCACAGGGACACCTGCAGGGCTTGGGGACATTGTGGGAATTGGGGACATTGGGAGGGGTTGGGGACATCGGGAGGGGTTGGGCACATCAGGACCTCCTGGAGCACCTGGCCTTTGTCCTCAAGCAGGTGGCACGGGGACACCTGCAGGGCTTGGGGACATCAGAAGAATTGAGGACATGGTGGTGGTTTGGGGCCGTGGGGATGTTTGGGGACACTGAGATGCCACCTCCATCCCCGTGTCCCCACAGTCCCTGGCTGTCCCCAACGAGACCCTGGGCCACCACGATTTGGGGACACAGAGATGTTTTGGGGCCATGGAGATTTTTGGTATCGTGGAGATGTTTTGGGGACACAGAGATGTTTTGGGGCCGTGGGGATGTTTGGGATCATGGAGATGTTTTGGGGTTTGGGGACATTGAGGTGCCACCTCCATCCCCGTGTCCCCACAGTCCCTGGCTTTCCCCAACGAGACCCTGGGCCACCACGATTTGGGGACACAGATGTTTCGGGGACACAGAGATGTTTTGGGGACATGGAGATGTTTTGGGGACACGGAGATGTTTTGGGGACACAGAGATGTTTTGGGGACACGGAGATGTTTCGGGGACATGGAGATGTTTCGGGGACACAGAGATGTTTTGGGGACACGGAGATGTTTTGGGGACACAGAGATGTTTTGGGGACACGGAGATGTTTCGGGGACACGGAGATGTTTCGGGGACACAGAGATGTTTTGGGGACACGGAGATGTTTTGGGGACACAGAGATGTTTTGGGGACATGGAGATGTTTCGGGGACACGGAGATGTTTCGGGGACACGGAGATGTTTTGGGGACACGGAGATGTTTCGGGGACACAGAGATGTTTTGGGGACACAGAGATGTTTTGGGGACATGGAGATGTTTCGGGGACACAGAGATGTTTTGGGGACACGGAGATGTTTTGGGGACACAGAGATGTTTTGGGACCATGGGGACGTTTTGGGTTTTGGGGCCATCCAGGTGCCACCTCGGTGTCCCCGCAGTACCTGGCTGTCCCCAACGAGACCCTGGGCCGCTACGCCTACGGTGACACCGGCGGTGGCCCCGGGGGTGGCCCCGGGCTCCGGCTGTGCCAGCGCTTCTTCCGCAGGGGGGACATCGACCCCGAGAACGACACCTTCGACATCGACCCCAGCGTGGTCACCGGTGCGACGCCGGGCTGGGGGCTGGGCTGGGGTTTGGGGTCTGGGCTTGGATTTGGGGTGTGGGGTTTGGGGTGTGGGGTGTGGGCTTGGATTTGGGGTGTGGGGTTTGGGGTGTGGGGTGCAGGGTTTGGGGTCTGGGCTGGGGTTTGGGGTGTGGGGTTTGGGGTTTGGGGTGTGGGCTTGGATTTGGGGTGTGGGATTTGGGGTTTGGGGTGCAGGGTTTGGGGTCTGGGGTTGGATTTGGGGTGTGGGGTTTGGGGTTTGGGGTGTGGGCTTGGATTTGGGGTGCAGGGTTTGGGGTGCAGGGTTTGGGGTCTGGCGTTGGATTTGGGGTGCGGGGTTTGGGGTTTGGGGTCTGGGA
>CM069699.1:676281-728410 GCA_036010785.1 Ammospiza maritima maritima | reverse complement strand
TATGGAGCCCCCTGGTGGCCACAACGGGGAATTGCAGACACGGGACACCTCCCCCCCCCCCCCCCCCCCCCCCCAGTTTGGGAACCCCCCCCTCAATTTGTGACCCCTTCCCCCCTCCAAGCTCCCCTCCATTTTTGGGGACCCCTCCCATTTCCCCTCCCCCACCCCCGTGATTTTAACCCCTCCCCCCGTCCATACCAAGGGACAGCAGGACCCCCAGTGACGTCATCCATGGCCCCGCCCCTCTGGCCCCGCCCGGTTGGACGAGGTCACCTGTGGGAATAAAACTGGTCAGGGGGCGTGGCCAAATGATCGGCGGGCGTGGCCACATTCCCAAGGGGCGTGGCCGTGTGTGCTGAGTGGGCGTGGCCTCACCGTTGGGGGCGTGTCCCTCGGTGCTGAGGTTGCGGCTCTGGGGCTCCGGTTCGGGGGTCCCGGGGACGGCTGGGGGGGACACAAAGAGGGGGAGGGGTCACCTGGGGGGTTTTGGGGGGGTCTCACCTGACCCAGGTGTGGCTGGGGAGGGTCTGCGGGGGATTTTGGGGGTTCTGGGGGGATTTGAGAGGGTTTTGAGTGGTCTAGGGGTGTCTCTGGGGAGGTTTTGGGGGGGGGGGTCTCTGAGGGGATTTGGGGGATTTTGGGGGGGAATTTTGGGGTCTCACCTGTCCCAGGTGTGGCTGGGGGGGTTTTGGGGGGGGTCCCCGGGGGTCTCACCCACCATGGCAGTTGCGTCTGGGGGGGTTTGAGGAGTTTTGGGGGGATTTTGGGGGTTCCCGGGGGGGTTTCACCTGTCCCAGGTGCATCTGGGTGGGGATTGGGGGTGTCTGGGGGGATTTGGGGGTGTCTGGGGGGGTTTTGGGGTCTCACCCACCATGGCAGGTTCTGTTGTCGGGGCCCAGCCCCATTCCTGGGGGGCAGCTGCACTCGAAGCCGATGGGGAGATCCCGGCAGGAGTGGGAGCAGCCCCCAGACCCCTGCAGGCACTCGTTCACCCCTGGAAATACCAAAAATATCCCAAAAATTCAAAAATTCCAACGCCAAAAATCCCAAAATCCCAAAAATCCCAAAATTCAGCACCCCAAAATCACAAAAATTAAAAAAAAAAAAATAAAACAACAAAAATTCCAACCCCAAACCCCCAAATGCCAAGAATCCTAAAATCTCAAATTCGAAATATCCCAAAACCTAAAAATACCAAAATCCGAAAAGCTCAAAATTCAAACAATCCCCAAATCCCAAAACCCCCCAAAATTCCCAAATCCCAAAAGCTCAAAAGCCCAAAAATCCCAAAAATCCCAACATCAAAACCCCAAAACCCCAACTTCAAAAGGGACCAAGACCCCAAAATCCCAAAAAAACCCAAATTCCAAAATTCACCAATTTTTTTTTTTTGGGGGGGGCAGCTTTTTGGGGGATTTTTGGGGGCCATTTTGGCGACAATTTTTGGGAGTTTTTGCTGGTTTTTGGGGGATTTTTGGGGCAGTTTTGGGAGAGTTTTTGGGGGTTTTTGGATCTGATTTTTTGGGGGCTTTTGGGGCCTTTTGGGGGAGATTTTTGGGGGGATTTTTGGGTTTCTTGGGGCAATTTTTGGGGGGCTTTTGAGACAATTTTTGTAGGGTTTTTGGGGCATTTTTTGAGCCATTTTGGGGGGGAAGTTTGGGGGGATTTGGGGGCTTTTGGGGCTGATTTTGGGGGGATTTTTGGGTTTTTTTGGGGCAATTTTGGGGGGGGCTTTTGGGGGCAGTTTTGGGGGGATTTTGGGACAGTTTTTGTAGGGTTTTTGGAGCAGTTTTGGGGCATTTTTGGAGCAATTTTGGGGGGGAAGTTTGGGGGGATTTGGGGCAGTTGTGGGGCCGATTTTTGGGAGATTTTGGGACAATTTTGGACGGATTTTTGGGGCATTTTTGGGGAAGTTTTCAGGGCATTTTTTGAGCAATTTTTGGGGGAACTTTGGGGTTTTTTAGAGGGGATTTTGGGGTCTCTCGGGGCAGTTTTTGGGGGTTTTTTGGGAGTTTTTTTTGGGTTTTTTTGTGGGATTTCGGGCCCCTCCTCACCGCACTCCTTGAGCGGCTCGTCGGACCAGTCGCGACAGTGGCGCCGCCCATCGCAGACCTGCGCTATCGCGATACATTCACCCGAGCGGCAGCGGAACCGCTGCGGGCCGGGGCACGACGGGGCTGGGGGGAAGAGAGGGGGGCTCAAGGACCGAGAGACCCCCAAAAATATCCCCAAAAATATCCCAAAATCCTCCCCAAAACGGCCCCAATAATCCCCCTAAAAATCCCCCAAATTTTCCCCAAAATATCCCCAAATATCCCTAAAAATACCCCCCAAAATCCCTAAAAATTTTCCCAAACATTGCCCCAAAATTCCTCCCTAAAAAATCCTCCCGAAAATTTCCCAAAAATCCAACCAAAAAATCCCTGAAAACCCCCTAAAAAAATCCCCAAAATATCCCCAAAAAATCCCCCCAAAATCCCCCATAATTTCCCAAAAATCCCCCCAAAAAATCCCTAAAAATCCACTCAAAAAATATCCCTAAAAATCCACACAAAAATATCCCCAAAAATCCCTAAAAATCCCCCCAAATTTTCCCAAAACATCTCCCAAAATTTCCCAAAGAATCCCAAAAAAATACCCTAAAAATTTCCCAAAAAATCCCCCCAAAAATCCCTAAAAATCCCCTCGAGAATTTCCCAAAAATATCCCTAAAAAATCCCAAAAGAAATCCCCTAAAAAAAAAAATCCCCCCAAATCCCCCCAAAAATTCCAAAAGATCCCCCCGAAAATTTCCCAAAAATCCACCCAAAAAATCCCCTAAAAATTCCCCCAAAAATATCCCCAGAAATTCCCAAAAATCCACCCAAAAAAAACCCTAAAAATCCACCCAAAAAATTTCCCAAAGAATCCCAAAAAAATCCCCAAAAATTTCCCAAAAAATCCCCCAAAAAATCCCCCAAAAATATCCCCAAAATCCCCCCAGACCCCGCCCCTCCCTCCCTGACGTGGCCCCGCCCCCCTGACGTGGCCCCGCCCCTCCCGCACCCTCCGGACACGCCTCCTCGTCGTCTCCATGGCGACAGTCACGTGTCCCGTCGCAGGCGCGCGCCGCGGGGATGCAGCGCCGGTCGCGACAGAGGAACTGCCCGGGGGGGCACGGCGGGGGCGGGGCTACGGACAGAGGGGCGGGGTTAGAGACAAAGGGGCGGGGTTAGCGGCAAAGGGGGCGGGGTTAGAGACAAAGGGGCGGGGTTAGAGTGGGGTCCCTCCCAGTCCGTCCCGGTTTGTTCCCAATTGATCCCAGTCCCTCCCAGTCCATCCCACTTTGATCCCAGTCCCTCCCAGTTTGTTCCCAGTTCCTCCCAGTATAACCCAACCTCCTCCCAGTCCCTCCCAGTTTGTTCCCAATTGATCCCAGTCCCTCCCAGTCCATCCCAGTCTGATCCCAGTTCCTCCCAGTATAACACAACGTCCTCCCAGTCCCTCCCAGTTTGTTCCCAGTCCCTCCCAGTTTGATCCCAGTCTGTCCCAGTGCCTCCCAGTCTGTCCCAGTCCCTCCCAGTTTGTTCCCAGTTCCTCCCAGTATAACCCAACCTCCTCCCAGTGCCTCCCAGTTTGTTCCCAGTCCCTCCCAGTTTGATCCCAGTCTGTCCCAGTGCCTCCCAGTTTGTTCCCAGTCCCTCCCAGTATAACCCAACCTCCTCCCGGTCCCTCCCAGTTTGCTCCCAATTGATCCCAGTCCCTCCCAGTGCAACCAAACCTCCTCCCAATCCCTCCCAGTCCATCCCAGTTTGATCCCAGTTTGTTCCCAATTGGTCCCAGTTTGATCCCAGTCCATTCCAGTTTGTTCCCAGTCCCTTCCAGTTTATCCCAGTTTATCCCAGTTTATCCCAGTCCCTCCCAGTCCCTTCCAGTTTATCCCAGTTTGTTCCCAGTCCCTCCCAGTCCCTCCCAGTTTATCCCAGTTTGTTCCCAGTCCATCCCAGTCCCTCCCAGTTTATCCCAGTCCCTCCCAGCCCCCCGCACTCACCGCAGCCCTGCTCATCGGAGCTATCGCGACAGTCGGCGGTGCCGTCGCAGCGCCACCCGCTGGCCACGCACTCCCAGTTTCTCCCAGTCCCTCCCAGTTTATCCCAGTTTGTTCCCAGTCCCTCCCAGTTTATCCCAGTCCCTCCCAGTTTATCCCAGTTTATCCCAGTTTATCCCAGTCCCTCCCAGTCTATCCCAGTTTATCCCAGTCCCTCCCAGTCCCCCCGCCCTCACCGCAGCCCCGCTCATCGGAGCTATCGCGACAGTCGGCGGTGCCGTCGCAGCGCCACCTCCTGGCCAGTCCCTCCCAGTTTATCCCAGTTTGTTCCCAGTTTGTTCCCAGTTTATCCCAGTTTGTTCCCAGTCCCTCCCAGCCCCCCGCACTCACCGCACCCCCGTTCATCGGAGCTATCGCGACAGTCGGCGGTGCCGTCGCAGCGCCACCCGCTGGCCAGTCCCTCCCAGTTTATCCCAGTTTATCCCAGTTTCTCCCAGTTTCTCCCAGTTTGTTCCCAGTCCCTCCCAGTTTATCCCAGCCCCTCCCAGCCCCCCGCACTCACCGCACCCCCGTTCATCGGAGCTATCGCGACAGTCGGCCGTTCCGTCGCAGCGCCACCCGCTGGCCACGCACTCCCCGGAGCCGCAGGGGAACTGCAGGGGGGGGCAGGGCGGGGGGGGGCGGGGCGTCCCGCACAGCCCCTCCCCCTCGTCGCTGCCGTCGCGACAGTCGCGGTCGCCGTCGCAGCGCCACAGGCGGGGCACGCAGCCGCCGTCGCGACAGCGGAACGACGAGGGGGGGCAGGGCGGCGTGGGGGGAGGGGCGCAGCCCAGCTCGTCCCGCCCGTCGGGACAATCGCGGTCGCCGTCGCATCGGAAATGTCGCGACAGGCACGAGAGGTCCCCGCACTGGAAATGGTCCGGAGGGCACGGGGGGTGCGCTGGATGAAGAAATTCATTTGAATAAATTTGGATAAATTTGAATAAATTTGGATAGATATGAATAAATTTGAATAAATTTGAATAAATTTGAATAAATAAAATTGAATTTAAAAATAAATTTAAAAAGTAAAACAAAATTGAATAAAATGAATTACAGTTAAAATAAAATAAAAAAAAATAAAATAAAATGAATTACAATTAAAAGGAACTGAAATAAAATAAAATAAATGAATTACAATTAAGATGAAATGAAATGAAATAAAATGAATTATAATTAAAATGAAATAAAGTAGAATGAAATAAAATGAATTATAATTGAAATGAAATAAAATAAAATGAAATGAATTACAATTAAAATGAAATGAAATGAAATAAAATGAATTACAATTAAAATTAAATGAAATGAAATGAACTAAAATGAACTACATTTAAAATGAAATAAAATAAAATGAAATAAAATGAATTACAACTAAAATGAAATGAAATGAAATAAAATAAACTAAAATTAATTACAATTAAAATGAAATAAAATGAAATGAACTAAAATGAACTACATTTAAAATGAAATAAAATAAAATGAAATAAAATGAATTACAATTAAAATGAAATGAAATTAAATAAAATGAATTACAATTAAAATGAAATGAAATTAAATAAAATAAAGTAAAATAAAACAAAATAAAATACAATTAAATTAAAAAATTAAAATTAAATTAATATACCATAAAATAAATTCAAATAATTGAAAATAAATTGAAATGAATTGAAATAAAATAATTTGTAATAAAAACAAATTATTATATATATAGTATAACATAAAAATTATATAATAATATATAATAAAATATAATGTAATACAATATAGTATATAATATATATTATAAAATATAATATAAATTAATTATATTAAAATATAATAAATTAATAAAAATGAAAAACAAACAAAAAAAACCATAAATTAAATTAAATAATTTAAAATAAAATAAAACAAAATAAATCAACTTAACCCAAAAAATTCACCCCAAAATAGTTCAAAATAACCGAAAAAAATTGAGAGAAAATAACCCAAAATAAACAAAAAAAAAGGGGGGAAAATAGCTGAAAAACCTAAAATAAAATAACCCCAAAATTAAAAATATTCACCTAAAACAGCTGAAAATTACCCCGAAAATGGGGGAAAATAATAAAAAATAAATTAAAATAAATAAATAAAAATTAAAAAAATGAAAATATTCCGATATTTGGGATATTTTATTCCAATTTTTGGTGAATTTTAACCCAATTTTGGTGAATTTTATTCCCATTTTTTGGGGTTTTTATCCCATTTTTGTGGGATTTTTATCCCGTTTTTGTGGTTTTCATCTCCATTTTTGGTTTTTTACCCCATTTTTGGGATATTTTACCCCAATTTTAGGTTTTTTCTCCTCATTTCGGGATTTCCGCTCCACCCTTGAAACTTCCTCTGGAATTTCGGAGTTTGACCCCAACTTTTAGGGCGGCTCCTTTTCCGTTTTTCACCATTTTTAACCCAAATGTTTGTGTCCCTCTCCCATTTTTTGCTCCTTTCCCCTCATTTTTATATTTTCCCCTCATTTTTGGTGGTTTTTATTTCGATTTTTTGGGGTTTTTTCTCCATTTTTTGGGGTTTTTATTCCGATTTTTTTCCCCCATTCCGGCCCCACCCGGGCGCGCCCTCCCCGCGCGCCGCGCGCTGATTGGCTGCCTCAAGCCACGCCCCCGCGGGTGGCCAGTCTGAGCTCAGCCAATCAGAGACGCGTCCGCCGAGGGGCGGGGCGAACCGCGCGCGCTGATTGGTTCATCGCGGGGTGGGTGGGGGTGAGGGGGCGTGGCCGCCGATGGGGTGGGGCGGGGTCGCGACACGTGGGGGGAACCCGGGGGGGGAATTTGGGGGGTCCTGGGGGGGAAATTGGGGGAACTTGGGAGGATTTGGGGGAATTTGGGGGTCCTGAGGGGATTTGGGGGGTCCTGGGCAAATTTTGAGGGTCCTGGGGGGAATTTTGAGGGGATTTGGGGGGTCCTGAGAGGTCCTGGGTGGGAATTGGGGCGTCCTGAGGGGGTTTTGGGGGGATTTTGGGGGTCCTGGGGGGGATTTTGGGGTTCTCAGGGCGGATTTTTGGGATCTTGTGGGATCCGGGGGCGATTTTGGGGTCCTGGGAAGACCTGAGGGGATTTTGGGGGGTCCTGGGAGGATCACGAGGAAATTTTGGGGGTCCCGGTTCGAATTTTGGGGGTCCTGGGGGGATTTTGGGGTCTCTGCCCCTCTCACCTGTGCTCGGTGTCGCCGCCGCCGCCGCTGCCAGGAGGAGCAGGAGGATCCCGGTGGTCCCGAATCCCCTCCCGGTGGTCCCGGGTCCCATCCCGGTGGTCCCGGATCGGTTCCCGCTGGTCCCGGGTCCCATCCCGGCCGTTCCCGGTTCTGTTTTCGGTCCCGTCCCGGTTCGGGAGCGGAACCGGAGCTGGAGAGATCCGGGAGCTCCGAACTGATCCCGGTGCCGGTGCCGGTCCTGGTGGGTCCCGGTGCCGCTCCCAGTCCCGGTTCCGGTTCTGATCCCGGTTCTGATCGCTCCCGGTACAAATCCCGGTGTTTATCCCGCTCCCGGTCGTTCCTGGTTCTGATCCCGGGGCTTATCCCGGTCCCAGTTCTGATCCCAGTCCCGGTCCCGGTGCCGATCCCGGTGTTACTCTCGGTCCCGGTCGCTCCCGGTCCCGGTTGTGATCCCGATTCCGGTGCTTATCCTGGTCCCGGTCGCTCCCGGTTCCGATCCCGATCCCGCTCCCGGTGCTGATCCCGGTGCAGATTCCGGTCCTGGTTCAGATCCTGATCCCGGTCCAGATCCCGGTTTTTATCCTGGTACCGGACGATCCCAGTCCCGGTACAGGTGCCGATCCCGGTGCCGATCCCGGTTCAGGTCCCAATCCCGGTCCCGGTGCTTATCCCGGTACCGGACGCTCCCGGTCCCGATTGTGATCCCGGTGCCGATCCCGGTCTGCTCCCAGTCCCGGTGCCGGTTCAGGTTCTGGTTCTGGTTCTGGTCCCGGTGCCGGTGCCGCTCCCTCCCGGTGTCCCCGCGGCCGCGGCTCCGCTCGGGCCCCATTTAACGGGCGGGGGGCGGAGCCCGGGGCGTTCAAAAAGGGGGAGGGGAGGGGCGGAAAACCGGGAATGAGGGAGGGGCGGGAAAAGGGAATGAGAGAGGGAAAACCGGGAATGAGGGAGGAAAAACCGGGAGTGAAGGGAGGAAACCGGGAATGAGAGAGGGAAAACCGGGAGTGAGAGAAACCGGGAATGAGAGAGGGAAAACCGGCAGTGAGAGAGGAAACCGGGAATGAGAGAGGGAAAACCGGGAATGAGAGAAACCGGGAATGAAGGGAGGAAACCGGGAATGAGAGAGGGAAAACCGGGAAAGGAAACCGGGAATGAAGGGAGGAAACCGGGAATGAGAGAGGGAAAACCGGGAATGAGGGAAACCGGGAATGAAGGGAGGAAAACCGGGGATGAGGGAGGGGCGGGAAAACCGGGATAAAAGGAGGAAAAGCGGGAAAGGAAGCCCGGAATGAGGGAAGGGAAAATCGGGAGGGAAATCCGGGAATGAAAGGCAGGAAAAGAGGGAGGGGAAACCGGGATGAAAGGAGGGGAAACCGGGAAAGGAAACCGGGAATGAGGGGCGGGAAAAGAGAAGAGGGAAAACCGGGAATGAGGGAGGAAAACTGGGAAAGGAAACCGGGAACGAGGAAGGGGAACCGGGAGGGGAAAGCGGGATAAAAAGCGGAAATCCGGGAGGGAAAAACCGGGAAAGGAAACCGGGAATGAGGGAGGGGCGGGAAAATGGAATGAGGGTCGGGGAAACCGGGATAAAAGGAGGAAAACCGGGAGGGAAAACCGGGACAAAAGGAGGAAAAGCGGGAGGGAAAATGGGGAACGAGGAGGGGAAAAGCGGGAGGGGAATGAGGGACAGAAAAAGAGGGAGGAAAACCGGGAATGAGGGAGGGAAACCGGGAGGGAAAACCGGGAGGAGAAATCGGGAATGGGGAAAGGGAAAAGTGGGATTGAGGGGCGGGAAAAGAGAGAGAGAAAACCGGGATGAAGGGAGGGAAAACCGGGAGGAGAAACCGGGAATGAAGGAGGGGAAACCGGGAGGGAAAAGCGGGAAAGAGGAAAGGGAAAACTGGGAATAAGGGAGGGCCGGGAAAACCGGGATGGAAGGAGGAAAACCGGGAGGGAAAACCGGGATGGAAGGAGGAGAACCGGGAGGGAAAACCGGGAAAAAAGGAGGAAAAGCCGAAGGGGAAACGGGGAAGGAAAATGGGGAATGAGGGAGGGGGAAACCGGGAATGAGACCGGGAATGAGGGAGGGGAAACCGGGATAAAGGGAGGAAAACCGGGAAAGGAAACCGGGATAAAGGGAGGAAAACCGGGAGAGAAACTCGGGATGAAGGGAGGGAAAGGGGGACGGAAATTCGAGCTAAAGGGAGGAAATGCGGGCAGGAAAAACCGGGATAAAGGGAGGAAAACCGGGCAGGAAAAACCGGGATAAAGGGAGGAAAACCGGGCAGGAAAAACCGGGATAAAGGGAGGAAAACCGGGAAAGGAAAGCGGGAATGAAGGAGGAGGAAACCGGGATAAAGGGAGGAAAATCGGGAGGGAAACTCGGGATGAAGGGGGGAAAGGGGGAGGGAAATTCGAGCTAAAGGGGGGAGGAAATCCGGGCAGGAAAAACCGGGATAAAGGGAAGGAACGGCAGCAAGGAGAAAGGGGCTCCATTTTCCCGTTTTCCATCCCCAAAAATCACCCCAAAAAACTCCTCTGGAACCCAAATTCCCACCCTGGGTCACCCCAAGTTCCCAATTCCCACCCAGGGACCCCAAAAAATCCCCTCTGGAACCCCAAGAACCCCAAAAATGACCCCAAAAACTCCTCTGGAACCCCCAAAAATCCCCCCAGGGAGCCCCAAGATCCCCCCCAAAACCCCCAATTTCCCCCTTGATTTAATGGATTAATTTAATTCATTAATTAACTCTGGACTCGGCTCCCGTTGGATCAATTAATTTATTAATTAATTCTCGACCGTTTGGGGACCCAGGGGCAGCGACAGCGCTGGGGGTGGGGGAGGGGCTGGGACAGCCCAAGGCTGAGCTGGGACGGGGGGGGGGGGTTGGGAACACCCAGGGGGGGTTTGGGATGGTCCAAGGGGATTTAGGAACACCCAGGATGGATTTGGGATGGTCCAGGATGGTCCAAGATGGATTTGGGATGGTCCAGGAGGGATTTAGGAACATCCAGGATGGATTTGGGATGGTCCAGGATGGATTTGAGATAGTCCAGGATGGTCCACGATGGATTTGGGATGGTCCAAGGGGATTTAGGGTGATCCAAGGAGATTTAGGAACACCCAGGATGGATTTGGGATGGTCCAGGAGGGATTTGGGATGGTCCAAGGGGATTTAGGATCACCCAGGATGGATTTAGGGTGATCCAAAGGGATTTAGGAACACCCAGAATGGATTTAGGATGGTCCAGGATGGTCCAAGATGGATTTGGGATGGTCCAGGAGGGATTTAGGAACACCCAGGATGGATTTGGGATGGTCTAAGAGGATTTGGGATCACTCAGGATGGATTTAGGAGCATCCAAGAGGATTTGGGACCATCCTGGACCACCCAAATCTGGGCCAATCTGGACCTGGGACCACCTGGACCAACCCGGGCCAACCCAGGATGGATTTAGGACCAACCCAAGAGGATTTGGGATCACTCAGGATGGATTTAGGATGGTCCAAGAGGATTTAGGATCATCCAAGAGGGTTTAGGACCATCCACGATGGGTTTAGGATGGTCCAGGATGGTCCAAGAGGATTTAGGATGATCCAAGATGGATTTGGGATGGTCCGGGAGGGATTTAAGATGATCCAGGATGGTCCAGGAGGATTTAGGAGTGTCCAGGATGGTCCAGGATGGATTCAGGATCATCCACGATGGATTTGGGACGGTCCAGGCCGGTCCAGGATGGCCCCAAGATGGATTTAGGAGCATCCAGGATGGATTTAGGACGGTCCAAGGGGATTTAGGAGCATCCAAGAGGATTTGGGATCATCCTGGACCACCCAAATTTGGGCCAATCTGGACCCGGGACCACCTGGACCAACCCGGGCCAATCCAGGCCCACCTGGGCTGAGCCAGGATGGATTTAGGAGCATCCAAGAGGATTTAGGAACGCCAAGGATGGATTTAGGATGGTCCAAGGGGATTTAGGAGCATCCAGGACCACCCAAATCTGGGCCAATCTGGACCTGGGACATCTTGGGACCATCTGGGACCAACCTGGGCCAACCCAGGATGGATTTAGGACCAACCCAAGAGGATTTAGGAGCATCCAGGATGGATTTGGGATCACTCAGGATGGATTTAGGAGCATCCAAGAGGATTTAGGAGCATCCAGGACCACCCAAATCTGGGCCAATCTGGACCTGGGACCATCTGGGACCAACCCGGGCCAACCCAGGATGGATTTAGGACCAACCCAAGAGGATTTAGGAACGCCCAGGATGGATTTGGGATGGTCTAAGAGGATTTGGGATCACTCAGGATGGATTTAGGACGGTCCAAGGGGATTTAGGAGCATCCAGGACCACCCAAATTTGGGCCAATCTGGACCCGGGACCACCTGGACCAACTCGGGCCAATCCAGGCCAACCTGGGCTGACCCGGGTATAAATACGGGCGCGGATTTTGGGGTTTTTTGGGGTTTTCTTTTTTGGGGTTTTCTTTTTTTGGGTTTTTTTTTGGGGATTTTTTTTTGGACTTTCAGGATTTTTGGGAATTGCGGCGTCGCTGCCGTCGGAGCTACGGGGGGAGGGGAATTTTGGGGCTTTTTTGGGGTTTTTTTTTGGGTTTTTTTTTTTTGGGGGGGGTTTCTCAGAGTTCCGGAGCCGTGGAATGTTCGGGGTTCAGTCGTCCTCGGTGCCGCTGCCGGAGCGATCCTGGGGAGGGATTTGGGGTCAGATTTGGGGATTTTGGGATTTGGGGTCAAAACTGGGGGTTTGGGGTCAGGATTTGGGGTTGGGATTTGCCTTTGGGATTTGGGGTCAGGATTTGGGGTTTTAGGATGGAATTTGGGATTTGGGGTCAGGATTTGGGATTTGGGGGATTTGGGAAGGGATTTGGAGTTTGGGATTTGGGGTCGGAATTTGGGATTTGGGGGATTTGGGGGATTTGTGGTCAGGATTTGGGATTTGGGGTCAAGATTTGGGATTTGGGGTTGGGATTTGGGGTCAGGATTGGGGATTTGGGGTTTTAGGATGGGATATGGGGGTCAAGATTTGGGATTGGGATTTGGGATTTAGGGGATTTAGGGTCAGGATTTGGGATTTTGGGTCAGGACTTGGAGTCAGAGTTTGGGGTTTGGGGTCAGGATTTGGGGTCGGGATTTGGGGTCAGAATTTGGGGTTTGGGGTCAGGATTTGGGGTCGGGATTTGGGGTCCCACCTCCTCCTGCTCGTCGTCGCTCAGGAGGGGTTTGGGGGGTTCAGGATTTGGGGTTTGGGGGATTTGGGGGTTCAGATTTGGGGTTTGGGTTCAGGATTTTGGGTTTGGGATGTCTCCCAGCATTTGGGATTTTGGGTCAGGATTTGGGGTCGGGATTTGGGGTCGGGATTTGGGGTCCCACCTCCTCCTGCTCGTCGTCGCTCTCGTCGTCGCTCAGGAGGGGTTTGGGGCGCCCCCCCCGCCCCCCCCGGCGCCGGCCGCCCTTGCCGCGTTCCGGAACCTTCTCCTTGCGGCCCAGGCGGATCTTCACCTTCACCGAGCGCGCTGGGGGCGAGCAGCAATCCCGATGCCATCGACCCCATCGACCCCATCGATCCCATTCACCCATCCCGATCCCATCGATCCCATTGATCCCATTGATCCCATCGATCCCATCGATCCCATTGATCCCATCGACCCCATCGATCCCATTCACCCATCCCAATCCCATTGATCCCATTGATCCCATTCACCCATCCCGATCCCATCGATCCCATTGATCCCATTGATCCCATTGATCCCATCGATCCCATTCACCCATCCCAATCCCAATCCCATCCCATTGATCCCATCGATCCCATCCGATCAATCCCATCAATCCCATTGATCTCATCCGATCAATCCCATCGATCCAATCCCATCGATCCCATTGATCCCATTCACCCATCCCAATCCCATTGATCCCATCCAGATCCAATCCCATTGGTCCCATTGATCCCACTGACCCCATCCCATCCCAATCCCACTGATCCCATTGATCCCACTGATCCCATTCCATCGATCCCATCCGATCAATCCCATCGATCCCATCGATCTCATCCGATCAATCCCATTGATCCAATCCCATTGACCCTGTCCAATCCCATTGATTCCATTGACCCCCATCGATCCCATCGGATCAATCCCATCAATCCCATCCGATCAATCCCATTGATCCCATCGATCCCATCTGATCAATCCCATCAATCCCATCCGATCAATCCCATTGATCCAATCCCATTGATCCCATTGATCCCATCCGATCAATCCCATCAATCCCATCCGATCAATCCCATTGATCCAATCCCATTGATCCCATTGATCCCATCCGATCAATCCCATCGATCCCATCGGATCAATCCCATCAACCCCTTCCGATCAATCCCATCGATCCCATTGACCCCCATCGATCCCATTGGATCAATCCCATTGATCCCATTGGATCAATCCCATTGATCCCATCGATCCCATTGGATCAATCCCATTGATCCCATTGATCCCATCGGATCAATCCCATTGATCCCATTGATCCCATCCGATCAATCCCATCGATCCCATCGGATCAATCCCATCAATCCCATCCGATCAATCCCATCGATCCCATTGACCCCCATCGATCCCATCGGATCAATCCCATTGATCCCATCGATCCCATCGGATCAATCCCATCGATCCCATCGGATCAATCCCATCGATCCCATCCGATCAATCCCATTGATCCAATCCCATTGATCCCATTGATCCCATTGGATCAATCCCATCGATCCCATCGGATCAATCCCATCGATCCCATCCGATCAATCCCATCGATCCAATCCCATTGATCCCATCGATCCCATCGGATCGATCCCATCCGATCGATCCCATTGATCCCATCCGATCGATCCCATCGATCCAATCCCATTGATCCCATCGATCCCATCGGATCGATCCCATCGGATCGATCCCATTGATCCCATCCGATCGATCCCATCGATCCAATCCCATTGATCCCATCGATCCCATCGGATCGATCCCATCCGATCGATCCCATCGATCCCATCCGATCGATCCCATCGATCCAATCCCATCGATCCAATCCCATCGATCCCATCGGATCAATCCCATCGGATCAATCCCATCGGATCAATCCCATCGGATCAATCCCATCGATCCCATCGGATCAATCCCATCGATCCCACCGGATCAATCCCACCGACCCCCCAGGCCGCCCGCCCCCGGCGCACCCTCGGACTCGGAGCCTTCCTCCTCGGCCTCCTCGTCCTCCTCGCTCTCGTCGCCGTCGCTCTCCTCCTCCTTCTCCACCTTCTGCCGCACGCTGGTGAACACCGACTGCAGCACGATCGAGTCCTCGTAGATCTGCGCAGCGGCCACGCGCGGTCACTCGCGGTCAGTCGTGGTCAGTCGTGGTCAGTTATCGTCAGTCATGGTCAGTCGTGGTCAGTCGTGGTCAGTCGTGGTCAGTCGTGGTCAGTTATCGTCAGTCATGGTCACTCGTGGTCACTCGCGGTCAGTTGTGGTCAGTCGTGGTCAGTCGTGGTCAGTCATGGTCAGTCATGGTCAGTCATGGTCAGTCGTGGTCACTCGTGGTCACTCGTGGTCAGTTATCATCAGTCATGGTCACTCGTGGTCAGTTGTGGTCACTCGTGGTCAGTCATGGTCAGTCGTGGTCACTCGTGGTCACTCGTGGTCAGTTATCATCAGTCATGGTCACTCGTGGTCAGTCGTGGTCACTCGTGGTCAGTCATGGTCAGTCGTGGTCACTCGTGGTCAGTTATCATCAGTCATGGTCACTCGTGGTCAGTCGTGGTCACTCGTGGTCAGTCATGGTCAGTCGTGGTCACTCGTGGTCAGTTATCGTCAGTCATGGTCACTCGTGGTCACTCGTGGTCAGTCGTGGGCAGTCATGGTCAGTCATGGTCAGTTGTGGTCAGTCATGGTCAGTTGTGGTCAGTCATGGTCACTCGTAGTCAGTTATCGTCAGTCATGGTCACTTGTGGTCAGTCATGGTCACTCGTGGTCACTCGTGGTCAGTCATGGTCATTTGTGGTCAGTTATCGTCAGTCATGGTCACTTGTGGTCAGTCATGGTCAGTTGTGGTCAGTCATGGTCACTCGTGGTCAGTCATGGTCAGTTCTGGTCACCCATAGTCATTCATCGTCATTCATGGTCACCCATGGTCACTTGTGGTCAGTCATGGTCAGTCATGGTCACTCATGGTCACCCATGGTCACTCGTGGTCAGTCATGGTCAGTCATGGTCAGTCATGGTCACGCATGGTCACCCATAGTCATTCATGGTCACTCATGGTCACTCGTGGTCTGTCCTGGTCACCCATGGTCAGTCTTGGTCATTTCTGGTCAGTCGTGGTCAGTCGTGGTCAGTTGTGGTCAGTCGTGGTCAGTCGTGGTCCATCATGGCCACTTGTGGTCACCCATGGTCATTTCTGGTCACTCATGGTCAGTTCTGGTCACTCATGGTCACTTCTGATCACTCCAGGTCACTCCTGGTCACTCCAGGTCCCTCCTGGTCACCCTTGGCCATTTCTGGTCATCCCTGATCACTCCTGGACTTTCCTGGTCCTCCCTGGTCATTCCAGCCCCTCCCAGGTTGTCCCACCCAGGGTTCTCCTACCAGGGACCCCTCCAGGTTGGAGGTCTGGAGCAGCCTCACGTCCTTCTCCAGGTGCCACCCAAGGTTCCATCCCACCACAGATCCCACCCGGGTTGTCCCCTCGGGGTTGTCCTACCCAGGGTTGTCCTACCAGGGACCCCTCGAGGTTGAAGGTCTGGGCGTTCTGGCCCAGGTTGGCCCTCACAGATCCCACCCCAGGTTGTCCCCTTGGGGTTGTCCCACCCAGGGTTGTCCTACCAGGGAGCCCTCGAGGTTGAAGGTCTGGAGCAGCATCACGTCCTTCTCCAGGTGCCACCCCAGGTTCCATCCCACCACAGGTTGTCCCACCACAGGTTGTCCCACCCCAGGTTGTCCCCTCGGGGTTGTCCTACCAGGGAGCCCTCGAGGTTGAAGGTCTGGGCGTTCTGGCACAGCAGCATCACGTCCTTCTCCAGGTCGTTGAGGCTCCGGTACTTGTGGTTCCGGATCCGTTCCTGGCCGGGAGGAACCGCGGTCACGGTGGGGCCTGGTGGAGCCCAGGAGATCCTCCAGGAACCCCCAGGAACCCCAAGGAACTTCAAGGATCCACTGGTGGACCCAAGTAGAACCTCAAGGAACCTCCAGGAACGTCAAGGAATCTCCAGGAACCTCCAGGAACCTCAAGGAACTTCAAGGAACCACTGGTGGACCCCAGTAGAACCTGAAGGAACCTCCAGGAACCTCAAGGATCCACAGGTGGATCCCAGTGGATCCTGGTGGACCTCAGTAGATCCTGATGGGTCCCATCCTGGTGGATCCCATCCTGGCGGACCCCAGTAGACCCCAGTGGATCCTGGTGGACCCCAGTGGACCCTGGTGGACCCCAGTAGATCCTGGTGGATCCTGGTGGACCCTGATGAACCTCGGTGGACCCCAGCGGATTGTGGTGGACATTGGTGGACCCCAGTAGATCCTGGTGGACCCCAGTGGACACCAGTGGACTCCAGTAGATCCTGGTGGACCTTGGTGGACCCCGATGGATCTTGGTAGATCCTGGTGGACCCCAGAAGATTTCGGTGGACCCCAATGGACCCTGGTGGACCCTGATGGATCCTGGTGGACCCCAGTGGATCCTGGTGGACATTGGTGGACCCCAATGGAACCTAATGGACCCCAGTGGATCCTGGTGACCTCAGTGGACCCCAATGGACCCTGGTGGATCCCAGGAGGTCCTGGTGGACCCCAGTGGATCCTGGTGGACATTGGTAGACCCCAATGGACCCTGGTGGATCCCAGGAGGTCCTGGTGGACCCCAGTGCATCCTGGTGGACCCCAATGGGCCTCAATGGAGCCCAGCAGACCCCAGTGGACCCTGGTGGACCCCAGAAGGTCCTGGTGGATCGTGGTGGACCCTGGTGGACCCCAGAAGGTCCTGGTGGATCTTGGTGGAGCCTGGTGGGCCCCAGGAGATACCTTGATCTTCTTGAAGTCCACGGGCTTGCGGATGAGCTCGTAGTACTCGGGGAGCTCCTTGCGGGACGGCAGCTGGATGAAAACCTCGCTGAGCTGGCGCCCGCTGCTGCTGCGGGGGGACACGGGCGTCAGCGCGGCCTTCATCGGCACCACCGGCATCATCGTCATCATCCTCATCGTCATCGTCACCACCATCATCGTCACCACCATCATCGTCATTGTCATCGTCACCACCATCATCATCACCACCATCAACATTGTCATCATCACCACCATCATCGTCACCATCATCGTCATTGTCATCATCACCATCATCATCGTCACCACCATCTTCATCGTCGTTGTCATCATCACCATCATCACCATCATCATCGTCACCATCATCATCATCATTGTCATCATCATCTCATAGTCTTCGTCATCATCATCACCACCACCATCATCATCTCATTATCATCATCACGTTGTCATCATCGTCACCATCATCATCGTCACCATCATCGTCATTGTCATCATCACCACCATCATCGTCGTCACCATCATCATCGTCGTCATCATCTCATAGTCTTCGTCATCATCATCATCACCATCATCATCATCACATTGTCCTCCTCATCGTCATCATCACCACCATCATCATCATCACCTCATTATCACCATCACGTTGTCATCATCACCACCATCATCATCGTCACCATCATCATCATCATCGTCATCATCATCTCATAATCGTCATCATCATCATCACCACATTGTCCTCCTCATTGTCATCATCATCATCATCACCATCACCATCATCATCAGCAGCAGCACCTCATCATCATCATCATCATCACCACAGTGTCGTCATCATCTCATCCTCATCCTCATCATCATCATCTCATTATCATCATCACGTTGTCATCATCACCACCATCATCATCGTCACCATCATCATCATCATCATCTCATAATCGTCATCATCATCACCACATTGTCCTTCTCATTGTCATCATCATCGTCATCATCATCAGCAGCATCTCATCATCATCATCACCACAGTGTCGTCATCATCTCATCCTCATCCTCACCATCATCATCTCATCATCATCATCCTCATCATCTCACTACCATCATCCCATTGTCCTCATCCTCACCATCATCATCTCATCCTCATCATCATCATCCTCATCATCTCACTACCATCATCCCATTGTCCTCATCATCATCATCATCATCAGCCCATTATCCTCATCTTGTCCTCATCATCATCATCATCAGCATCATCATCACACTGTCCTCATCATCATCTCATAATCTTCAGCCCATTACCCTCATCCTCACCATCTTATCATCTCATCATCATCACATTGTCCTCATCATCCTCATCCTCATCATCTCATAAACGTCGGCGTCAGCCGTGACCTTCCTTGTCCCTGCTCCTCACCTGAGCCTCCAGGAACCCTCCATCCTCACATGTCCTCCTCACCTTGTCCTTGGACTTGATGATGTCCAGGCTCACCAGAAACCCCCAGGAACCTCCAGGCCCACCTGGAACCTTCTACCGTCACCTGGAACCCTCCAGGAACCTGCAGGAACCGCCCATCCCGATGTGTCCTCCTCACCTGTCCTTGTACTTGATGATGGCCAGGAACCTCCAGAACCTCTAGGCCCATCGAGAACCCCCAGGAACCTGCAGGAACCGCCCATCCCGACGTGTCCTCCTCACCTGTCCTTGTACTTGATGACGGCCAGGAACCTCCAGAACCTCTAGGCCCATCGAGAACCCCCAGGAACCTGCAGGAACCGCCCATCCCGACGTGTCCTCCTCACCTGTCCTTGTACTTGATGACGGCCAGGAACCTCCAGAACCTCTAGGCCCATCGAGAACCCCCAGGAACCTGCAGGAACCTGCAGGAACCGCCCATCCCGACGTGTCCTCCTCACCTGTCCTTGTACTTGATGACGGCGTCCACGATCTTGCGCATCTTGCGGGTCAGGGGCGGTGGGTTCGGGGACAACTTCTCGGCCGGGGGTCGCCCGCGCTTCTTCTGCTTCCGGATCTCCTCGTCCTTGTCGCGGCTCCGGGCGCTCGCCGGGGGTCCCGGGGGTCCCTCGGGCTCCCGCTTGCGCTTGCGAGAGGACTTCTTCTGGCGGACCTCCTCCTCGATCTCCTCCAGGGTGCCCTCCTCGATGGCCTGGGGGGGAGACAAGGGGATTTAGGACCTACAGGAGTTTGGGAACCAAAGGGATTTGGGATCATCTCAATCTCAGAGGGTTCGGGATCATCCCAATCCAGAGGACTTCTCCTGGTGGACCTCCTCCTGGATCTCCTCCAGGGTGCCCTCCTCGATGGCCTGGTGGTGGAGAACCAAGGGGATTTAGGAACCACAAGAATTTGGGAGCCAAAGGGATTTAGGACCACAATTTGGTGTCTACAGGGTTTTGGGATCATCTCAATCCTTCTGGAGGACCTCGTCCTCGATCTCCTCCAGGGTGTCCTCCTCGATGGCCTGGTGGGGAACCAAGGAGATTTAGGATCTCAAGGGGTTTGGGATCTACAGGGGTTTGGGATTTATGGGGCAGTGGAGCCAAAGGGGTTTGGGACCATCCCAATCCAGAGGACTTCTTCTGGAGGACCTCCTCCTCCTGGATCTTCTCCAGGGTGCCCTCCGCGATGGCCTGGTGGAGAACCAAGGGGATTTAGGATCTCAAGGGGTGGTGGAGCCAAAGGGATTTGGGATCATCTCAATCCCAGAGGATGTGAGATTTGGGATCTTCTGGCGTGGTGGAGCCACAGGGATTTGGGATCTACAGGGGTTTGGGATCATCCCAATCCTTCTGGAGGACCTCGTCCTCCATCTCCTCCAGGGTGTCCTCCTCGATGGCCTGGGGGGGAGACAAGGGGATTTAGGACCTACAGGAGTTTGGGAACCAAAGGGATTTTGGAACATCTCAATCTCAGAGGGTTCGGGATCATCCCAATCCAGAGGACTTCTCCTGGTGTACCTCCTCCTGGATCTCCTCCAGGGTGCCCTCCTCGATGGCCTGGTGGTGGAGAACCAAGGGGATTTAGGAACCACAAGAATTTGGGAGCCAAAGGGATTTAGGACCGTCTGAGTTCCAGAAGATTTGGGATTTAGGATCTACGGGGGTTTGGGACCATCCCAATCCAGAGGACTTCTTCTGGTGGACCTCCTCCTCCTGGATCTCCTCCAGGGTGCCCTCCTCGATGGCCTGGTGGGAGCCAAAGGGATTTAGGATCTAAAGGGATTTGGGCTCCTTGGGATTGGAGATCCTTGGGATTGGAGATCCTTGGGGTGGTGGATCCTTGGGATTGGAGATCCTTGGGATTGGAGATCTTTGGGACTGGAGACCTTTGGGATTGGAGATCTTTGGGATTGGAGATCGTGGGATTGGAGATCTTTGGGATTGGAGATCCTTGGGATTGGAGATCCTTGGGGTGGTGGATCCTTGGGATTGGAGATCTTTGGGACTGGAGATCCTTGGGATTGGAGATCTTTGGGATTGGAGATCTTTGGGATTGGAGATCTTTGAGATTTGGGATCCTTGGGATTTGGGGTCTACAGGGGTTTGGGATCATCCCAATCCAGAGGATTTGGGTCTCCTTGGGACTGGGGACCCTTGGGACTGGAGAACCTTGGGAATGAAGAACCTTGGGGTGGTGGATCCACAGGAACTTGGGATCTACAGGGACTTTGGATCTACAGGGACTGGAGATCCTTGAGGTGGTGGATCCTCGGGATTGGAGATCCTTGGGATGAGATCCACAGGGATTTGGGCTCCTTGGGACTGGAGATCTTTGGGGTGGTGGATCCACAGGAACTTGGGATCCCCAGGGACTGGAGATCCTTGAGGTGGTGGATCTTTGGGATTGGAGATCTTTGGGACTGGAGATCCCGGGGATTGGAGATCCTTGGGATTTGGGCTCCTTGAGATTGGGTCTCCTTGGGACTGGAGAACCTTGGGCCTGGAGATCTTTGGGGTGGTGGATTCACAGGAACTTGGGATCTCCAGGGACTGGAGAACCTTGTGATTGGAGATCCTTGGGATTTAGGATCCTTGGGAATCCCACCCCACCCCAGGTGCCACCACCAGGTGCCACCACCACCAGGTACCACCACCAGGTGCCACCACCAGGTGCCACCACCAGGTGCCACCACCACCAGGTGCCACCACCAGGTGCCACCACCACCAGGTGCCACCACCAGGTGCCACCACCACGAGCACGAGGTGAGGTCCCACCTTGAGCCACTGCTTCTCGGTCAGCGAGTCGCTGTAGTCGACCTCCTTGCGGTGCCGGGAGCCGCGGCCGAACATCTTCTCCTCCTCCTCCTCGCAGGTGAGGCGCTCGACCTCGGCGTCGTCCTTGAGGATCCACGACGGGAGCTCGTCCTCCTCCATCAGCCGCGGCTTCCGCTTGGGGTTCCGCGCCTCCTCCCGCCGCCGGTCCAGGTCCATGCGCTGGTGGGACGGGGTGGGAAGGGTTAATGGTGGACATCTCAGGTGGGGTTGTGGCTTTGGATGGATCTTCTGAGGAGATCGGGGCCATCTGAGGTGGGATTGGGGAACATCTGGGGTGTAGGAACATCTGAGGTGGGACTGGGGAACATCTGAGGTGGGATGGATCTTCTGAGGTGGGGTTGTGGTTTTGGATGGATCTTCTGAGGTGGGATCTGGGATATCTGAGGTGGGATGGGGTGAGGAACATCTGAGGTGGGATCAGGGATATCTGAGGTGGGATGGATCTTCTGAAGTGGGATGGATCTTCTGAGGAGATTGGGGACATCTGAGGTGGGACTGGGGTGAAGGAACATCTGAGGTGGGATCTGGGCCATCTGAGGTGGGATTGGGGGCCATCTGAGGTGGGATCAGGGATATCTGAGGTGGGTTTGGGGATATCTGAGGTGGGAATGGGGAACACCTGAGGTGGGATGGTCTTCTGAAGGGATCAGGTACATCTGAGGTGGGATTGTGGTTTTGGATGGATCTCCTGAGGTGGGATCTGGGATATCTGAGGTGGGTTTAGGGATATCTGAGGTGGGATGGATCTTCTGAGGGGATCAGGTACATCTGAGGTGGGATTGTGGTTTTGGATGGATCTCCTGAGGTGGGATCTGGGATATCTGAGGTGGGATCTCATGAGGGATGGGGTGAGGGAACATCTGAGGTGAGATCAGGATTTGGGATGGTTCTTCTGAGGGGACTGGAGCCACCTGAGGTGGGATGGATCTTCTGAGGTGGGATCAGGGATATCTGAGCTGGGATGGGATTTCTCCTGCTCATCTTCCTCCTCATCTCTTGCTCTTCTTCCTCGGGAGATCTTCCTCCTCTCCCATCCTCCTCCTCCTCCTCCTCTCCCATCTCCTGCTCCTCTTCCTCCTCATCTCCTCCTCCTCCTCTTCATCTCCTGTTCCTCCTCCTCCTCCCTCCTGTTCCTCTTCCTCCTCATTCCCTCCTCCTCTTCCTCATCTCCTCCTCCTCTTCCTCCTCATCTCCTGCTCTTCTTCCTCAGATCTTCCTCTTCTCATCTCCCTCATTTCCCATCTCCTCCTCCTCCTCTCCCCCCTAATCTCTTCCTCCTCTTGCTCCTCTTCCTCCTCATCTCCTGTTCCTCTTCCTCATCTCCTCCGTCCGCCCTTCCTCCCTCCTCCTCCTCCTCCTCACCATGAAGAGGTCGAACTCCTCCTCGTGCCGGGCGATCACCTGGATCTCTGCTTCCTCCCTCCTCCTCCTCCTCCTCCTCCTCCTCCCTCCCTTCTCTTCCTCAGATCTTCCTCCTCTTCCATCTCCTCCTCCTCCTCATCTCCTCTTCCTCTTCATCTCCTCTTCCTCTTCCTCTTCATCTCCTGTTCCTCCTCCTCTTCCTCATCTCCTGTTCCCGTTCCTGTTCCCGTTCCTCCTCCTCCTCCTCCTCCTGCTCCTCCCCCTGCCCTTCCTCCCTCCTCCTCCTCCTCACCATGAAGAGGTCGAACTCCTCCTCGTGCCGGGCGATCATCTGGTTCCTCTCCTTGTCTCTCACTCTCTGCTTCCTCCCTCCTCCTCCTCCTCCTCCTCATTTCCTCCTCCTCTTCCTCAGATCTTCCTCCTCTCCCATCTCCTCTTTCCCCATCACCTCCTCCTCCTCCCGCCCTTCCTCCCTCTCCTCCTCCTCATCTCCTCATCTCCTGCTCTTCTTGCCCAGGAGATCTTCCTCATCCCCCGTTCCTCTTCCTCATCTCCTCCTCCTCTTCCTCCTCATCTCTTGCTCCTCTTCCTCGGGAGATCTTGCTCCTCTCCTATCTCCTCCTCCTCCTCTTCCTCCTCATTTCTTGCTCCTCTTCCTCAGATCTTCCTCCTCTCCCACCTCTTCATCCCCTCCTGCCCTTCCTCCCTCTCCTCCTCCTCATCCCCTCCTCTTCTTCCTCAGGGGATCTTCCTCCTCTCCCTCATTTCCGGCTCCTCTTCCTCCTCACAAGATCCTCATCTCCCCCTCCTCCTCTTCCTCCTGCCCTTCCTCCCTCCTCCTCCTCCTCACCATGAAGAGGTCGAACTCCTCCTCGTGCCGGGCGATCACCTGGATCTCTGCTTCCTCCCTCCTCCTCCTCCTCCTCCTCCCTCCTTCTCTTTCTCCTCATCTCCTCCTCCTCTTCCTCAGATCTTCCTCCTCTCCCACCTCCTCCTCCTCCTCATCTCCTCTTCATCTCCTCTTCCTCCTCCTCTTCCTCATCTCCTGTTCCTGTTCCTGCTCCCGTTCCTCCTCCTCCTCTTCCTCCTCATTTCCTCCTCCTCTTCCTCAGATCTTCCTCCTCTCCCATCTCCTCTTTCCCCATCACCTCCTCCTCCCGCCCTTCCTCCCTCTCCTCCTCCTCCTCCTCATCTCCTGTTCCTCTTCCTCTTCATCTCCTCTTCCTCATCTCCCCCTCCTCCTCCTGCTCCTCCCCCTGCCCTTCCTCCCTCTCCTCCTCCTCCTCACCATGAAGAGGTCGAACTCCTCCTCGTGCCGGGCGATCATCTGGTTCACGGTTTCATCGTCGGGCACCTCATCTTCCTCCTGCAAAACCCAGAGCGGAGCCTTCGGCCTCGGCCCCCGCGAGCCCCGGCACCTCCTGGGGCCCTTCCGGGGCAAATTTGGCCTTTTTTGGTTCATTTTTGGGAGGTTTTTTGGGGTTTTTTTGGTTCATTTTTGGGAGGTTTTTTGGGGTTTTTTTGGTTCATTTTTGGGAGGGTTTTTGGCCTTTTTTGGTTCATTTTTGGGAGGTTTTTTGGGGTTTTTTTGGTTCATTTTTGGGAGGTTTTTTTGGGTTTTTTTTTTTTTTTTTTTGGGCTCATTTTTGGGTCTTTTTTGGGGTTTTTTTGTCCATTTTTGGGTTGATTTAAAGGGATTTTTTTGGGTGTTTTCAGTGGATTTCTGGCTCGTTTTTGGGCGGTTTCAAGGGGTTTTTGTTTCCCATTTTTGGGTGGATTTTAGTGGATTTTTAATCATTTTTGGGTTGGTTTTTTTGTCCATTTTTGGGTGGGTTTAAAGGGATTTTTTTGGGTGTTTTTAGTGGATTTTTGGCTCACTTTTGGGTGGATTCAATGAGGTTTTTTGGCTCATTTTTGGGTGCTTAAAATTGGGATTTTTTGCTCATTTTTGGGTGGTTTATTTTGATTTTTTTTGCCCAATTTTAGGTGGTTTCAGTGGATTTTTGCTCATTTTTGGGTGGTTTTAGTGGGATTTTTTTGCTCATTTTTGGGTGCTTTAAATGGGATTTTTTGCTCATTTTTGGGTAGTTTCAATGGGGGCTTTTTCCTGATTTTTGGGTGCTTTAAATGGGATTTTTTGGTCATTTTTGGGTCATTTAAATGGAATTTTTGGGGTATTTTTAGCGGATTTTTGGCTCATTTTTGGGTGGTTCCAATGAGTTTTTATTTCTCATTTTTGGGTGGCTTTTGGGGGTTTTTTGCTCATTTTTGGGTCTTTTTGGGGGTTTTTTGACCATTTTTGGGTCATTTAAATGGAATTTTTTTGTTCAATTTTGGGAGGATTTTTTTGATTTTTTACTCAGTTTTGGGTGATTTAAAATGGGGATTTTTTGAGTGTTTTTTTGGCTTTTTGTTTTTTTGCTCATTTTTGGGTGATTTTAGTGGATTTTTGCTCGTTTTTGGGTGGTTTCAATTGGATTTTTTCATTTCTTTATTTTCTTTTTTTTGGCCCATTTTTGGGTGGTTTCAATGGGGTTTTTTTGCTCATTATGGGTGGTTTAATTGTGGATTTTTTGCCCATTTTTGGGTGGTTTCAATGGGTTTTTTTGGGGTTTTGTTGGGATTTTTGTTCATTTTTTTAGTGGATTTTTGCTTGTTTTTGGATGGTTTAAATTGTTTTTTTTGCCCATTTTTTGGTGGTCTGAATGGGTTTTTTGGGTGGTTTCAGTTGATTTTTTTTGCTCATTTTTAGGTGTTTTTTTGGGATTTTTTTTGCTTGTTTTCAACGGTATTTTTCTCTTTTTTAGGTGGTTTCAATGGTTTTTTTAAAATTAATTTTTCAGTGGTTTAAATATTTTTAAAAATCTTATGGAGTGCTTTCCGTTCTTTTTTAAATGCTTGTTTTAAATGGATTTTTTTGCTCATTTTTGGGTATTTTCAAGATTTTTTTTTTTTTTTTTGCTTCTTTTCAATGTTTTTTTTCCTCATTTTTGGGTGTTTTAAACAGAATTTTTTCCTCATTTTTAGGTCATTTCCGTGATTTTTCCACTCATTTTTCACCTTTCCCTGTATTTTCCCCCATTTTTAAGCATTTCAATCCCAATTTCCTCTTTTATTTTTACATTTCACCTCATTTCAGGTTGGTTCCATCTCAATTTTGGACATTTTTCGCTTATTTTTAAAATTTTTTGTGCCATTTCCAACTCAATTTTTGCCTTTTTTAGACATTTTTTATCCATCTTTGTTGCTTTCAATTTATTTCAATTTTTTCTCCTTTTATTGATTTTTATTTTTACCTCGTTTCAACTTTCAGCCAAATTTTCTTCATTTTTGGCCATTTTTGAGTCTTTTTTTTTTGCTATTTTTAACTCATTTTACCTGAATTTGGGCCAATTTCTCCCTTTTTTGCATTTTCAGGACATTTTTCCTCATTTTCATCCCTTTAAAACCAGATTTTAATTCACTTTTCCAACTTCCAGGCTGATTTTTTCCCCTTTTTTTGCATTTTCATGTCGATTTTAACTAAATTTTGGCATTTTTAACTCATTTTTTGGCTGTTTCTAAATCATTTTTACCACTTTTTATTCACTTTAATTCATTTTTCCCCCACTTCTGTCCCTTCCAAGCAATTTTACTCTGATTTTTGTCACTTTCAGGCTGATTTAAAGCAATTTTTGCCTTTTTTAGGCCATTTTCACCTAATTTTTGGTGTTTTCAGCCCACTCCTATCTCATTTTTGGCCCTTCCAGGTCATTTAAATCTCATTTTTTGCCCTTCCAAGCCACGTAAATCTCATTTTTTGCCCTTCCAAGCTACTTAGATCTCACTTTTGGCCACTTTGGACCATTTCAATCTCATTTCCGTCACTCTCAAGCCGTTTAAATCTCATTTTTGGCCATTCCAAGCCGCTTAAATCTCACTTTTAGTTCCTCTAAGCCGCTTAAATCTCATTTTTGTTTCCTCCAAGCCACTTAAATCTCATTTTTGGTTCCTCCAAGCTGCTTCAATCTCACTTTTGGTTCCTCCAAGCTGCTTAAATCTCATTTTTTGTCCCTCTAAGCCGCTCAAATCTCATTTTTGATTCCTCTAAGCCGCTTAAATCACATTTTTGGTCCCTCTAAGTCACTTCAATCTCATTTTTGGTTCCTCTGAGCCGCTTCAATCTCATTTTTGGTTCCTCCGAGCCGCTTCAATCTCATTTTTGATTCCTCTGAGCCACTTAAATCTCATTTTTGGTTCCTCTAACCCACTTAAATCTCATTTTTGGCCATTCCAAGCCACTTAAATCTCATTTTTAGTTCCTCCAAGCCACTTAAATCTCATTTTTAGTTCCTCCAAGCCACTTAAATCTCATTTTTGGTTCCTCTGAGCCACTTAAATCTCATTTTTGGTTCCTCTAAGCCACTTAAATCTCATTTTTGATTCCTCTGAGCCACTTAAATTTCGTTTTTGATTCCTCCAAGCCACTTAAATCTCATTTTTAGTTCCTCCAAGCCGCTTAAATCTCATTTTTGGTTCCTCTAAGCCGCTTCAATCTCATTTTTGGTTCCTCTGAGCCACTTAAATCTCATTTTTGGCCATTCCAAGCCACTTAAATCTCATTTTTAGTTCCTCTGAGCCACTTAAATCTCATTTTTGGTTCCTCTGAGCCACTTAAATCTCATTTTTGGTTCCTCTGAGCCTCTTAAATCTCATTTTTGGTTCCTCTGAGCCACTTAAATCTCATTTTTGGCCATTCCAAGCCACTTAAATCTCATTTTTAGTTCCTCCAAGCCACTTAAATCTCATTTTTGGTTCCTCTAAGCCGCTTCAATCTCACTTTTGGCCATCTCAGACCGTTTGGTCTCATTTCCGGCCCTCCTAAGTTTATGATATTTACTACATAAATCTCATTTTTGGCCGTTTCAGGCTATTCCAATCCGACTTTTGGCCGCTTTAATTTGATTTTTTTTGTTTTGCCGTGTCGGTCCCCGGCGCGTCGGGGCAGTGGAGATTTGCCGTGTCGGTCCCCGGCGCGTCGGGGCAGTGGAGACTGAAGGGCCCCGCTCACCTTCAGAGGAGTTTCCTCCGCCTCAGGGCACAGGGAGCTGCCACTGCCGTGTCTGCTCTGCGGATAAACAGCGGCATTCAGTCTCCAGCGCCTGCTTTCCGTTCCATTTTTTATATATTTTTTTTTAATATATATATATATTTTTTAATATATTTATTTTTAATTTTTTTTTTTTTTTTCCTCATTTTTTTTTTCCCCCCACAAAATAATTCCGAACAAGCTGCCACGCTCCCTGGTCTCGGGCTTGGTTTTTTTTGGTTTTTTTTTTTTTTTTTTTTTTTTTTTTTTTTTTTTTTAATTTTTATTTTTTTATTTTTATTTTTTTTTTTTGGCGTGAAAATTCAATTTTCGTTTTGGCGCTGTCAAAAATCCTCTTTTTTATCCTCAGTCTTAAAACTCTCATTTTTTTCCTAAAAAATCCCTAAAAAATTCTCTTTTTTCCTCCTATAACTCTCATTTTTCCCTAAAAAAATCCCTAAAAAACTCTCATTTTTCCTCCTAAAACTCTCATTTTTTTCCTTAAAAATCCCTAAAAAATCCCTAAAAAATTCTCATTTTTTCTCCTAAAACTTTCATTTTTTTCCTTAAAAATCCCTAAAAAATCCCTAAAAAATTCTCATTTTTTCTCCTAAAACTCTTATCTTTTCCTAAAAAATTCTCATTTTTCCCTCCTAAAACTCTCACTTTTTCCCTAAAAAAATCCCCCAAAAATCCTTAAAAAATTCTCATTTTTCCTCCTAAAACTCTCATTTTTTTCCTTAAAAATCCCTAAAAAAATCCCTAAAAAAATTCTCATTTTTCCTCCTAAAACTCTCATTTTTTCCCTAAAAAATCCCTAAAAATTTCTCTTTTTTCCTCCTAAAACTCTTATTCTTTTCCTAAAAAAATCCCTAAAAAATTCTCATTTTTCCTCCTATAACTCTCACTTTTTCCCTAAAAAAATCCCTAAAAAATTCTCATTTTTCCTCCTAAAAAATTCTCATTTTTCCTCCTATAACTCTCATTTTTTCCCTAAAAAAATTCTCATTTTTCCTCCTAAAACTCTCATTTTTTCCTAAAAAAATCCCTAAAAAATTCTCATTTTTCCTCCTAAAACTCTCGTTTTTTTCCCTAAATAATCCCTAAAAAATTCTCATTTTTCCTCCTAAAAAATTCTCATTTTTCCTCCTATAACTCTCATTTTTTCCCTAAAAAATTCTCATTTTTCCTCCTAAAACTCTCATTTTTCCTAAAAAATCCCTAAAAAATTCTCATTTTTCCTCCTAAAACTCTCGTTTTTTCCCTAAATAATCCTAAAAAATTCTCATTTTTCCTCCTAAAAAATTCTCATTTTTCCTCCTATAACTCTCATTTTTTCCCTAAAAAAATTCTCATTTTTCCTCCTAAAACTCTCATTTTTTCCCTAAAAAAATCCCTAAAAAATTCTCATTTTTCCTCCTAAAACTCTCATTTTTTTCCTTAAAAATCCCTAAAAAATCCCTAAAAAATTCTCATTTTTCTCCTAAAAATTCTCATTTTTCCTCCTAGAACTCTCATTTTTCCCTAAAAAATCCCTAAAAAATTCTCATTTTTCCTCCTAGAACTCTCATTTTTCCCTAAAAAACCCCTAAAAAATCCCCATTATTTTTTGTCCCCTCGCTCCTCCTTGGCGCCATCGCCGCCCCCGCGGCCGCTTTACACTCGTCCTGCTCCTCGTGCTCGAGGATGGCCTGCAGGAACGCCCGGCGCTCGTGGCTGGAGGATTTCTGGTCGAACATCCCGGCCTGGATCACCTTCTGGTCACGTTCAGCTTGTACTTGGCGGCCGCCAGGATCTTCTCCTCCACGCTGTTGACGGTGCAGAGGCGCAGCACGCGCACCTCGTTCTGCTGCCCCGATGCGGTGAGCGCGGTCCTGCGCCTGCAGGTCCTGGGACGCCCAAAAATTCCATTTATTATGCCCAAAATTCCACGGCAGTGAAGGTTTGAGAGGGTTTTTGGGGTGGTGGCTGAAAAGCTCCCCGGTTCTGCCCTCAAAATCCGCCTGGTTTTACCCTCAAAAATCCAAATTTCCTCCTCAAAACGCCCAGTTTTGTCCTCAAAATCCCTGATTTTCACAATTTCCACACAAAAAGTTCCTGGTTTTGCCCTCAGAATCTGCCCTGGTTTTACCCTCAAAAATCCAAAATTTCCTCCTCAAAACGCCCAGTTTTGTCCCCAAAATCCCTGATTTTTCCACAATTTCCACACAAAAAGTTCCTGGTTTTGCCCTCAGAATCTGCCCTGATTTTGTCCTCAAAAACCCAAACTTTGTGCTCAAAAAATCCCTGAAAAAAAATCAATTTATTGTCGCTGTTGCCGGTGCAGAGGCGCAGCACGCGCACCTCGTTCTGCTGCCGACGCGGGGAGCGCGGTCCTGCGCCTGCAGGTCCTGGGGACGCCCAAAAATTTCATTTATTCCCTCGAAATTCATGGGAGTGAAGGTTTGAGAGGGTTTTGGGGTGGTAGTTCAAAAATCTCTTTTTATTTCCACAAAAATGCCTGGTTTTGGCATCAAAATCCCCTGAAAAATTCAATTTATTGCCCTCAAAAATCCCTGAAAAAAATCAATTTATTGGCCTTAAAATTCACGTGGGGATGAGGGTCGGAAGTTTTTGGGTGTGGTAGCTCAAAAATCTCTGTTTTTTTCCCCCCAAAAATCCAAATTTTGCCCTCAAAAACCCCTGAAAAAATTCAATTTCTTTGCCTTAAAATTTCATGGGGGTGAGGTTGAGAAGGTTATGGGGTGGCAGCTGAAAAATTCCTGGTTTTGTCCTCAAAATCTGCCCTGGTTTTTGTCCTCATAAATCCAGATTTTGTCCTCATAAATCCAGATTTTGGCCTCAAAATTTTTGGTTTTGGCCTCAAAATCTGCCCTAGTTTTGTCCTCAAAATCTCTGTTTTTTTCCTCAAAAATCCCTGCTTTTGACCTCAAAAATCCAATTTTCTCCTCAATATTCATGAAGGGAGATGTGGGGATGAGGCCTGAGGGGGTTTTGGGGTTACAGTAAAAAACACCCATTTTTTTCCACAAAATTTTGGGTTTTTTTCCTCAAAATTCTGTTATGACCTCAAAATCTGCCCTGGTTTTGTCCTCAAAAATCCCCAAAAAAATTCAATTTATCATCCTTAACATTCATGGGGGGATGAAGCCTGAGGGGGTATTGGGGTGATAACTGAAAAATCTCAGGATTTGTCCTCATAAATCCCTGAGAAATTCATTTATTGTCCTCAAAATCCCTGAAAAAATTCAATTTTTTTGTCCTCAAAAATCCCTGAGACATTCAATTTATTGTCCTCAAAATTCCATGGGGGAAAATGTGGGGATGAGGCCTGAGAGGGTTTTGGGGTGACAGCTCAAAAATTCCTGGTTTTGTCCTCAAAAATTCAAATTTTCTCCTCAAAAAGCCAAATTTCTCCTCAAAAATCCAAATTTTCTCCTCAAAATCCTGAAGAATTTTGGGAATTTGGGAATGGGGTTGGTGGGACCATGAAGGCCCTGGAGGAAACGACCACATTGACCAAAAAGTTCAAAAATTTCAGCTCCATTTCACCCCAAAATTTGCACCTTCCCAAATTCTGAGCAGATTTTGGGGTTCCACCTCCAAATCCATGGATCCATTTTGGGGTTTCTCCAATTTCTGAGCAGATTTTGGGGTTCCACCTCAACTCCAGGGATCCATTCTGGGGTTTCTCCAATTTCTGAGCAGATTTTGGGGTTCCACCTCCAAATCCACAGATCCACTTTGGGGTTTCTCCAATTTCTGAGCAGATTTTGGGGTTCCACCTCCACGGATCCATTTTGGGGTTTCTCCAATTTCTGAGCAGATTTTGGGGTGCCACCTCCAAATCCACAGATCCACTTTGGGGTTTCTCCAATTTCTGAGCAGATTTTGGGGTTCCACCTCCACGGATCCATTTTGGGGTTTCTCCAATTTCTGAGCAGATTTTGGGGTTCCACCTCCACCTCCACGGATCCATTTTGGGGTTTCTCCAATTTCTGAGCAGATTTTGGGGTTCCACCTCCACCTCCACGGATCCATTTTGCGGTTTCTCCAATTTCTGAGCAGATTTTGGGGTTCCACCTCAACTCCATGGATCCATTCTGGGGTTTCTCCAATTTCTGAGCAGATTTTGGGGTGCCACCTCCAAATCCATGGATCCATTTTGGGGTTTCTCCACCCTGGCCCTACCTGGTGGGGGTTCCAGTCGCTGTCGAAGATGATGACGGTGTCGGCCGACTGCAGGTTGAGGCCGAGGCCGCCGGCGCGCGTGCTCAGCAGGAAGATGAAATACTCGGAGCCGGGCTCGTTGAACGTCTTCAGCAACATGCCCCGGTCCTCGGCCTTGGTGGTGCCTGGAACCGCACACGGGGGTCACCGACGGTTCCGGAAGGTTCCGTTGGGAAGGGGATTCCCATTGGATTGAATGGGATCCCCGTTACTTGAATGGGATCCCCACTGGATTCAATGGGATCCCCATTGGATTGAATGGGATCCCCGATGGATTGAATGGGATCCCCATTAATTGAATGGGATCCCCACTGGATTTATTGGGATTCCCACTGGATTGAATGGGATTCCCATTAATTGAATGGGATCCCCATTAATTGAATGGGATCCCCATTGAACTGGATGGGATTCCCATTGAGTTGAATGGGATCCCCATTGGATTGAATGGGATCCCCATTGGATTGAATGGGATCCCCATTAATTGAATGGGATCCCCATTGGATTGAATGGGATCCCCATTAATTGAATAGGATCCCCATTAATTGAATGGGATCCCCATTGGATTGAATGGGATCCCCATTAATTGAATGGGATCCCCATTAATTGAATGGGATCCCCATTAATTGAATAGGATCCCCATTAATTGAATGGGATTCCCACTGGATTGAATGGGATCCCCGATGGATTGAATGGGATCCCCATTGGATTGAATGGGATTCCCATTGAGTTGAATGGGATTCCCATTGGAATAAGTTAAATTCCCATTCCAAATTCCATTAGGACTGGTGGTTCTAGAAGGTTCTGGAAGGTTCCATTGGTAATGGGATTCCCCATATAAATCAATTGAATTCCCATTCCAAATCCCATTGAGATTGGTGGTTCTGGAAGGTTCCAGAAGGTTCCGTTGGGAAGGGGATTCCCATTGGATTGAATGGGATTCCCATTGGATTGAATGGGATTCCCATTGGATTGAATTGGATTCCTATTCCCAATCCCATTGAGACTGGTGGTTCTAGAAGGTTCTGGAAGGTTCCACTGGTAATGGGATTCCCCATACAATTCAATTGAATTCCGATTCTAGATGCCATCGGGACTGGCGGTTCCGGAAAGTTCCGGAAGGTTCCGCTGGGAATGGGATTCCCATGGAATGGAGCTGAATTCCCATTCCCCATCCAAAGTGGGGATTTTTCCCAATTGGGAATTTCCCAGTTCCCAATCCATGAGGGTTGGGATTTGGGATTTTGGGGGTGGATTGGGAAAACTGAGGGAAAATTTGGGATGGATTGGGAAAACTGGGAATTTTGGGGGTGGATTTGGGGAAAAATTGGGGATTTTGGGGATGGATTGAGGAAATTGGGGATTTTGGGGTGTGAATTGGGAAAATTGGGGATTTTGAGGGAAAACTGGGGATTTTGGGGGTGCATTGAGAAAACTGAGGGAAAATTTGGGATGGATTGGGAAAATTGGGGATTTGGGGGGAAATTTTGGGGGAAAAACCGGGGATTTTGAGGGAAAACCGGGGATTTTGAGGGAAAACCGGGGATTTTGAGGGAAAATTGGGAATTTTGGGGGGAAAATTGGGGATTTTGGGGGCGCATCCACCCCATGGGGCACTCACCATCCAGCCTGAGGTATTTGAAGCCACGATAAGCAAAATAATCCTCCATGATGGTCATCAAGGAGGTCATCTGGCAGAAGAGCAGCACCTTGTGGTTGGTGGCCCTGAGTTTGGGCAGGATCCGATCCAGGAGCTCGAATTTCCCGGAAGCTCGGTACAAATCCAGCCTTGGATGGATAAAAAAAACCGAAATTTTCTAACCAAAAATTAGAGAAAAAAATTTGAAATTTTTTAGAAAAATTTTGGTGTTGGGATCATCTGGATTCACGGGATGGTTCATCTCCCACCTCCAGGAAAGTTTTGAGTTATTAAATTCACAGATTTTATTATTAATCATAAAAATTTGTCACTCACCCCTGCACGATCCCGCCCGTGAAGCCCAAGTGCTCCGAGAAGGATTCCTGAAATGGAGAGGAGAAATTGTGACAAAAAGCAGCAGAAATTGCCCCAAAAAATAAAAATCTGGAGCCAAATTGTGACAAAAAGCAGCAGAAAATTGCCCTCAAAAATAAAAATCTGGAGTTGCCTTCAGGATCCTCAGTGCCCTCAGGACGTTGGGGAGGAAGAGGAAGAGGATGGAATTTTTTTGGGGTGGAAAACAGAGGGATGGAAAGTTGGGCTTGATTTGGTGAATCTTTGTTGGGTTTACCCTTGTTAGGTTTAACCCTGGTTTTGGTTTATCCCAGTTTGGGTTTAACCCTGGTTTGGGTTTATCCTGGTTTGGGTTTATCCCAGTTTTGGTTGGTTCAACCCTGTTGGGTTTAACCCTGTTGGGTTTTTCCACTTTTTTGTTCATTCCTGGCTCTCCTGGGTTTAACCCTGTTGAGTTTAACCCTGTTTGGTTTAACCCTGTTGGGTTTATCCCTGGTTTTGATTTATCCAGTTTTGTTGGGTTTAACCCTGTTTGGGTTTATCCCAGTTGGGTTTAACCCTGTTGGGTTTAACCCTGTTTGGGTTTATCCTGGTTTTGGTTTATCCCAGTTTTGTTTGGTTTAACCCTGTTTGGGTTTATCCCAGTTGGGTTTTTCCATTTTTTTGTTCATCCCTGGCTGTCCTGGGTTTAACCCTGTTTGGGTTTATCCCAGTTGAGTTTAACCCTGTTGGGTTTTATCCCTATTTTTGTCCATTCCTGGCTCTCCTGGGTTTAACCCTGTTGAGTTTAACCCTGTTTGGTTTAACCCTGTTGGGTTTATCCTGGTTTTTGGTTTATCCCATTTTTGTTGGATTTAACCCTGTTGGGTTTATCCCAGTTGGATTTAACCCTGTTGGGTTTTAACCCTGGTTTTGGTTTATCCCTGTTGGGTTAACCCTGTTGGGTTTATCCCTGGTTTTGGTTTATCCCAGTTTGGTTGAGTTTAACCCTGTTTGGGTTTATCCCATTGGGTTTATCCTGGTTTGAGTTTATCCCTGGTTTGAGTTTATCCCTGGTTTTGGTTTATCCCTGGTTTGGGTTTATCCTGGTTTGGGTTTATCCTGAGTTTTTCCATTTTTTTGTTCATCCCTGGCTCTCCTGGGTTTAACCCTTTAGGGTTTATCCCAGTTGGGTTTAACCCCTGTTGGGTTTATCCCTGGTTTTGGTTTACCCCAGTTTTGTTTGGTTTAACCCTGTTTGGGTTTATCCCAGTTGGGTTTAACCCTGTTGAGTTTATCCCTATTTTTGTCCATCCCTGGCTCTCCTGGGTTTAACCCTGTTGGGTTTATCCCAGTTTGGTTTAACCCTGTTGGGTTTATCCCTATTTTTGTCAATTCCTGGCTCTCCTGGTTTAACCCTGTTGGGTTTAACCCCTGTTTGAATTTATCCCTGGTTTTGGTTTATCCCAGTTGGGTTTAGCCCTGGTTTGGGTTTATCCTGGTTTTGGTTTATCCCAGTTTTGTTTGGTTTAACCCTGTTGGGTTTATCCCAGTTGGGTTTTTCCATTTTTTTGTTCATCCCTGGCTCTCCTGGGTTTAACCCTGTTGGGTTTATCCCAGTTGGGTTTAACCCTGTTGGGTTTATCCCAGGACTTTGATTTATCCCAGTTTTGTTGCGTTTAACCCTGTTGGGTTTATCCCAGTTGGGTTTATCCAATTTTTTGGTCCATCCCTGGCTCTCCTGAATTTAACCCTGTAGGATTTTTGCCATTTTGGGTTTACCCCTTTAGAATTTTTGCGGTTTTGGGCTTATCCTGGGTTTAACCCTTTAGGATTTTTGCCTTTTTGGGTTTCAATCTTTAGGATTTTTGCTATTTTGGGTTTATCCTGAATTTAACCCTTTAGGGTTTTTGCCTTTTGGGTTTCCTGAATTTAACCCTTTAGGGTTTTTGCCATTTTGGGTTTATCCTGAATTTAACCCTTTAGGGTTTTTGCCTTTTGGGGTTTCCTCAATTTAACCCTTTAGGATTTTTGCCATTTTGGGTTTATCCTGAATTTAACCCTTTAGGGTTTTTGCCATTTTGGGTTTATCCTGAATTTAACCCTTTAGGGTTTTTACCTTTTGGGGTTTCCTCAATTTAACCCTTTAGAATTTTTGCCATTTTAGGTTTATCCTGAATTTAACCCTTTAGGATTTTTGCCATTTTGGGTTTATCCTGAATTTAACCCTTTAGGATTTTTGCCATTTTGGGTTTATCCTGAATTTAACCCTTTAGGGTTTTTGCCTGGCCCCACCTCGATGTGCTGGAACATGTAGGGGTGGTTGCAGATCTTGCGCAGCTGCATGATGGTGTTCATCAAGGTCTTGGTGCCTCCTTTGCCCTGCCGGGAGATTCCAAATTAATTAATTCATCCTCCTAATTAATGCGGGGGTTAAAAAACCCAAATCGATTATGGGTTCCTCTATTCACCAGTGCAGAGCTCCCAGGAATGTTTGGGATCATTGACTGGGAGTTGACGGCCCCGAAAAGGGACTCGGAGATGTTAAAATAAATAAAGAATTGAATAATAAATTGATTTCAATAATTTCACCCAACCCAACCATCTGCTCCAGTCAAGCCAACCATTGGTTCAACCCAACCCAACCATTGGTTCAACCCAACCCAACCCAACCATTGGTTCAACCCAACCATTGGTTCAACCCAACCCAACCATTGGTTCAACCCAACCATTGGTTCAACCCAACCCAACCATTGGTTCAACCCAACCCAACCCAACCATTGGTCCAACCCAACCATTGGTTCAACCCAACCCAACCATTGAGTCAACCCAACCATTGAGTCAACCCAACCAAACCATTGGTTCAACCCAACCAAACCATTGGTTCAACCCAACCCAACCCAACCATTGGTTCAACCCAACCCAACCCAACTATTGGTCAAACCCAACCAAACCATTGAGTCAACCCAACCAAACCATTGAGTCAACCCAACCAAACCACTGGTTCAACCCAACCCAACTATTGGTCAAACCCAACCCAACCATTGAGTCAACCCAACCCAACCATTGGTTCAACGAACCATCTGCTCAATCCAACCCAACCCAACCCAACCCAACCATTGGTTCAACCCAACCCAACCACTGCTCAGCTCAACATAACCCAACCCAACCATTGGTTCAACCTAACCCAACCCAACCATTGGTCCAACCCAACCCCAGCGTGGAGCCCAAGCCCACCCAACGTTCCCAAGCTCCCCCATCCCGACCTTCTTGTCCTTCTCGGAGCCGTCGGTGAGCAGGACGCCCTTGGCCTGCATGTGCCGGTACAGGACGCGCTGCAGCGCCGACATGTCGCACTTGATGACGTACTCCACCTGCCGGAGACAGCCGTTGGGTCAACCCAACCCAACCATTGGCACAACCCAACCCAACCATTGGTTCAACCCAACCCAACCATTGGTTCAACCCAACCCAACCATTGGTTCAACCCAAACCAACCATCTGCTCACCTGAACCCAACCCAACCATTGGTTCAACCCAACCACTGGGTCAACCCAACCCAACCATTGGTACAAACCAACTCAACCCAACCATCTGCTCAACCCAACCCAACCACTGGGTCAACCCAACCCAACCATTGGTTCAACCCAACCCAACCCAACCATTGGTACAAACCAACCCAACCCAACCATTGGTTCAACCCAACCCAACCCAACCCAACCCAACCATTGGTTCAACCCAACCCGACCATTGGTTCAACCCAACAATTGGTACAACCCAACTCAACCCGACCCAACCATTGGTCCAACCCAACCCAACCCAAGTCAAGCCACCGATGATCGGGAGCGGGCTGAAGCTCCACGTCCATCTCCCGACCCCCCCGGTGGTCTCCAGGCCTGGGGACCCCCCAGTGTCACCTTCTCGGGGAGCTGAGCCTCCACCTCCTTCTTGAGGCGCCGCAGCAGGAAGGGCCGGAGCACCTTGTGCAGGCGGCGGATGATGAGGATGGTCTCCTCCTCGTTGAGGTCCACCTGGAACGGCCACCACCAGGAGCAGGGGTTGGCGTCAGGAATGGAAGTGGATGGACCCTCCCAATGTCCCAAAATACACCAAGAACCTCCTGAGCCACAATTTCTGGTGGGATGTCACCTCCCAGAGCTGCAGAACTACCTCAAAGTTCTCCAGGTCCATCAAAGACACTGATCCACCTCCAAAACATCTCCAGGTCCATCAAAGACACTGATCCACCTCCCAGAGCTCCACGAACCCTTCCAACTTCTCCAGATCCATCAAGGACACTGATCCACCTCCAACATCTCCAGATCCATTAAAACACTGATCCAACTTCTCCAGATCCAATGCAGACACCAATCCACCTCCCAGACCTCCAAGAACCCTTCCAACATCTCCAGATCCATCAAAGACACTGATCCAGCTCCACAGCTCCAGAACCATCTCAAACTTCTCCAGATCCATCCAAGACACTGATCCAACATCTCCAGGTCCATTCCAGACACTGATCCACCTCCAAAACATCTCCAGATCCATCAAAGACACTGATCCACCTCCAAAACTTCTCCAGATCCAGCAAAGACACTGATCCACCTCCAAAACTTCTCCAGATCCATCAAAGACACTGATCCACCTCCAAAACTTCTCCAGATCCATTAAAACATTGATCCAATATCTCCAGATCCATTCCAAACACTGATCCACAGCTCCAGAACCACTCCCAACATCTCCAGGTCCATCAAAGACACTGATCCACCTCCCTGATCTCCAGGAACCCTTCCAACTTCTCCAGATCCATCAAAGACAATGATCCACAGCTCCAGAACCATCCCCAACTTCTCCAGATCCATTCCAGACACTGATCTACCTCCAACATCTCCAGAACCATCCCCAACTTTCCCAGATCCATCAAAGACACTGACCCACCTCCAAAACATCTCCAGATCCATCAAAGACACTGACCCACCTCCAAAACATCTCCAGATCCATCTTCAATCCATTAAAACACCGACCCAAACTTCTCCAGATCCATCAAAGCCACCGATCCACCTCCAGGACCACTCCCAACCCCTCCAGATCCACCACCACCAACCTGAACCCCACCTCCAGAACCTCCCACCCATGTCCATGTCCATGTCCATGTCCATGTCCATGTCCATGTCCCCACCTTCTCGCCGGTCATGGCGAAGGGCGCGTTGAACCACTGCTCGAAGGTGCTGCAGCTCTTGAAGATGGTGGGCAGCAGGAAGTTGAGGAGCGCCCAGAGCTCGGGGAGTTTGTTCTGCAGGGGGGTCCCGGTGAGGAGAAGACGCCGCGGGGCCACGTAGTGGGTGTTGAGGACCTGGGTGAGCTTGCAGTGGTGGTTCTTCATGCGGTGGCCTTCGTCCACGATCATGTACTTCCAACGGATCTGAGGAGGACAGGAGAAACGGAGATGGTCGTCTCCAGGTGGGACATGGAGGACAGGAGAAATGGGGATGAAGATCTCCAGGTGGGGAATGGAGATGAAGATCTCAGGTGGGAAATGGAGAAGAAGGTCTCAGGTGGGAAATGGAGATGATCATCTCCAGGTGGGAAATGGAGATGAAGATCTCAGGTGGGAAATTGAAGATCTCAGGTGGGAAATGGAGATGAAGATCTCAGGTGGGAAATTGAAGATCTCAGGTGGGAAACTGAAGAACTCAGGTGGGAAATGGAGATGAAGATCTCAGGTGGGAAATTGAAGATCTCAGGTGGGAAATGGAGAAGAACATCTCAGGTGGGAAATTGAAGATCTCAGGTGGGAAACTGAAGAACTCAGGTGGGAAATGGAGATGAAGATCTCAGGTGGGAAATTGAAGATCTCAGGTGGGAAATGGAGAAGAACATCTCAGGTGGGAAATTGAAGATCTCAGGTGGGAAATGGAGAAGAACATCTCAGGTGGGAAATGGAGATGATCATCTCCAGGTGGGAAATGGAGATTAAGGTCTCAGGTGGGAAATGGAGAAGAACATCTCAGGTGGGAAATGGAGAAGAACATCTCAGGTGGGACATGGAGATGAAGATCTCAGGTGGGAAATGGAGATGAAGATCTAAGGTGGGAAATGGAGAAGAAGATCTCAGGTGGGAAACGGAGGACAGGAGAAATGGAGATGATCATCTCCAGGTGGGAAATGGAGAGAAATGAAGATCTCAGGTGGGAAATGGAGATGAAGATCTCAGGTGGGCATCCGCTAGAAGTGGTTTTAGCAGAATTTGAGAAGAATTTGAGAAGATCTTTCTCAGAAATTTCTCAGAATTTGAGAAGATTTTGAGAAGAATTTGAGAAAAATTTGAGAAGAATTTAAGAAGATTTTGAGAGGAATTTGAGAAGAATTTGAGAAGATTTTGAGAGGAATTTGGGAAAAATTCGACAAGAATTTGAGAAGATCTTTCTCAGTATTTGAGAGGAATTTGAGCAGAATTTTCTCAGAATTTGAGGAGAATTTGAGGAGAATTCAGAAGAACGTGGCTGTGGAGCTCACCTTGGCCAGGATGTGCTTGTCCTTGATGATGTACTCGTAGGTGGTGAGGAGAACGTTGAATTTGCCGCTGCGGAGCTGCGGGACGAAGGCGCGGCGCGCGGCCGGAGAGCCCTGAGGGGACAATTCCAACAGGAACGTCACAACTCCCAAAAAATGGGGGATTACCCAAAAAGCTGAGGAGGTTTTGGGGTCTCCTGATGAAGAGGAACGACCAAAAATTGGAATTTTGGGGGATTTTTCTGGAGTTTTGTGGGTTTTTGTGTATTTGGAGCTCCAATTCTTCTGGATTTGGAGCTCCAATCCATTTGGATTTGGAATTCCCAAAAAAATGGGGTGGTATCCAAAAAGCTGAGGAGGTTTTGGGGTCTCCTGATGAAGAGGAACGACCAAAAATTGGAATATTTGGGGATTTTTGTGGATTTTCATGGACTTTTCAGGAGTTTCATGTATCTTCATGGAGTTTTGTGGGTTTTTGTGGATTTGGAGCTCCCAATTCCATTTGGATTTGGAATTGCCAGAAAAATGAGGGAGTTACCCAAAAAGCTGAGGAGGTTTTGGGGTCTCCTGATGCTGAGGAACGACCAAAAATTGGAATTTTTTGGGATTTTCGTGGATTTTCATGGATTTGGAGCTGGGACCCAAGTCCTCCAGAGCTTGAAGAGGAAAATGGAAGCTGGGAGTGGAAATGGAATCCAAGGAACCAAAACCCAAGAAATTTGGTGCTCACCTTATAGGAGACCTTGACCACGGACGGTGCCCACTTGTCGAACTCGTAGGCCCAGTTGGACAAAGTCCTGCAGGAAAGACAGATGGACAGAAGGTGGGAATTTTGGAAATTTTGGGAATTTTGGGTTCTCCATATGGAAAAAATTTGGGAATTTGGGTTCTCCAGATGAAAAAAAAATTGGGAATTTTGGGAATTTGGGGCTGGAGAAAGTTTGGGGTTCTCCACATGGAACAAGGGTGGGAATTTTGGGAATTTTGGTTCTTCACATGGAAAAAAATTGGGAATTTTGGAATTTTGGTTCTCCACGTGGAACTAGGGTGGGAATTCTGGGACTTTTGCTTCTCCACATGGAAAAAATTGGGAATTTTGGGAATGTGGGGCTGGAGAAGACCATGGGAGGTTCTCGACATGGAACAAGGGTGGAAATTTTGGGACTTTTGGTTCTCCACATGGAGCAAAGGTCAGAATTTTGGGAATTTTGGAAATTTGGGACTTTTGGGACTGACGAGAGCGGGACGATGATGAGGAAGGGGCCGTTGATCCTCTTGTGCTCCATCAGGTAGGTGATGAGGGCGATGGTCTGGATGGTCTTGCCCAGGCCCATCTCGTCGGCCAGGATCCCGTTGAGGTTGTTGTTGTAGAGGGACACCAACCACTCCAGGCCCTTGATCTGCAGGAATGGAGATCCAGATCCAGATCCCACCTCGGATCTCCATCCAGATCCAGATCCCACCTCGGATCTTCATCCATCTTCAGATCCCACCTCAGATCTTCATCTGGCTCCAGATCCCACTGTCCCACCTCAGATCTCAATCCAGCTCCAGATCCCACCTCAGATCTCCATCCATCTCTATATCCCAGCTCAGAACTTCATCCCACCTCAGATCTCCATCCAGCCCCAGATCCCACCTCAGAGCTTCAGCCAGATCCACTTCACACCTCAGATCTTCATCCATCCCCAGATCCCACCTCAGATCTTCATCCAGCTCCTCAATCCCACCATCCCACCTTAGATCTTCATCCCACCCTGCATCCAGCCCCATCTACCTCAGATCTCCATCTATCTCCAGACCCCACCTCAGATCTTCATCTCACGTTGCATCCATCTCCAGATCCACCTCATATCTCCAGATCCCATCTCAGATCTTAATCCAGGCTCCTCAATCCCATCATCCCACCTCAGATCTCCATCCATGTCCAGATCCCACCTCAGGTCTCCATCCATCTCCTCAATCCCACCTCAGATCTCCATTCGCCCCCAGATCCACCTCAGATCTTCATCCATCTCCTCAATCCCATTATCCCACCTCAGATCTTCATCCCATATTGCATCCACCTCCATATCCACCTCATATCTTCATCCACCTTCAGATCCCACCTCAGATCTTCATCCAAGCTCCAGATCCACCTCAGATCTTCATCCAGCTCCTCAATCCCATCATCCCACCTCAGATCTCCATCCCTCTCCAGATCCCACCATGTTCTCCCCACATCTCCACCACGTCCTGCACACCTGGTACTGCTTGAGGACGCCGTTGACCATGAGGGCCGACTGCTCGTCCACGCGCTCGGTGACGGCGTGGGCCACGGCGTGCCCCACCCAGCTCCTCAATCCCATTGTCCCACCTCAGATCTTCATCCATCTCCTCAATCCCATTGTCCCACCTCAGATCTTCATTCCACGATGCATCCAGCTCCAGATCCACCTCAAATCTCCATCCAGCTCCAGATCCCACCTCAGATTTCCATCCCACATTGCATCCACCTCCAGATCCACCTCAGATCTCCATCCAGCTCCAGATCCCACCTCAGATTTCCATCCCACATTGCATCCACCTCCAGATCCACCTCAGATCTCCATCCAGCTCCAGATCCCACCTCAGATTTCCATCCCACATTGCATCCAGCTCCAGATCCACCTCAAATCTCCATCCAGCTCCAGATCCCACCTCAGATTTCCATCCCACATTGCATCCACCTCCAGATCCACCTCAGATCTCCATCCAGCTCCAGATCCCACCTCAGATTTCCATCCCACATTGCATCCACCTCCAGATCCACCTCAGATCTCCATCCAGCTCCAGATCCCACCTCAGATTTCCATCCCACATTGCATCCACCTCCAGATCCACCTCAGATCTCCATCCAGCTCCAGATCCCACCTCAGATTTCCATCCCACATTGCATCCACCTCCAGATCCACCTCAGATCTCCATCCAGCTCCAGATCCCACCTCAGATTTCCATCCCACATTGCATCCACCTCCAGATCCACCTCAGATCTCCATCCAGCTCCAGATCCCACCTCAGATTTCCATCCCACATTGCATCCACCTCCAGATCCACCTCAGATCTCCATCCAGCTCCAGATCCCACCTCAGATTTCCATCCCACATTGCATCCACCTCCAGATCCACCTCAGATCTCCATCCAGCTCCAGATCCCACCTCAGATCTCCATCCAGCTCCTCAATCTCCAGATCCCACCACCTCATCCCCATTTTCTCCTCGTATCTCCACCATCTCCCCACCTGGTACTGCTTGAGGACGCCGTTGACCATGAGGGCCGACTGCTTGTCCACGCGCTCGGTGACGGCGTGGGCCACGGCGTAGTAGGACTGGAGACCCCGCGCCAGCGCCTGCGACACGCCGTACTCGTCGTCCACGTCCTGCTTGGCGTTCCTGCCCGGAGAAACGGGGCGAGAAACCGCGAAAATGGGTCAGGGACCACATGGGGATGGTGAGAAACCGGGAAAATGGGGAAAAACTGGGAAAAACGGGGTGAGAAACCGGGAAAATGGGTCAGGGACCACATGGGGATGGGGAAATGGGGGAAAAACGGGGTGAGAAACCGCGAAAATGGGTCAGGGGCAACATGGGGATGGTGAGAAACCGGGAAAATGGGGAAAAACTGGGAAAAACGGGGTGAGAAACCGCGAAAATGGGTCAGGGACCACATGGGGATGGGGAAATGGGGGAAAAACGGGGTGAGAAACCAGGAAAATGGGGAAAAACTGGGAAAAACGGGGTGAGAAACCGGGAAAATGGGTCAGGGACAACATGGGGATGGGGAAATGGGGGAAAAATGGAGTGAAATGGGGGAAAAATGGGGTGAGAAACCGGGAAAATGGGTCAGGGGCAACATGGGGATGGGGAAATGGGGGAAAAACGGGGTGAGAAACCGGGAAAATGGGTCAGGGGCAACATGGGGATGGGGAAATGGGGGAAAAACGGGGTGAGAAACCGGGAAAATGGGGAAAAACGGGGTGAGAAACCGGGAAAATGGGTCAGGGGCAACATGGGGATGGGGAAATGGGGGAAAAATGGGGTGAGAAACCGGGAAAAAGGGTCAGGGACCACATGGGGATGGGGAAATGGGGGAAAAATGGGGGCAAAATGGGGCGAGAAACCGCGAAAATGGGTCAGGGACCACATGGGGATGTTGAGAAACTGGGAAAATGGGGAAAAACTGGGAAAAACGGGGTGAGAAACCGGGAAAATGGGTCAGGGGCAACATGGGGATGGGGAAAAATTGGGGAGAAATGGGGAAAAAAATGGGGGGAAATGGAGGAAAAATGGGATAAAGGGTCATGGAGATGAAGAAGAGGGGAGGAAGAGGAGGAAGGAGAGGAAGAGAGGAAGAAGAAAAAGAGGAAAGAGGAAAAAAAGGAAGAAGAGGAAGAAGAAGAAGAGAGGAAGAAGAGGAAGAAGAGGAAGGAGAGGAGGAAGAGGGAGAAGAGGAAGAAGAAGAAGGAGAGGAAGGAGAGCGAGAAAAGGAAGAAAAAGAGAAAGAAGAGAAAGAATAAGAGGAAGAATAGGAAGAAGAAGAAGAAGAAGAGGAAGAAGAAGAAGGAGGAGAAGGCGAAGGATCAGAGGAAGAAGATGAAGAAGAGGAAGAAAAGGAAGACAGGAAAGAGAGGAAGAAGGGAGGAAGAGGAGAAGGAAGAAGAAGAAGAGGAAGAAAAGGAAAAGGGGGAAGGAAGGAGAGGAAGAAGAGGAAGGAAAGGAAGAAGAGGAAGAAGAAGAAGAAGAGGAGGAAGAGAGGAAGAAAAGGAAGAGGAAGAAGTGGAAGAACAGGAAGATGAGGAGGAAGAGGAAGAGAGGAAGAGGCAGAGGAAGAAGAGGAAAAAGAGGAAGAAAAGGACGAAAAGGAAGAAGAGCAAGAAGCGGAAGAAAAGGAACAAAAGGACGAAGAGGAAGAAGATGAAGAGGAAGGGGGGAGGAAGAGGAAGAGGGAGGAAGGCTCACTCGATGATGTGTCGGGCGTCCACCTCCGAGACGTCGTCGCTGTCGGGGTCTGGAATTTTCTTCTTCTCCTCCACGGGCAGCGCGGGCTGGGCCGGCTGGGGCTGCTCCTCCTCCTCCTCCTGGGGAGGAAAAACCAAATTTCAGTGAAAAATGCGAAAAAAATTATTCCAAAATTAATTGGGAATGCTGACATAACGAGGGTGGAGTTAATTAAAAGGACGTGAGATCAACATAATATTTTATTTTCCAATTCTGCCTTCCTCACCTCCTCCTCCTCCTCGGAGCCGCTCTCCTCGCTGTCGGAGCGCGGAGCCACCTCGTACCTGGGGGGGAAAAAATGGGAATTTTCCAAAACATGGAACTGGCTCTGCAATTGTCAGTGCTCCCAGTATTCCCAGTGCTCATTCCCAGTGCTCCCAGTTTACCCCGAGTTCATCTCCAGCCAGGCCTCCCCAGGTTCATTCCCAGTATTCCCAGTTCCAATATTCCCAGTATTCCCATGGAATTGGGCTCTGGAATTCCCATTCCCAGTATTCCCAGTGCTCCCAGCCCCCCATTCCCAGTGCTCCCAGTGTCCCCAGTTTACCCTGGGTTCATCTCCAGCCAGGCCTCCCAGTATTCCCAGTGCTCCCAGGGTCCATTCCCAGTGCTCCCAGTACTCCCAGTGTTCCCAGTGCTCCCAGTTTACCCCGGGTTCATCTCCAGCCACGCCTCCCAGTGCTCCCAGTGCTCATTCCCAGTGCTCCCAGTACTCCCAGTTTACCCTGGGTTCATCTCCAGCCAGGCCTCCCAGTACTCCCAGTATTCCCAGGGCTCATTCCCAGTGCTCCCAGTACTCCCAGTTTACCCCGGGTTCATCTCCAGCCAGGCCTCCCAGTGCTCCCATGGCTCATTCCCAGTGCTCCCAGTGCTCCCAGTGTCCATTCCCAGTGCTCCCAGTGCTCCCAGTTTACCCCGGGTTCATCTCCAGCCAGGCCTCCCAGTATTCCCAGTGCTCCCAGTACTCCCAGGGTCCATTCCCAGTGCTCCCAGTACTCCCAGTGTTCCCAGTACTCCCAGTTTACCCCGGGTTCATCTCCAGCCACGCCTCCCAGTGGTCCCAGCATTCCCAGTGCTCCCAGTACTCCCAGTTTACCCTGGGTTCATCTCCAGCCAGGCCTCCCAGTACTCCCAGTATACCCAGTGCTCATTCCCAGTATTCCCAGTACTCCCAGTTTACCCCGGGTTCATCTCCAGCCAGGCCTCCCAGTGCTCCCATGGCTCATTCCCAGTGCTCCCAGTGTCCATTCCCAGTGCTCCCAGTGTCCATTCCCAGTGCTCCCAGTGCTCCCAGTTTACCCCGGGTTCATCTCCAGCCACGCCTCCCAGTGGTCCCAGCATTCCCAGTGCTCCCAGTGTCCATTCCCAGTATACCCAGGGCTTATTCCCAGTATTCCCAGTACTCCCAGTTTACCCCGGGTTCATCTCCAGCCAGGCCTCCCAGTGCTCCCAGCATTCCCAGTGCTCCCAGTACTCCCAGTTTACCCTGGGTTCATCTCCAGCCACGCCTCCCAGTGTCCATTCCCAGTGCTCCCAGTACTCCCAGTTTACCCTGGGTTCATCTCCAGCCACGCCTCCCAGTGTCCATTCCCAGTGCTCCCAGTACTCCCAGTTTACCCCGGGTTCATCTCCAGCCACGCCTCCCAGTGGTCCCAGTATTCCCAGTGCTCCCAGTACTCCCAGGGTCCATTCCCAGTGCTCCCAGTACTCCCAGTTTACCCCGGGTTCATCTCCAGCCACGCCTCCAGCTGCCCGGCCTTGGGCGCGTCGGTTCCCGTCAGGATTTTGCCGCTCTCCACGTGGATCACCTTCACCGGGAGGTCGCTCATCTGGCTGGTCTCATCCAGGGGCTGCGAGCGGGACGGGATTGGGAATTCTCCAAAAAGCCCCAAAATCCCCCAGGATTTGGGATGATTCGGGACTCACCTCCCCATCGGGGCCGATGGCTGGAGCCTGACCCTCAGCGTTCTCGGCCTTCTGTGGGGACAACGGGAGGAGGAGGAGGAGGAGGAAGAAAAAAGGAGAAGGAAAAATGGAAGGAGATGAAAGGTGGGAAGGAAGAAAATGAGAGGAGAAAGGGAAGAAGAGGAAGAAGAGGAAGAAAATGGAGGAAAAGCAGGAGGAGAGGAAGAAGAAAATGAAGAAGAAGGTAGAAAAGAAGAAGAAGGTGGTGAAGAAGAAGATGAAGAAGGAGAAAAAGAAGATGGAGAAAAAGGAGGGGAAGAAGAAGAAGATGGAGAAGAAGAAGAAGATGGAGAAGAAGAAGAAGATGGAGAAGAAGGTGGTGAAGGAGAAGAAGGAGAAGAGGAAGGAGAAGGAGGAGGAGGAGGAGAAGGAGAAGAAAAAATGAAGAAGACAAAAGGTTGGAAGGAAGAAAAGGAAAGAGAAGAGACAAAAAGAAAGGAAGGAAAGAGAGCAACGAAGAAGAGGAGGAGGAGGAGGAAGGAGACCAAGTCAGCCAGGGCACCCCAGCCCTGGCACTGCCTCCAAACCCCCTCGTGGCCTTCCTCCCCTTGCCCCACCTTCTTCTTCTTCTTCTTCTTCTTCTCCTTGGCCACCTGGGCCGCCTTGTGCTGCCGCACCAGCTCGGTCAGGTTGGCCACGTACTCGTCGGTCTGCTGCAGCAGGTAGGCCAGGCGCTTGTCCTTCTTCTGGTCGATGAGCTTGCGGTAGCCTTCCTCATCCTCGGCCTGCTCGGGATGGGAAAGGGGTCAGGCACCATCCTCATCCTCATCCTCATCCCCATCCCCATCCCCTTCCTCATCCTCGGCCTGCTCGGGGGGGGGAAGGGGTCAGGGACCATCCTCATCCTCATCCCCATCCCCTTCCTCATCCTCGGCCTGCTCGGGGGGGGGAAGAGGTCAGGAACCCATGGGAACCATCCTCATCGTCATCTTTCGGGGGAGACAGAGGTCAGGAACCCTCCTCATCCTCATCCTCAGGGGAAAACAGCTCAAGAACCCACAGGAACCCTCCTCATCCTCATCCCCATCCCCTTCCTCATCCTCGGCCTGACCGGGGGGAGAAACAGATCAGGAACCCATGGGAGCCATCATCATCTTCATCCTCATCCTCATCCTCAGGTGAGAAACAGCTCAGGAACCCATGGAAACCATCATCATCTCCATCCTCATCCTCAGCCTCAGCCTGTCCATCCATCCAACCACTGTCCATCCATCCAACCATTGGACACTGTCTGTCTGTCCATCTACCCATCCATCCATCCATCCATCCATCCATCCATCCATCCATCCATCCATCCATCCCAACGTTGTCCATCCATCCCAGTGTCCCACCATGAGCCTCCTCATCCTCTCCTTCTTGATGCGCTCGTTCTCCATCCATCCATCCATGGACACTGCTTATCCATCCATCCATCCATGGACACTGTCCATCCATCCATCATCCATCCATCCATCCATGGACACTGTCCATCCATCCATCCATCCATCCATCCATGGACACTGTCCATCCATCCATCCATCCATCCATCCATGGACACTGTCCATCCATCCATCCATCCATCCATCATCCATCCATCCATCCATGGACACTGTCTATCCATCATCCATCCATCCATCCATCCATCCATCCATCCATGGACACTGTCCATCCATCATCCATCCATCCATCCATCCATCCATCCATCCATGGACACTGTCCATCCATCATCCATCCATCATCCATCCATTGATCCATCCATCATCCATCCATCCATCCATCCATCCATCCATCCATCCATCATCCATCATCCACCCATCATCCATCCATCCATGGACACTGTCCATCCATCCATCCATCCATCCATCCATCCATGGACACTGTCCATCCATCCATCCATCCATCCATCCATGGACACTGTCCATCCATCCATCCATCATCCATCCATCCATCCATCCATCCATCCATCCATGGACACTGTCCATCCATCCATCCATCCATCCATCAATCCATCCATCCATCCATCCATCCATCCATCCATCCATCCATCCATGGACACTGTCCATCCATCCATCCATCCATCCATCCATGGACACTGTCCATCCATCCATCATCCATCCATCCATCCATGGACACTGTCCATCCATCCATCCATCCATCCATCAATCCATCCATCCATCCATCCACCCCAACGTTGTCCATCTGTCCCGCTGTCCCACCATGAGCCTCCTCATCCTCTCCTTCTCGATGCGCTCGTTCTCCTTCTTCTGCTCGCGCTCCGTGTTTGCGTGGTAGGTGGCCACAGCCTTGGTCAGCTTCTGGATCTTCCCGCTGACGCTCCGGTGGTACTCCTTGAAGTCCTTGGCGTGCTGCAGGATGCTGTTGAGGTATTCCTGTGCAGGACAAGGAGGACACGTGGAGGTCAACGCGGTGGGAATGGCAGGAGAAGGTGGAATGGAGGAGATGGAGGGGTGGGATGGAGGAGAGAGGTGGGGGTTGGAGGTTCTGGTGGGTCAGGAGAGGGTTGTGATGGTCAGCAGAAGGTTCTGATGGTCAGGAGAGGGTTCTGATGGTCAGCAGAAGTTCCTGAGGGTCAGCAGAAGGTCCTAATGGTCACTAGAGGGCTCTGATGGTCAGGAGAGGGTTCTGAGGGTCAAGAGAAGGTTCTGATGGTCAGCAGAAGGTTCTAATGGTCAGGAGAGGGTTGTGATGGTCAGCAGAAGGTTCTAATGGTCAGGAGAGGGTTCTGAAGGTCAGGAGAAGGTTGTGATGGTCAGGAGAGGGTCCTGATGGTCAATAGAAGGTCTCAATAGTCAGTAGGAGGTCCCAATGGTCAGCAGAAGGTCCTGATGGTCAGTAGAGGATTCTGATGGTCAGCAGAAGGTCTCAATGGTCAGTAGAAGGTCCCAATGACCAACACAAGGTCCCAGTGGTCAGCAGAGGGTCCCAATGACCATCAGAGGCTCTCAATGGCCTCGTATGACCCCAAAAGCCATCAAGTTGTCCCAAGGCCCATTGAGCGCTCCCAACACCCCCCACCAAACCTGGGACCACCACCCACCACCCAGAGCCCACCTCTCCCAACCCCCTGAAGTTCCTGAAATTCCCTGAAAATCCCTGAAATCCCTGAAATCCCTGGAATTTCCCACCCCAGACCCCCCCAAGGAAAGCCCCGACCTGGTGCTTCTGGCGGCGCTTCCTCTCCTGCTCGATCTTCTGCTGCTTCTCCAGCTTCTCGGTGATGCGGGCCTCGCGCAGCGACTGCCGCTTGCTGCGCTTGTAGGCCTTGGCGTTGAGCGCCGTCTCCAGCGCCGTGTCGCGCCGCATGCACACCACCACCTCCTGGCGCAGCTGGAGCACCAAGACAACGTCCAGGAGGTCGTTACGGGGGCCACCACAAGGTTCCTGGTCCTAAATTCCCTGTGGTTTTTTTTTGGGGGCCACCACAATGCTCCCGCTCCCAAATTTTGGTGTTCCCAGTGCTCCTGGCGCAGCTGGAGCACCAAGAGAACGTCCAGGAAGTCATTACGGGGGCCACCACAATGTTCCTGTTCCTAAATTTCCTGTGGTTTTTTTTGGGGACCACCACCACTCCCAAATCCTGGATTTTTTGGGAGCCACCACCCCAAGGTTCCTGCTCCCACATCCTGATTTTTATAGGAGCCACCATTATGTTCCTCCTCCCAAATCTTGGTTATTCTGGGAGCCACCACCACCTCCTGGCGCAGCTGGAGCACCAAGAGAACGTCCAGGAGGTCGTTACGGGGGCCACCACAAGGTTCCTGGTCCTAAATTCCCTGTGGTTTTTTTTTGGGGGCCACCACAATGCTCCCGCTCCCAAATTTTGGTGTTCCCAGTGCTCCTGACGCAGCTGGAACCCCAAAAGAACGCCCAGGAGGTCGTTTTGGGGGCCACCACAATGTTCCTGCTCCAAAATCTCCTGTGGTTTTTTTGGGGACCACCACCACTCCCAAATCCTGGATTTTTTGGGAGCCACCACCCCAAGGTTCCTGCTCCCACATCCTGATTTTTATAGGAGCCACCATTATGTTCCTCCTCCCAAATCTTGGTTATTCTGGGAGCCACCACCACCTCCTGGCGCAGCTGGAGCACCAAGAGAACGTCCAGGAGGTCGTTACGGGGGCCACTATGTTCCTCCTCCCAAATCTTGGTCTTTTTGGGAGCCACCACCACAACATTCCTGGTCCTAAGTTTTGGTTTTTTTGGGAGCCATCACCAAGTTCCTCCTCCCAAATCCTGGTTATTTTGGGAGCCACCACCACCTCCTGACGCAGCTGGAAACCCAAAAAGAACGTCCAGGAGGTCGTTTTGGGGGCCACCACAATGTTCCTGGTCCCAAATCCTCATTGTTTTGGAGCCACCACAATGTTCCTG
>CM069699.1:538781-671281 GCA_036010785.1 Ammospiza maritima maritima | reverse complement strand
CCGCAGCTGGTGCAGCTGGGCGGCGTTGAAGGGCGAAGGGCCCCGGCCCAAGGCGGGCGAGTCGGAACCGGAACCGTCCAGGGCGGCGCCGGAGCCGCCGGCGGAGCTGCCGGAGGGGCCGTTGGAGGGGACGGGGCTGGAGGCGTGCTCGGAGCCGCCCAGAGGGGAGGGGTAACCTGAGGGACGCAGAGAAATGGGTGGCGAGATGTTGAATCCATCCCTGAGGCAGCTGGAATTGATAAATCCCATTCCCAACCCATCCCTGAGGAATTTGGGGTGGGAAATCCCATTCCCAACCCATCCCTGAGGAATTTGGGGTGGTAAATCCCATTCCCAACCCATCCCTGAGCAATCTGGGGTGGGAAATCCCATTCCCAACCCATCCCTGAGGAATTTGGGGTGGTAAATCCCATTCCCAACCCATCCCTGAGCAATCTGGGGTGGGAAATCCCATTCCCAACCCATCCTTGAAGCATTTGGAACGGGAATCTCACTCCTAATCCAACCTTGAGGTAGTTGGAATGCAAATCCCATTCCCAATCCATCCCTGATGCAGTTGGAATAGAAATTCCATTCCCAATCCATCCTTGAGGAATTTGGAATGGGAAATCCCATTCCCAACCCATCCCTGAGGAATTTGGGGTGGTAAATCCCATTCCCAACCCATCCCTGAGTAATTTGGGGTGGTAAATCCCATTCCCAACCCATCCCTGAGTAATTTAGGGTGGTAAATCCCATTCCCAACCCATCCCTGAGTAATTTAGGGTGGTAAATCCCATTCCCAACCCATCCCCGAGCCGTCGGAGCTGCTGGAGGGGCCGGGGCTGGAGGCGTGCTCGGAGCCGCCCAGAGGGGAGGGGTAACCTGAGGGACAGAGAAAATGAAAGATTTGGGGACAGGGAGCTGTTAAAAATTAAGAATTTCCAGCCTAAATCCCACAGGGATGGGAAATCTGCTTCACAATCTGATGCATGGAACATCAAAGTAACGCAAATCCATCCTTGAGGCAGATGGAAGAGAAATCCCATTCCAAATCCATCCTCGAAGCAGGAGGGATGGGAAATCCCATTCCCAACCCATCCTTGAAGGACACAGAAAGAGAAATCTGCTCCCAAATCCATCCCTGAGGAGGTTGGAAGGGGAATTTCACTCCCAATCCATCCTTGAGGCATTTGGAATGGGAAATCCCATTCCCAATCCATCCTCAAAGCAGGAGGGATGGGAAATCCCATTCCCAACCCATCCCTGAAGCATTTGGAACAGAAATTCCATTCCCAATTCATCCTTGAGGTAGTTGGAATAGAAAATCCCATTCCCAATTTATCCCTGAAACATTTGGAATAGGAAATCCCATTGCCAACCCATCCTTGAGGCATTTGGGATGGGAATTTCACTCCCAATCCATCCTTGAGGCATTTGGAATGGAAATCCCATTCCCAACCCATCCTTGAAGCATTTGGAACGGGAATCTCACTCCTAATCCAACCTTGAGGTAGTTGGAATGCAAATCCCATTCCCAATCCATCCCTGATGCAGTTGCAATAGAAATTCCATTCCCAATCCGTCCTTGAGGCATTTGGAAAGAGAAATCCCATTGCCAATCCATCCTTGAAGGATTTGGAAAGAGAAATCTGCTCCTAAATCCATCCCTGAGGCAGTTGGAATGGGAAATTCTATACCCAGTCCAACCTATGAGGCATTTGGGATGGGAAATCCCATTCCCAACCCATCCCTGAGGAATTTGGGGTGGGAAATCCCATTCCCAACCCATCCCTGAGGAATTTGGAATGGGAAATCCCATTCCCAACCCATCCTTGAAGGACTTAGAAAGAGAAATCTGCTCCCAAATCCATCCCTGAGGCGGTTGGAAGGGGAATTTCAATCCCAATCCATCCTTGAGGCATTTGGAATGGAAAATCCCATTCCCAACCCATCCCTGAAACAGCTGGAATTGGAAATCCACTCCCAAATTTCTTAGACAGGAATAAAGAGCAAGAAATCCCCTCCCAAAATCCAAATCCAGGATTTGGACACTGGTCCCAACCTTTGGGATTCCCAATTTTTGGAATGCTGAAAACCTCCCAAAATCCAAGGATTTTCACAAGGATTTCCCAAGGATTTTCCCAGGATTTCCCCAATGATTTTCCCATGGATTTTCCCAAAGATTTCCCAAGGATTTTCCAAAGGATTTTCCCAGGATTTTCCCAGAATTTTCCCAAGGATTTTCCCAGGATTTTCCCAAAGATTTCCCAAGGATTTTCCCCAAGGATTTTCCAAGGATTTTACCAGAATTTTTCCAAGGATTTTCCCAAGAATTTTCCCAGGATTTGATCACCATCCCCTCCCACCACAATCACAATTTTGGGAATGCTGAAAACCTCCCAAAATCCAAGGATTTTCCCAAGGATTTTCCCAATTATTTCCCAAGGATTTTCCCCAAGGATTTTCCCCCAGGATTTTCCAGGGATTTTCCCAGGATTTTCCCAGGATTTTCCCAAGGATTTCCCCAGGATTTTCCCAGAATTTTCCCAATGATTTCCCCAGGATTTTCCCCCAGGATTTTCCAAGGATTTTACCAGAATTTTTCCAAGGATTTTTCCAAGGATTTTCCCAGGATTTGGTCACCATCCCCTCCCACCACAATCCTAATTTTGAGAATGCTGAAAACCTCCCAAAATCCAAGGATTTTCCCAGAATTTTCCCAATGATTTCCCCAGGATTTTCCCCAGGATTTTCCCAGGATTTTCCCAAAGATTTCCCAAGGATTTTCCCCAAGGATTTTCCAAGGATTTTACCAGAATTTTTCCAAGGATTTTCCCAGGATTTTCCCAGGATTTGGTCACCATCCCCTCCCACCACAATCCCAATTTTGGGAATGCTGAAAACCTCCCAAAATCCAAGGATTTTCCCAGGATTTTCCCAGGATTTGGATACTGCTCCCCTTCACCATGATCCCAATTTTGGGAATGCTGAAAACCTCCCAAAATCCAAGATTTGGACACGTTTCCTCCCCTTCCTCCCTTCCCACAATCCCAATTTTGGGAACGCTGAAAACCTCCCAAAATCCAAGGATTTTCCAAGAATTTTCCCAAGCATTTTTCCACGATTTTCCCAGGATCCCAACCTTGGGAATGCTGATCCATGGGGCTGGGGGGGGGTCCCATCCCCGCGTGCCCCCCCGGGCGCATCCCCATCCCCTTCATCTGCCCGTAGCGAGGATCCTCCGCCATTCCCTTCTCGTGCATCGCGTCCAGGGGCTGCAAAAAAACATCCCCAAAAAATCAGGGAAATCCCGGAAAAAATTCTGTTCCAAATCGCCCCAAACCCACAGAATTATATCCCAAAAAAATCAGAGAATTCCTGGAAAAAAATTCCGTTCCAACCCACAGAATTATAACCCAAAAAATCAGATTTTAGCAGATTTCACCATTTTCTTCTTCTCTTCTCCACCTTCCTCTCCTTCCTCTCCATCTTCTTCTTCGCCACCTTCTTCTTCTCCACCTCCTTCTTCTCCTCCTTCACCTTCTTCTCTTCTTCTCCACCTTCTTCACCTTCCTCTCCTTTTCCATCTTCTTCTTCACCTCCTTCTTCTTCTCCATCTTCTTCTTCACCTCCTTCTTCTCCCTCTTCACCTTCTAGTTCACCTTGTTCTTCACCTTCCTCTCCTCCTTCTTCTCCATCTTCTTCTTCACCTCCTTTGATTTTGGAATTCTGGGATTCCTCACCATGGATGGTCCCAAAACCATCAATCCCCAACCCGAAGGTTTTTAAGATCTGGAAATGTGGAATTCTGGGATTTTAAGGTCTGGAATTCTGGGATTCCTCACCTTGGATGGTCCCAAAACCATCAATCCCAAACCTGAAGGTTTTTGAGGTCAGGATTTTTAAGGTCTGAGATTCTGGAACTCTGAGGTCTGGAATTCTGGGATTCTGTAATCCTGCAATTCAGAAATTTTGAGGTCTGGGATTCTGTAACCCTGAAATTCTGAAATTTGGGATTCTGGAATTCTGCGGTCTGGATTTGTGGGATTCTGAGGTCTGGAATTCTGGGGTTTTGAGGTCTGGAATTCTGAAATTCTGGAATTCTGAGGTTTGGGATTCTGGAATTCTGAGGTCTGGAATTCTGGAACTCTGGGATTCTGAGATCTGGAATTCTGAGATTTTGAGGTCTGGAATTCTGGGATTCTGGAATCCTGAAATTTTGAGGTTTGGGATTCTGGAACCCTGAAATTCTGAAATTTTGAGGTTTGGGATTCTGGAACCCTGAAATTCTGAAATTTTGAGGTTTGGGTTTCTGGAATTCTGCGGTCTGGATTTGTGGGATTCTGAGGTCTGGAATTCTGGGGTTTTGAGGTCTGGAATTCTGAAATTCTGGAATTCTGAGGTTTGGGATTCTGGAATTCTGAGGTCTGGAACTCTGGAATTCTGGGATTCTGAGATCTGGAATTCTGAGATTTTGAGGTCTGGAATTCTGGAGTCTGGATTTGTGGGATTCTGGAATTCTGAGGTCTGGGGTTCTGGGATTTTGAGGTATGGAATCCTGAGGTCTGGAACTCTGGAATTCTGGGACTCTGAGGTCTGGAATTGTGGGATTCTGAGATCTGGAATTCTGAGGCCTGGAATTCTGGAATTCTGAGGTCTGGAATTGTGGGATTCTGAGGTCTGGGATTCTGGAATTCTGAGGTCTGGGATTCTGAGATTCTGGGATTCTGAAGTCTGGAATTCTGAGGTCTGGGATTGTTGGGTTCTGGAATTTTGAGGTCTGGAATTCTGGAATCCTGAAATTCTGGAATTCTGAGGTCTGGAATTCTGGAACTCTGGGATTCTGAGATCTGGAATTCTGAGATTTTGAGGTCTGGAATTCTGGAGTCTGGATTTGTGGGATTCTGGAATTCTGAGGTCTGGGGTTCTGGGATTTTGAGGTATGGAATCCTGAGGTCTGGAACTCTGGAATTCTGGGACTCTGAGGTCTGGAATTGTGGGATTCTGAGATCTGGAATTCTGAGGCCTGGAATTCTGGAATTCTGAGGTCTGGAATTGTGGGATTCTGAGGTCTGGGATTCTGGAATTCTGAGGTCTGGGATTCTGAGATTCTGGGATTCTGAAGTCTGGAATTCTGAGGTCTGGGATTGTTGGGTTCTGGAATTTTGAGGTCTGGAATTGTGGGATTCTGAGGTCTGAGATTCTTGATTTGTGGGACTCTGGGATTCTGAGGTCTGGGATTCAGGCATTCTGTGAGTTCAAGGTCAGGGATTCTGGAATGCCGGAATTTTGAGGTCTGGAATTCTGGAATCCCAAAATTCTGGAATTTTGAGGTCTGGAATTCTGGAATCCTGAAATTCTGGAATTTTGAGGTCTGGAATTCTGGAATCCCAAAATTCTGGAATTTTGAGGTCTGGAATTCTGGAATCCTGAAATTCCGAAATTTTGAGGTCTGGAATTCTGGAATCCCAAAATTCTGGAATTTTGAGGTCTGGAATTCTGGAATCCTGAAATTCTGGAATTTTGAGGTCTGGAATTCTGGAATCCCAAAATTCTGGAATTTTGAGGTCTGGAATTCTGGAATCCTGAAATTCCGAAATTTTGAGGTCTGGAATTCTGGAATCCTGAAATTCTGGAATGTTGAGGTCTGGAATTCTGGAATCCCGAAATTCTGGAATGTTGAGGTCTGGAATTCTGGAATCCCGAAATTCTGGAATTTTGAGGTCTGGAATTCTGGAATCCCGAAATTCCGGAATGTTGAGGTCTGGAATTCTGGAATCCCGAAATTCCGGCATTTTGAGGTCTGGAATTCTGGAATCCCGAAATTCCGGAATTTTGAGGTCTGGAATTCTGGAATCCCGAAATTCTAGAATTTTGAGGTCTGGAATTCTGGAATCCCGAAATTCCGGAATGTTGAGGTCTGGAATTCTGGAATCCTGAAATTCCGGAATTTTGAGGTCTGGAATTCTGGAATCCCGAAATTCTGGAATTTTGAGGTCTGGAATTCTAGAATCCTGAAATTCTGAAATTTTGAGGTCTGGAATTCTGGAATCCCGAAATTCCGAAATTTTGAGGTCTGGAATTCTGGAATCCCGAAATTCCGGCATTTTGAGGTCTGGAATTCTGGAATCCCGAAATTCCGGCATTTTGAGGTCTGGAATTCTGGAATCCCGAAATTCCGGAATTTTGAGGTCTGGAATTCTGGAATCCCGAAATTCCGGAATTTTGAGGTCTGGAATTCTGGAATCCCGAAATTCCGGAATTTTGAGGTCTGGAATTCTGGAATCCCGAAATTCCGGAATTTTGAGGTCTGGAATTCTGGAATCCCGAAATTCTGGAATTTTGAGGTCTGGAATTCTAGAATCCTGAAATTCTGAAATTTTGAGGTCTGGAATTCTGGAATCCTGAAATTCTGGAATGTTGAGGTCTGGAATTCTGGAATCCCGAAATTCCGGCATTTTGAGGTCTGGAATTCTGGAATCCCGAAATTCCGGAATTTTGAGGTCTGGAATTCTGGAATCCCGAAATTCTGGAATTTTGAGGTCTGGAATACTGGAATCCCGAAATTCTGGAATTTTGAGGTCTGGAATTCTGGAATCCCGAAATTCCGGAATTCTGAGGTCTGGAATTCTGGAATCCCGAAATTCCGGAATTTTGAGGTCTGGAATTCTGGAATCCCGAAATTCTGGAATTTTGAGGTCTGGAATTCTGGAATCCTGAAATTCTGGAATTCTGAGGTCTGGAATTCTGGAACTCTGGGATTCTGAGATCTGGAATTCTGAGATTTTGAGGTCTGGAATTCTGGAGTCTGGATTTGTGGGATTCTGGAATTCTGAGGTCTGGGGTTCTGGGATTTTGAGGTATGGAATCCTGAGGTCTGGAACTCTGGAATTCTGGGACTCTGAGGTCTGGAATTGTGGGATTCTGAGATCTGGAATTCTGAGGCCTGGAATTCTGGAATTCTGAGGTCTGGAATTGTGGGATTCTGAGGTCTGGGATTCTGGAATTCTGAGGTCTGGGATTCTGAGATTCTGGGATTCTGAAGTCTGGAATTCTGAGGTCTGGGATTGTTGGGTTCTGGAATTTTGAGGTCTGGAATTGTGGGATTCTGAGGTCTGAGATTCTTGATTTGTGGGACTCTGGGATTCTGAGGTCTGGGATTCAGGCATTCTGTGAGTTCAAGGTCAGGGATTCTGGAATGCCGGAATTTTGAGGTCTGGAATTCTGGAATCCCAAAATTCTGGAATTTTGAGGTCTGGAATTCTGGAATCCTGAAATTCTGGAATTTTGAGGTCTGGAATTCTGGAATCCCGAAATTCTGGAATTTTGAGGTCTGGAATTCTGGAATCCTGAAATTCCGAAATTTTGAGGTCTGGAATTCTGGAATCCCAAAATTCTGGAATTTTGAGGTCTGGAATTCTGGAATCCTGAAATTCTGGAATTTTGAGGTCTGGAATTCTGGAATCCCAAAATTCTGGAATTTTGAGGTCTGGAATTCTGGAATCCTGAAATTCCGAAATTTTGAGGTCTGGAATTCTGGAATCCTGAAATTCTGGAATGTTGAGGTCTGGAATTCTGGAATCCCGAAATTCTGGAATGTTGAGGTCTGGAATTCTGGAATCCCGAAATTCTGGAATTTTGAGGTCTGGAATTCTGGAATCCCGAAATTCCGGAATGTTGAGGTCTGGAATTCTGGAATCCCGAAATTCCGGCATTTTGAGGTCTGGAATTCTGGAATCCCGAAATTCCGGAATTTTGAGGTCTGGAATTCTGGAATCCCGAAATTCTAGAATTTTGAGGTCTGGAATTCTGGAATCCCGAAATTCCGGAATGTTGAGGTCTGGAATTCTGGAATCCTGAAATTCCGGAATTTTGAGGTCTGGAATTCTGGAATCCCGAAATTCTGGAATTTTGAGGTCTGGAATTCTAGAATCCTGAAATTCTGAAATTTTGAGGTCTGGAATTCTGGAATCCCGAAATTCCGAAATTTTGAGGTCTGGAATTCTGGAATCCCGAAATTCCGGCATTTTGAGGTCTGGAATTCTGGAATCCCGAAATTCCGGCATTTTGAGGTCTGGAATTCTGGAATCCTGAAATTCCGAAATTTTGAGGTCTGGAATTCTGGAATCCCGAAATTCCGGAATTTTGAGGTCTGGAATTCTGGAATCCCGAAATTCCGGAATTTTGAGGTCTGGAATTCTGGAATCCCGAAATTCCGGAATTTTGAGGTCTGGAATTCTGGAATCCCGAAATTCTGGAATTTTGAGGTCTGGAATTCTAGAATCCTGAAATTCTGAAATTTTGAGGTCTGGAATTCTGGAATCCTGAAATTCTGGAATGTTGAGGTCTGGAATTCTGGAATCCCGAAATTCCGGCATTTTGAGGTCTGGAATTCTGGAATCCCGAAATTCCGGAATTTTGAGGTCTGGAATTCTGGAATCCCGAAATTCTGGAATTTTGAGGTCTGGAATACTGGAATCCCGAAATTCTGGAATTTTGAGGTCTGGAATTCTGGAATCCCGAAATTCCGGAATTCTGAGGTCTGGAATTCTGGAATCCCGAAATTCCGGAATTTTGAGGTCTGGAATTCTGGAATCCCGAAATTCTGGAATTTTGAGGTCTGGAATTCTGGAATCCTGAAATTCTGGAATTTTGAGGTCTGGAATTCTGGAATCCCAAAATTCTGGAATTTTGAGGTCTGGAATTCTGGAATCCTGAAATTCCGAAATTTTGAGGTCTGGAATTCTGGAATCCTGAAATTCTGGAATGTTGAGGTCTGGAATTCTGGAATCCCGAAATTCTGGAATTTTGAGGTCTGGAATTCTGGAATCCTGAAATTCCGAAATTTTGAGGTCTGGAATTCTGGAATCCCGAAATTCCGGAATGTTGAGGTCTGGAATTCTGGAATCCCGAAATTCCGGCATTTTGAGGTCTGGAATTCTGGAATCCCGAAATTCCGGAATTTTGAGGTCTGGAATTCCGGAATTGTGGGGTTTTGGCGTCCCGACTCACCTTGTGCAGGGGGTGGATGGTGTCGGGTGCGTAGCCCGGCGCCGGCAGCGCGTGCCCGGAGTGCCCGGAGTGCCCGGAGCCGGGGGAGGGGCCGGGGGAGGGGCCCAGCATGGAGCTGGGGGAGGGGCCGGGCCCGGGGGAGGGGCCGGGCCGGGGGGTCCCGCCCAGGGGGGGCTCCGGGGTGGCCATGTCACGTCAGGGGCTGGGAACGGCACCTGGAACGGGGAAACACGGGAATAATTAGTGATTAATGACTAATTATTAATTATTAATGATTAATAATTAATAACTCTGGGATTGAGGGAGAGCCGGGAAGTCCTGCCCGGGGGGGGCTCCGGGGTGGCCGTGTCACATCAGGGGCTGGGAACGGCACCTGGAATGGGGAAACACGGGAATAATTAGTGATTAATGACTAATTATTAATGATTAATAATTAATAACTAATAACGCTGGGATTGAGGGAGAGCCAGGGGTTCCCGCCCAGCGGGGGCTCCGGGGTGGCCGTGTCACATCAGGGGCTGGGAATGGCACCTGGAATGGGGAAACACGGGAATAATTAGTGATTAATGATTAATAATTAATTAATAACTAATAACGCTGGGATTGAGAGAGAGCCAGGGGGTCCCGCCCAGGGGGGGCTCTGGGGTGGCCGTGTCACATCAGGGGCTGGGAACGGCACCTGGAACGGAGAAACACGGGAATAATTAATGATTAATGACTAAGTATTAGTGATTAATAATTATTAATTAATAATAGTTAATAACTAATAAATCTGGGATTGAGGGAGAGCTGGGAGGTCCTGCCCGGGGGGGGCTCCGGGGCAGCCATGTCACATCAGGGGCTGGGAACGGCACCTGGAACGGGGAAACACGGGAATAATTAGTGATTAATGACTAATTATTAATGATTAATAATTAATAATAGTTAATAATTAATAACTCTGGGATTGAGGGAGAGCCAGGGGGTCCCGCCCAGGGGGGGCTCCGGGGTGGCCATGTCACATCAGGGGCTGGGAACGGCACCTGGAATGGGGAAATACAGGAATAATTATTGATTAATGATTAATAATTAATAATTCTGGGATTGAGGGAGAGCCAGGGGGTCCCGCCCAGGGGGGGCTCCGAGGCGGCCATGTCACATCAGGGGCTGGGAACGGCACCTGGAATGGGGAAATATGGGTTAATTATGGCAATAATTCATGTTTATTAATTAATAGCTCATAATAATTAATGACGAATTATTTTGGGACTGAGGGATTGATGGGGGGTCCCGCCCAGGGGGGGCTCAGGGGTGGCCATCTCACATCAGGGGCTGGAAATGGGCACCTGGAATGGGAATTGTGATTAATTATGGGAGCAATTATTAATGAACAATAATTAATAGTTGATAAATAATGACTAATAATTCTGGAACTGAGGGAGCATCAGGTGGGAAATGTCCTTCCCAATTCGTGGTCAAGAAATGAGCACGGAACTCTCCACAGTTTGTGCTCCTCAGGCAGGAGGAATTAAAATAATAATTTAGAAATTTAGTAATTAAAAATAAAGATTTAAATGAAAATTAAACAATTAAAATTTAAAATAATTTCATTTCAATAAAATAACTAAAATGTAATTATTTAAATAATTCAAATTTTATTATTTAATTTTTCTTCATTTATTACACAATTCCTCCTCTTTTTCATTGATTTTTTTAATTAAAATTATTTCATTTTAATTAAATAATTAAAATTTAATTATTTGAAATTTTCTCCTTTGTTCCTCTTTTTCATTTCATTTAGATCCTTATTTAATTAAAATTATTTCATTTTAAATTCTATACATAAAATTTAATTATCTGAAGTTTTTCCATTACTCCTTTTTTAATTTAATAAAAATTATTTCTTTTTATTAAACAATTCAAATTCAATTTTTTGAAATTTTCTCCTTTCTTCCTCTTTTTAATTTCATTTTTCATTTAATAATAATTATTTCATTTTAATTTAATAATTTAAATTTAATTATTTGAAATTTTCTTCATGCCTCCTCTTTTTTATTCAATTAAATTAATTTAATTTGATTTAATTTAATGTATGAAATCACCTACCTAAGGGCATGGTAGTCCTCGATGCCTCACAGGGACGAGCTCCTAACATCAGGCTGGGGAAAAAAAAGAGAATTAATTAGGAATTAATTAGGGAATTTCATTATCCAACAGCATTAGCAAAGCAGAAAATTCCTAAAAAATGGGAATTTCCTCATGGATGAGGCAAATTTGGGGGATTTTGGGGAATTTCCAAAGAGGATTCCCAAAAATATAACTGGGATTTTTAAATGGAATTCCCAAAAATAGAATTGGGATTTTTAAATGGGATTCCCAAAACCATAATTGGGATTTTTAAGTGGAATTCCCAAAAATAGAATTGGGATTTTTAAATGGGATTCCCAAAAATATAATTTTTTGGGAAGGGTCTCAGTTCGGGGGGGGCCCAAGGGGGGTTCAGTGTCCTCAGGAAGGACAAAACCAGAAAAAATCCCGGAATATTTTGGGGGTAGAAAGGGAAATTTGTGTGAGGATTTTGGGATATGGAGGAAAAGGAGGGAGAAAAAAGGGAATTTAATTTAGGGGGTGTGGGAAAAGCTGATTTGGGAGGAAATAGGGGGATAAAAAGGGGGGAAATGGGGGATTTAGGATGGGGAGATCCTGGGAGGGGAGACTGATCCTGAGGGGGCTGAGGGGGGATTTTGTGAGGGGATCCCAAGATGGAGGATCCTCTGAGGGGGGATTGATCCTGAGGGGGCTGAGGGAGAATCCTCTGAGGGGATTCCATGAGGGGGGATCCCAAGATGGAGGATCCTCTGAGGGGAGATTGATCTGAGGGGGCTGAGGGAGAACCCTCTGAGGGGATTCCATGAGGGGGGATCCCAAGATGGAAGATCCTCTGAGGGGGGATTGATCCTGAGGGGGCTGAGGGAGAATCCTCTGAGGGGATTCCATGAGGGGGGATCCCAAGATGGAGGATCCTCTGAGGGGAGATTGATCCTGGAGGGTTGAGGGAGAATCCTCTGAGGGGATTCCATGAGGGGGGATCCCAAGATGGAGGATCCTCTGAGGGGAGATTGATCCTGAGGGGGCTGAGGGAGAATCCCCTGAGGGGATTCCATGAGGGGGGATCCCAAGATGGAGGATCCTCTGAGGGGGGATTGATCTGAGGGGGCTGAGGGAGGTTCTGATGAGGGGAGATCCTCTGAGGGGGGATCCCATGAGGGGATTCCATGAGGGGGAATCGATCCTGGAGGGTTGAGGGAGAATCCTCTGAGGGGAACCTTTGAGCGGATCCTCTGAGGGGGGAATTGATCCCGAGGGGCTGAGGGAGAATCCTCTGAGGGGATTCCATGAGGGGGGATCCCAAGATGGAGGATCCTCTGAGGGGGGATTAATCCTGAGGGCATTCCACGAGGGGGGATCCTATGAGGGGATTCCATGAGGGGGGATCAATCCTGAGGGGGGGATCCCATGATGGGATCAATCCTGGGGGGGCTGAGGGGGGATTTTCTGAGGGGAACCTTTGGGAGGATCTTCTGAGGGGAAATAAATCCTGAGGGGGCTGAGGGGGGATCCCATGATGGAGGATCCTCTGAGAGGGAATCAATCCTGAGGGGCCTGAGGGAGGATCCTCTGAGGGAACCTTTGAGGGGATCTTCATAGGGGGAATTGAGGGGGGATCCTGAGAGGATTCCATTAGACGGGATCAATCCTGAGGAGGCTGAGGGGAGATTTTCTGAGGGGATCCCATGATGGAGGATCCTCTGAGGGGGGATTGATCCTGAGGGCATTCCATGAGGGAGGATCCTATGAGGGGATTCCATGAGGGCGGATCGATCCTGAGGAGGCTGAGAGGGGATTTTCTGAGAGGAACTTTTGAAGGGATCCTCTGAGGGGAGATTGATCCTGAAGTGTTGAGGGAGAAACCTCTGAGGAGATTCCATGAGGGGGGATCCCAAGATGGAGGATCCTCTGAGGGGGGACTGATCCTGAGGGAGGTTCTGATAAGGGGGGATCCTCTCAGAGGGGATCCCATGAGGGGGGATCCATCCTGAGGAGGCTGAGGGGGGATTTTCTGAGGGGAACCTTTGAGGGGATCCTCTGAGGGGGGATTGAGGAGGGAATTGATCCTGAGGGGGTTGAGGAGGGATTTTCTGAGGGAAACTTTTGGGGGGATCAATCCTTATGGAGGATCCTCTGAGGGGAATCTTTGCGGGGAGATCAATCCTGAGGGGGCTGAGGGAGGTTCTGATGAGGGGGGATCCTCTGAGGGAAACCTATGAGGGCATCCCATGAGGGGGGATTGATGGGGAATCCTCTCAGGGAATCCTATAAGGGGGGATCCCATGAGGGGACCCATCCTGAGGGGATTCTCTGAGGGGGGATCAATCCTGAGGGGTTGAGGGGGGAATTTGAGGGGATTCCATGAGGGGGGATCCTCTGAGGGGGGATCAATGCTGGGAAGGCTGAGGGGCGATCAATCCTGAGGGGAACTTTTGAGGGGATCCTCTGAGGGGGGATCCTATGAAGGGAACCTTTGAGGGGGTATCCTCTGAGGGGAATCTTTGAGAGGAGATCAATCCTGAGGTGGCTGAGCGGGGATCCTCTGAGGGAATTCCGTGAGGGGAGATTCTATGAGGGCATCCATCCTCAGGGGGGATCCTATGAGGGGAACCTTTGAGGGCATCTTCTGAGGGAGGATCCTATGAGCAAATCCTCTGAGGGGAAATCAGTCCTGAGGGGTTGAGGGGGGATCCTCTGAGGGGGAATCGATCTTTAGGGGCTGAGGAAGGTTCCTATGAGGGAGTATCCTATGAGGGGGGATCGATCTTTAGGGACTGAGGAAGGTTCCTATGAGGAAGTATCCTATGAGGGGGGATCGATCTTGACGGGGTTAAGGGGGGAACCTATGAGAGAGCATCAATTCTGAAGGGGCTGAGGGGGGACCCTATCAGGGGATCGATCCTGAGGGGGCCGAGGGGGTCCCGCTATGGTGAGGGGGAGAAGAACCTCAAGGCCCCGCGCTGAGGGCGCCGCCGGTGCCGAACAAAGGGCCCGTGACCCTCGCGGACCGCCGTATCCACCCCTCACCCCCCCTCAGCCGGCCTTACCGGAGCCGGAGCCTTTCCCGGAGCCCTTCCCGAGGCTCATCCCGGCCCGATCCCGACGCGATCCGGAGCCCGGTGCCGGCAGGGGGAACAAAGGAGCCGCCGGAGCCGCCGCCGCCGCCTTAGGGAGCGCCGGGCCCGCGCCTGCGCGTCCCGCCCCACGCCGCCGCCCCGCCCACCGCGCGCGCTCAGCCAATGGCGCGGCGAGCCGGCGCCGGCGCGGCCAATGAGAGGCGAGCGGAGGGACGCGCGCGCGGCTCCTGGGGCTCCGCCCACAGCAGGAGCAGCCAATGGGAACGCGGCGCGCTGCCCCCCCACAGTAAAAAGAAGGAGGGTGGAAGGGCAGGCCACGCCCACACGCTGTGCGGCAGCCAATGGGAGGCGAGCTCGGACGATTCCTCCCGTCCCTAGCCTGACTGAGCTGTCAGTCACTCATCCAGCCAGCCAATCAGCGTGGCGCCCTCCCTCCGCTGCCAATGAGAAGGCGGGGACTGGAGCGGGGAGAGGTGGGGCTTGCGGAGGCGCGCATGCGCAGAGCGCGCGGCACTGCGGCGGGGGGGAGGGGCGGGAGAGAAGCCGGGCTCCGGTGGGGGAGGGGCGGAAAAGGGGGAGGGGATCCCCCGATTTTGGGGGGGTCCCAGAGATTTTGGGGGATTTTGGGGTTCCCAGTCCAGGGGGATCCCGAAATTTGGGGGTTCCCAGGGATTTGGGGGATCTGGGGGGCCCCAGTCCAGGGGGATCCCCGGATTTGGGGGGGGGTCCCAGGGATTTTGGGGGTCCCATTCAAAGGGGATCCCGAAATTTGGGGGGGTCCCAGGGATTTTGGGGGTCTCGATCCAGGGCGATCTCAGAATTTTGGGGGTCCAAATCCAGAGGGATCCCAAGATTTTGGGGGTCAAATCCAGGGGAGTCCGAGGGATTTTGGGGTCCCAATCCAGGAGGATCCCTGGATTTGGGGGGGGGGGTCCCAGGGATTTTGGGGGATTTTGGGGGTCTCAGTCCAGGGGGATCCTGAAATTTGGGGGTTCCCAGGGATTTTGGGGGGATCCCAGGCATTTTGGGGGTCTCAGACCAGGAGGATCCCTGGATTTGGGGGGGGTCCCAGGAATTTTGGGGGATCCCATCCCAAGGCACCCAGCACCCCCCTCATCCCCTGGAAGATCCCCCCATGTCCCAAACCTTGTCTTCGTTCAACATCTTTATTTTTAACCTCAGATTTAGAAAGAACAAAGAGAAATAAAAAGAAAATCCAGGGCGATGTGGAGCCCCTCAGCCAGGTGTGCTCCAAACCTGAGGATCAAGAGGGTTCTGCCCACCTGGGACCATCCAGAGCAGATCCTCCCGTGGTGGAGAAGACATCCAAGGATACCTAGTGTGGGTTAAGACCACCAAAAGATGGAAAAAATGAGATTATTTTGGGGTTAGAAGTTGACAAATCCAAGAGGATGAGGAGCCCCCAGCCAGGTGTCTTCTCAACCTGGATCACCTGGGTTCTGCCCACCTGGGCTCACTGGGGATCGATCCATCATGGTGGATGGATTGATGATGGAGAAGACCTTCAAGTGTTGCTGAAGACCACCAAAAGATGGAAAAAAATGAGATGTTTCTGGGTCAGAAGTTGACAAATCCAGGAGGATGTAGAACCCTCAGCCAGGTGTGCTCCAAACCTGGATCACCTGGGTTCTGCCCACCTGGGACCATCCAGAGCACATCCTCCCGTGGTGGAGAAGACATCCAAGGATACCTAGTGTGGGTTAAGACCACCAAAAGATGGAAAAAATGAGATTTTTCTGGCTCAGAAGTTGACAAACCCAGGAGGATGTGGAACCTTCAGCCAGGTTTCTCCTCAACAGGAATCAGTGGGGACCATCCAGAGAAGATCCTCCCGTGGTGGAGAAGACCTCTGAGGATATCTAGTGTGGGTTAAGACCACCAAAATATGGGAGAAAAAGAGATTTTTCTGGCTCAGAAGTTGACAAACCCAGGAGGATGAGGAACCTTCACCCAGGCGTCCTCCAAACCCGCGTGCTGCCCGCCGGGGACCATCCAGGTTGGCTTCTCCTGCGGACCACGGACCTGGAGCCGCTCGCGAAGCTCCTCCCGCGCCCTGCACCGATGTTTGGCCAAATTACAGCTCTGCGAGAAGCTCCTCCCGCACCGGGGACACGCGTAGGGCCGTTCCCCGGTGTGACACCTCTGGTGGGCCACCAGCCCCGAGCTCTGCGAGAAGCTCTTCCCGCACTGCCCGCACTCGTAGGGCCGCTCCCCGGTGTGGGTCCTGTGGTGGACAATCAGGCTGAAGCTGGCGCCGAAGCTCTTCCCGCACTGCCAGCACACGTAGGGACGTTCCCCGGTGTGGGTCCTCCTGTGCTTGACCAGCGTGGAGTTGTGCTTGAATCCCACCCCGCAGTCGGGGCAGCGGAAGGGCCTCTCGTCCGTGTGGACGCGCTGGTGGAGGAGGAGATCGGACGTGGTGTGGAAGCTCTTCCAGCACCGGTCGCACTCGTAGGGCCTCTCGCCGGTGTGGATGCGCTGGTGGACCACCAGGGCTGAGTTGCTCTTGAAGCTCTTCCCGCAGTCGGGGCAGCAAAATGGCCGCTCCTCGGCGTGGCTGCGTTGGTGCTTGAGGAGCGTGGCGGTGGTGTAGAACCTCTGGTGGCACTGGTCACACTCGTAGGGCCTCTCCTCAACGTGGTCGCTCTGGTGGATGACCAGGCTGGAGATCTCCTCACACTCGTAGGGCCTCTCCTCAGTGTGGTCGCTCTGGTGGACGATCAGGCTGGAGCTCTCACTGAAGTTCTCACACTCGTAGGGTCTCTCCTCAACGTGGTCCGTCTGGTGGACGACCAGACTGGAGCTCCCACTGAAGTTCTCCTCAGCGTGGTCCCTCTGGTGGACAATCAGGCTGGAGCTCTTGCTGAAGTTCTCCTCACACTCATAGGGTCTCTCCTCAGTGTGGTCCTTCTGGTGGATGACCAGGCTGGAGCTCCTGCTGAAGTTCTCCTCACACTCCTCAGTGTGGTCCTTCTGGTGGACAATCAGGCTGGAGCTCTTGCTGAAGTTCTCACACTCGTAGGGCCTCTCCTCAGCCCTCTGGTGGATGATCAGGCCGGAGCCCTCACGGAAGTTCTCCTCAGTGTGGTTCCTCTGGTGGATAACCAGGCTGGAGCTCTCACTGAAGTTCTCACACTCGTAGGGTTTCTCCTCAGCGTGGTCCTTCTGGTGGACAACCAGCCTGGAGCTCCCGCTGAAGTTCTCCTCGCGCTCCTCACTGTGGATGAACCGGGGTTTCACCAGCTTGGAGTTGTCACTGAAGCTCTGCCCACACTCCAGAAGGTGGAACGGCTTCTCCTCCACGTGCGAGCGCTGGTGCACCACGAGCTCCCCGATGCTCTTGAACCTCCGACTGCACTGCTCGCACTCGTAGGGTTTCTCCGCAGCGTGGCTCCTCTGGTGGACAATCAGGTTGGAGCTGTTGGTGAAGCCCTTCCCGCACTGAGGACACTCGTAGGGCCTCTCCCCGGTGTGGCTCCTGTGGTGGACAATCAGCTGCGAGCTCCTGCTGAAGCTCTTCCCGCACACCCCGCACTCGTAGGGCTTCTCCCCGCTGTGCGTCCTCTGGTGGACCACCAGGTAGGAGCTGGTGCTGAAGCTCTTCCCGCACTGCCCGCACACGTAGGGGCGTTCCCCGGTGTGGATCCTGCGGTGGGTGGTGAGCGTGGAGTTCTCCCTGAAGCCCTTCCCACACTCGGGGCAGCGGAACGGCCGCTCCTCGGTGTGGATCTTCTGGTGACCACGGAGCGTGGAGCTGCTCTGGAACCTCTTCTTGCACACGTCGCACTCGTAGGGCCTCTCCCCGGTGTGGTTCCTCTGGTGGACGATCAGGTGGGAGCTGGTGCTGAAGCTCTTCCCGCACAGCCCGCACTCGTAGGACCTCTCGCCGTTGTGCATCTTCTGGTGGACGATGAGGTAGGACCTGGTGTTGAAGCTCTTCCCACACACCCCACACACGTAGGGGCGTTCTCCTGTGTGGATCCTGCGGTGGCGGATCAGGGACGATCTCCACCTGAAGCTCTTCCCACACTCGGAGCACCCGTGGGGCTTCTCCTGCCCACCCTGGAGCTGCTCATGGAGCCCCAGCTCGGCCTCAGCCACCAGCTCCTCGCTGCTCTCCATGCTCAGCTCCTGCTCTGGGGGAGCAAGGACAAGGACACGATGGGATTTGCCCCCGTGGGGACAAGGACACGATGGGATTTGCCCCACACCAATGACAGGGTGGGATTTGCCCCACAATTCAGGACGGGATTGGGGATTTACCCCACAAGGACAGGATGGGATGTGCCTCACAGTTCAGGATGGGATTTGGGATTTGCCCCACAATTCAGGACGGGATTTGGGATTTGCCCCACAAGGACAGGATGGGATTTACCCCACAAGTTCAGGATGGGATTTGCCCCACAATTCAGGATGGCATTTGGGATTTGGCCCCATCCCTGCATGGGATTTGCCCCACAGTTCAGGGTGGGATTTGTGATTTGCCCCACACCAATGACAGGGTGGGATTTGCCCCACAATTCAGGACGGCATTTGGGATTTGCCCCCATCCCAGGGCAGGATTTGCCCCCACCCCCCTTTCTCCCCCCCAGGCCGGGCTGGCAGCTGCCCCAGCACACAGAGGGTTAAAAGGGGCCCTGCCTGCCTCAAGATTTCCTGAAACATCTCTTTTTTTAGGGTTTTTCCCCCTCTCCTGAGCAGCTGAGGAGCCTGTGAGGAAAAGATAAACAAGAATTATCTGCGGCTGCGGAATGCAACAGGCGCGGCCGGGATTGGGCCGCTCTGGGTGTTTTTAATTTGTTTTTAATTTGTTTCTAATTTGTTTTCAATTCATGGCCAATCACTGGGAGCAGGCTCGGATTCTCTCAGGGTCAGCAGCTTTTCTTATCATTCCTTTCAGGGTTTTTTCCTTAAAGAAATCTTTTCTTCTATTTTTAGTAGGGTTTAACTGTATAATTTTCTTTTAATATAATATATATCTTTATAGATACAATTTCAATTAATAACTACATTAATACATACAGTTTTAATATTTTATTTACTTTAAATACAATATCTACCTTAAAATTATAATTTAAATTAATATATTATTATAAATATTATATATAGTTTTAAAATAAAATTGTATTTAAATATAATACAATATAAAGATAATAAATACATTTTAATAATTATATTTCTATATATAATTTTAATATATTATTTTCTTTTAATATAATATATATCATAAAATAATATATTTTAAAGTAAGATATATTGTTTTAATGTATAATTTTCTCTAATTATAATATATATAATAAAATAATAAATATAATTTAAATTAGCAGCTACATTAATATAGATAGTTTTAATAAATAATTTTTATCTATATCATAAAGTAACAACTATCATTCTAATAAATATATATAGTCTTAATATTTATTTTTATTTAATTATAATACATATATTAAAATATAAAAAATTTTAATTAATATATATTGGAATATAGAGTCTTTTAATATATAGTTTTCTTTTAATATAACACCTATCATGAAATATTAAACTTTAATGTAATATACATCATAAAAAATAAATCAGCCCTATAAAACAATAAATAATAACTAATACAAAATAATAAATCAGCGCTCCCAGTTCCCTCCCAGCGCTCCCAGTACCGCTCCCAGCATCGCTCCCAGCGCTCCCAGTAAGACCGAGCTCCCCCATCCGCGCTCACCTGCGGGCCCCGGGGCTGATGCGGCCGCGCTTCCTCCCGCTCCTCCTCTTCCTCTGTCCCTCCTCTTCCTCCTCCTGGTCCCCCGTGTCCCTCCTCCTCCTCCTCTTCCTCCTCCTCTCGCGCTCCTGCTCCTCCTTTCCTTCCTCCTCAGTCCCTCCTCTTCCTCCTCCCGCTCCTCCTTCTTTCCCTCCTCTCTGCACTGGGAGCGATACTGGGGGCGCTGGGAGGGAACTGGGAGCGATACTGGGAGGGAACTGGGAGCGCTGGGAGCGATGCTGGGAGCGCTGGGAGGGAACTGGGAGCGCTGGGAGCGATACTGGGGGCGCTGGGAGCGATACTGGGAGCGCTGGGAGGGAACTGGGATCGCTGGGAGCGATACTGGGGGCGCTGGGAGGGAACTGGGATCGCTGGGAGCGATACTGGGAGCGCTGGGAGGGAACTGGGAGCGCTGGGAGCGAACTGGGAGCGCTTTCCCGGCCGGTGCCGCTCTTACTGGGAGCGCTGGGAGCGAACTGGGAGTGATCAGCGCCGGGCGGGGGGCGGGGCCGGACAGAATGGGCGTGGTTATGCAAATCCGGGAGTGATCGCGCGCTGCGATTGGTGGGCGGGAGGAGCGCGGGGTGAGCTCGGTGACGTCACGGCCGGGTTTGGGGAAACCGGAGCGTTCGGTGAGAGGGGAGCGGGAATGGGAATGGGGAGCGGGAATGGGAAATGGAAACGGGAAAGCGGACATGGAGCGGGATTGGGGACCGGGAATGGGAATGGCAGAAGGGAATGGGAATGGAACCGGGAATGCAGACAGGGAGCGGGAATGGGGACAGGGAATGGGAGAAGGGAATGGGAATGGGGAGCGGAAATCGGGACAGGGAATGGGAATGGGGAGAAGGAATGGGGACAGGGAACGGGAACCGTGGGGTGCCCAAAGTCCTGAGGAAGCCCCAAATCTGCCCCAGGAACCCTCAACTCCCTCTGGCCCAGCACCCCACTCATCCCGTGGAAGATCCTCCCATGTCCCAAACATTGTCTTCGTGTAATATCTTTATTTTTAAGCTCAGATTGAAAAAGGACAAAGAGAAAAGCCAGGCCACGGGGAGCCAGAAGGAGGTGGAGCCCCCAGCCAGGTGTGCTCCAAACAGGGATCACCTGGGCTCTGCCCACCTGGGATCACCCAGAGCTCTGAGACCAACAGAGCTGGACCAGATCACAAAGGTCTTCCCACCCAGGGTGGACTCTAATGCTGGGTGCGTTGGTGCTTGGTCAAGGTGAAGCTCCTGGAGAAGCTCTTCCCACAGTGGGGACACTCGTGGGTTCTCTCCCCGGTGTGGATGCGCCGGTGGACGATGAGGGTGGAGTTGCTCCTGAAGTTCTGCCCGCAGTCACGGCAGCAGAACGGCCTCTCCTCGGTGTGGATGAGCTGGTGCTTGCGGAGATCGCCGCTGCTCACGAAACTCTTCCGGCACTGATCACACTCGTAGGGCCTCTCCCCGGTGTGGCTCCTCAGGTGCACAGTCAGGTTGGAGCTCTGGATGAAGCCCTTCCCACACTGGGGACACTCATAGGGTCTCTCCCCGGTGTGGATCCTCCTGTGTGTGATGAGGGTTGACTTGTCTTTGAATCCCACCCCACAATCGGGACAGCGGAAGGGCCTCTCATCCGTGTGGATGCGCTGGTGCATGAGGAGATGGGACGAGGCGTAAAAGCCCTTCTGGCACTGATCACACACGTAGGGCCTCTCCCCAGTGTGGCTTCTGAGGTGGACAGTCAGATGGGAGCTCTTGGTGAAACTCTTCCCACACTGGGGACACTCGTAGGGCCTCTCCCCGGTGTGGCTTTGTAAATGGACAGTCAGATGGGAGCTCCGGGTGAATCCCTTCCCACACTGGGGACACTCATAGGGTCTCTCTCCGGTGTGGATGCGCTGGTGGATGATGAGGTTGGAGTTCCACCTGAAGCTCTGCCCGCAGTCACGGCAGTGGAACGGCCTCTCCCCGGTGTGAATGAGCTGGTGACTGAGGAGATTGGAGCTCCTCTGAAACCTCTTCTGGCACTGACCACACTCGTAGGGCCTCTCCCCGGTGTGGATGCGCCGGTGCTGGTTGAGGTCGGAGACGCTTTTGAAGCTCTTCCCGCAGTCGGGGCACTGGAAGGGCCTCTCGTCTGTGTGTGAGCGCTGGTGCTTGAGGACATCAGAGCTGCTCACAAACCTCTTCTGGCACTGGTCACACTCGTAGGGTCGTTCCCCCGTGTGGCTCCGCAGGTGGACAGTCAGTTTGGATCTACACGTGAAGCTCCTCCCACACTCGGAGCACTTGTGGGGCTTCTCCTGCCCATCCTGGAGCTGCTCATGGACCCCCAGCTCTGAGCTCTGACCCTGGTCCAGGGTGGGTTTTTCCCCCTCAGATCCCGTGTGGATTCTCTGGTGCACAATCAGGCAGGATCTCCTCCTGAAGCTCTTCCCACACTCGGAGCACTTGTGGGGCTTCTCCTGCCCACCCTGGAGCTGCTCATGGAGCCCCAGCTCGGATCTCTGAGCCCCTCCATGGCCCAGGCTGGCTCTTTCCCCCTCGGATCCCCGCGCTCTGCCTTTGCAGCCCCTCCTGCTCAGGGATCTCCGCGGCTTCTCCTCCCCGCTGGCTTCTCCCTGCCGAGCCGTGGAGCCGCTCCCAACGGCCTCAGCCACCAGCTCCTCGCTGCTCTCCATGCTCAGCTCCTGCTCTGGGGGAGCAAGGACAAGCACACGATGGGATTTGCCCCCGTGGGGACAAGGACACGATGAGATTTGCCTCCGTGGGGACAAGGACACGATGGGATTTGCCTCCCCTGCCCCACAAAAACCCTCCCGGAGCCCCCCGCGATGGGGTCGGGCCGAGCTCCCCCTCTCCGCTCACCTGCGGGCTCCGGGGGGCGATGCCGGCGGGGCCGGGGCAGCTGCGGCCGGAGCGCGGGAACCGCGTGGTCTTGGGGCGCCTCTTCCTCCCGGTGTTCCTGTTCCGTTGTCCCTCCTCTTCCTTTGTCCCTCCTCTTCCTCCTCCTCCTTCTCCCCCTCCTCTTCCTCCCGCTCCTCCTCCGCTCCTCCTCCGCTCCGGGCAGCGCCGGCACCAAAATACAGGCGGGGTGAGGGCGTGGTTATGCAAATCCAGGAGCGATCGCGCGCCGTGATTGGTGGGAGGGAGGAGCGCGCGGTGTGCTCGGTGACGTCATGGCGGGGGGGGGCAGCTGGAGAGAGCGGAGCGGGATTGGGGACAGGGAATGCGAACAAGGAATGCGGACCAGTGCTGGGGACAGGAACAGGGAATGGGGATCATGGGGTGCCCAAAGTCCTAAGGAAGCCCAAAATCTGCCCCAGGAACCCTCAACTCCCTCTGGCCCGGCATCCCCCTCATCCCCTGGAAGATCCCCCCATGTCCACATCCTCGTCTTGGTTCAACGTCTTTATTATTAACCTTGGACTTAGAAAGGTGTATCAAAATGACATAGAGATATAAAAAGAAAATCCAGGCCACAAGGAGCCAGGAGGATGTGGAGTCCCCAGCCTGGTATTCTTCAAGCAGGATAAAAGGGGGCTCTGCCCACCTGGGCTCACTGGGCACCATCCAGAGCAGATCCTCCCGTGTGAGAAGGAGCTGGAGAAGCCCACGGAGCTCTTCCCACTCAGGGCTGCCCTCAGTGCTGGCTCTTCTGGTGTCTGGTCAAGGTAGAGGTTTTAGAGAAGCTCTTCCCACACTGGGGACACTTGTGGAGTCTCTCCCTGGTGTGGATCTTATGGTGGGACACCAGCCCTGAGCTCTGCGAGAAGTCCTTGCCACATTGGGAACACTTCTAGGGTCTGTCCCCAGTGTGGATCCTCCTGTGTCTGACCAGAGCTGAGTTCTGCTTGAATCCCACCCCACATTCGGGACAGCGGAAGGGTTTCTCGTCCGTGTGGATGCGCTGGTGCTTGAGGAGATCAGACGAGGTGTAAAAGCCCTTCTGGCACTGATCACACTCGTAGGGCCTCTCCCCGATGTGGCTCCTCAGGTGCACAGTCAGGTTGGAGCTCTGGATGAAGCCCTTCCCACACTGGGGACACTCATAGGGTCTCTCCCCGGTGTGGATCCTCCTGTGTGTGACGAAGGTTGACTTCTCTTTGAATCCCACCCCACAATCGGGACAGCGGAAGGGCCTCTTGTCCGTGTGGATGCGCTGGTGTACGAGGAGACCATACAAGGTGTAACAGCCCTTCTGGCACTGATCACACACGTAGGGCCTCTCCCCGGTGTGGCTTCTGAGGTGGGCAGTCAGATGGGAGCTCTTGGTGAAACTCTTCCCACACTGGGGACACACGTAGGGCCTCTCCCCGGTGTGGCTTCGTAAATGGACAGTCAGATGGGAGCTCCGGGTGAATCCCTTCCCACATTGGGGACACTCGTGGGGTCTCTCCCCGGTGTGGATGCGCCGGTGGACGATGAGGGCAGACTTGTGCCTGAAGCTCTGCCCGCAGTCAGGGCAGTGGAACGGCCTCTCCCCGGTGTGGATGAGCTGGTGGCTGAGGAGCTCGGAGCTGGTCCGGAACCTCTTCTGGCACTGACCACACTCGTAGGGTCTCTCCCCGGTGTGGATGCGCCGGTGCTTGTTGAGGTCGGAGACCCTTTTGAAGCCCTTCCCACAGTCGGGGCACTGGAAGGGCCTCTCGTCTGTGTGTGAGCGCTGGTGCTTGAGGACATCAGAGCTGCTCACAAACCTCTTCTGGCACTGGTCACACTCGTAGGGTCGTTCCCCCGTGTGGCTCTTTTGGTGGTAAATCAGGTGGTGCTTGGACATTAAACTCTTCCCACACTCCCCACACTTGTAGGGTCGTTCCCCCGTGTGGATTCTGCAATGCTGCATCAGGCGGCATCTCCACCTGAAGCTCTTCCCACACTCCGAGCACTTGTGGGGCTTCTCCTGCCCACCCTGGAGTTGCTCATGGAGCCCCAGCTCGGATCTCTGAGCCCCTCCATGGCCCAGGCTGGCTCTTTCCCCCTCGGATCCCCGCGCTCTGCCTTTGCAGCCCCTCCTGCTCAGGGATCTCCGCGGCTTCTCCTCCCCGTTGGCTTCTCCCTGCCGAGCCGTGGAGCCGCTCCCAACGGCCTCAGCCACCAGCTCCTCGCTGCTCTCCATGCTCAGCTCCTGCTCTGGGGGAGCAAGGACAGGGACACGATGGGATTTGCCCCCGTGGGGACAAGCACACGATGGGATTTGCCCCCGTGGGGACAAGGACACGATGGGATTTGCCCCCGTGGGGACAAGCACACGATGGGATTTGCCCCCGTGGGGACAAGGACACGATGGGATTTGCCCCCGTGGGGACAAGGACACGATGGGATTTGCCTCCCCTGCCCCACAAAAACCCTCCCGGAGCCCCCCGCGATGGGGTCGGGCCGAGCTCCCCCTCTCCGCTCACCTGCGGGCTCCGGGGGGCGATGCCGGCGGGGCCGGGGCAGCTGCGGCCGGAGCGGGGGAACCGCGTGGTGTTGGGGCGCCTCTTCCTCCCGCTGTTCCTGTTCCGTTGTCCCTCCTCTTCCTTTGTCCCTCCTCTTCCTCCTCCTCCTTCTCCCCCTCCTCTTCCTCCCGCTCCTCCTCCGCTCCGAGTCCGGCCCGGGCAGCGCCGGCACCAAAATACAGGCGGGGTGAGGGCGGGGTTATGCAAATCCGGGAGCGATCGCGCGCTGCGATTGGTGGGAGGGAGGAACGCGGGGTTTGCTCGGTGACGTCATGGCAGGGCGGGGAGGAGGAGCGTCCGGAGAGAGCGGAGCGGGAACGGGGACCGGGAATGGGGACATGGACCGGGAATGGGGACAGGGAATTGGAATGGAACCGGGAATGTGGACAGGGAGCGGGATCGTGGACAGGGAGCGGGAACCGGGAATGGGGACCAGGAATTGGAATGGAACCGGGAATGTGGACAGAGAGCGGGATTGGGGACAGGGAATGGGAACAAGGAATGCGGACCAGTATTGGGGACAGGAACAGGGAATGGGGATCATGGGGTGCCCAAAGTCCTAAGGAAGCCCAAAATCTGCCCCAGGAACCCTCAACTCCCTCTGGCCCAGCATCCCCCTCATCCCCTGGAAGATCCTGCCATTTCCACATCCACGTCTTGGTTCAACGTCTTTATTATTAACCTTGGTCTTAGAAAGGTGTATAAAAATGACAAAGAGATATAAAAAGAAAATCCAGGCCACAAGGAGCCAGGTGGATGTGGAGTCCCCAGCCTGGTGTGCTGCAAGCAGGAGTCAAGGGGGCTCTGCCCACCTGGGCTCACTGGGCACCATCCAGAGCAGATCCTCCCCTGTGAGATGGAGCTGGAGAAGGCCACAAAGCTCTTCCTACTCAGGGCTGCCCTCAGTGCTGGCTCTGTCGGTGTCTGGTCATGCTGCCGCTTGAGGTGAAGCCCTTCCCACACTGGGGACACTTGAAGGGTCTCTCTCCAGTGTGGATGCGCTGGTGAGTGATGAGGGCACAGTTCCGCTTGAATCCCACCCCACAGTCAGGACAGCGGAAGGGTTTCTCATCCGTGTGGATGCGCTGGTGCAGGAGGAGGTCACACGTGGTCTGAAACCTCTTCTTGCACTGATCACACTCATAGGGCCTCTCCCCGGTGTGGCTCCTCCGGTGGGCAATCAGGTGGGAGTTCTGGATGAATCCCTTCCCACACTGGGGACACTCGTGGGGTCTCTCCCCGGTGTGGATGCGCCGGTGGACGACGAGGCCGGAGTTGTGTCTGAATCCTTTCCCACACTCACGGCAGCGGAACGGCCTCTCCTCGGTGTGGATGCGCTGGTGACTGACGAGATCAGAGCTCCTCAGGAACCTCCTCTCACACTGATCACACTCGTAGGGTCGTTCTCCAGTGTGGCTCCTCAGGTGGACAACCAGGTTAGAGCTCTGGGTGAAGCTTTTCCCACACTGGGGGCACTCATAGGGTCTCTCCCCAGTGTGGATGCGCCGGTGGACAATGAGGGCAGACTTGTGCCTGAAGCTCTGCCCGCAGTCACGGCAGTGGAACGGCCTCTCCCCGGTGTGGATGAGCTGGTGGCTGAGGAGCTCGGAGCTGGTCAAGAACCTCTTCTGGCACTGACCACACTCGTAGGGCCTCTCCCCGGTGTGGATGCGCCGGTGCTTGCAGAGATCCCCGCTGCGCTTAAACCTCTTCTTGCACTGATCACACTCGTATGCTCTCTCCTCGGTGTGAATGTGCCGGTGGGTGATGAGAGTGGAATTTTCCCTAAATCGCTTCCCACAATTACGACAGCGGAACGGCCACTCCTCGCTGTGAATCCGCTTGTGACGGTGCAGATGGGAGCTGCTCACGAACATCTTCTTGCACACACCACACTCGTAGGGTCGTTCCCCAGTGTGGATTCTGCAATGCTCCATCAGGCGGCATCTCCACCTGAAGCTCTGCCCACACTCGGAGCACTGGTGGGGCTTCTCCTGCCCACCCTGGAGCTGCTCATGGACCCCCAGCTCTGAGCTCTGACCCTGGTCCAGGGTGGGTTTTTCCCCCTCAGATCCCGTGTGGATTCTCTGGTGCACAATCAGGCAGGATCTCCTCTTGAAGCTCTTCCCACACTCGGAGCACTGGTGGGGCTTCTCCTGCCCACCCTGGAGCTGCTCATGGAGCCCCAGCTCGGATCTCTGAGCCCCTCCATGGCCCAGGCTGGCTCTTTCCCCCTCGGATCCCCGCGCTCTGCCTTTGCAGCCCCTCCTGCTCAGGGATCTCCGCGGCTTCTCCTCCCCACTGGCTTCTCCCTGCCGAGCCGTGGAGCCGCTCCCAACGGCCTCAGCCACCAGCTCCTCGCTGCTCTCCATGCTCAGCTCCTGCTCTGGGGGAGCAAGGACAGGGACACGATGGGATTTGCCCCCGTGGGGACAAGGACACGGTGGGATTTGCCCCCGTGGGGACAAGGACACGATGGGATTTGCCCCCGTGGGGACAAGGACACGATGGGATTTGCCTCCCCTGCCCCACAAAAACCCTCCCGGAGCCCCCCGCGATGGGGTCGGGCCGAGCTCCCCCTCTCCGCTCACCTGCGGGCTCCGGGGGGCGATGCCGGCGGGGCCGGGGCAGCTGCGGCCGGAGCGCGGGAACCGCGTGGTCTTGGGGCGCCTCTTCCTCCCGCTGTTCCTGTTCCGTTGTCCCTCCTCTTCCTTTGTCCCTCCTCTTCCTCCTCCTCCTTCTCCCCCTCCTCTTCCTCCCGCTCCTCCTCCGCTCCGAGTCCGGCCCGGGTAGGCGGGGTGAGGGCGTGGTTATGCAAATTCGGGAGCGGACGCGCGCCGTGATTGGTGGGAGGGACGAGCGCGGGTTTTGTCGGTGACGTCATGGCGGGGGGGCGGGAACTGGAGCGCCCGGAGAGAGCGGAGCGGGAACGGGGACCGGGAATGGGGACCGGGAATGGGAATGGAACCGGGAATGCGGACAGGGAGCGGCATTCGGGACAGGGAATGGGGACAGAGAATGCGGACAAGGAATGGGAACAGGGAATGGGGACCAGTATTGGGGACAGCGACCGGGAATGGGGACAGGGAATGGGGACCCAGACTGGGGAGAAGGAGCGGGAACGGGAATGGGGACAGGGAATGGGGACCATGGGGTTCCCAAACCCCTGAGGAAACCCCAAATCTGTCTAAGGGACCCTGAACTCCCTCTGGCCCAGCATCCCCCTCATCCCCTTGCAGATCCCCAATGTCCACATCCTCATCCTTTTTAGATGTCTTTATTATTAATCTCGGACTTAAAAACGTGTGTAAAAATGACAAAGGAAAAAAAAAAAAGAAAATCCAGGCCTCAAGGAGGCAGCTGGATGTGGAGCCCCCCAGCCAGGTGTCCTCCAAACTGGGATCACCTGGGCTCTTCCTACCGGGGCTCACTGGGCATCATCCAGCACAGACCATCCATGGGAAGATGGAGCTGGAGCAGCGCACGGAGCTCTTCCCACCCAGGGCTGCCCTCAGTGCTGGCTCTTGTGGTGTCGGCTCAAGTGGGAAATTTGAGAAAAGCTCTTCCCACACTGGGGACACTTGTGGGGTCACTCTCCCTGGTGTGGATCTTCTGGTGGGACACCAGCCCTGAGCTCTGCGAGAAGCTCTTCCCACACTGGGAACACTTGAAAGGTCTCTCCCCAGTGTGGATCCTCCTGTGTCTGACCAGATTTGAGTTCTGATTGAATCCCACCCCACAATCGGGACAGCGGAAGGGTTTCTCGTCCGTGTGGATGCGCTGGTGCACGAGGAGATGGGACGAGGTGTAAAAGCCCTTCTGGCACTGATCACACTCGTAGGGCCTCTCCCCGGTGTGGCTCCTCAGGTGGACAGTGAGACTGAAGCTTTCTCTGAAGCCCTTCCCACACTGGGGACACTCATAGGGTCTCTCCCCGGTGTGGATCCTCCTGTGTTTGACGAGGGTTGACTTCTCTTTGAATCCCACCCCACAATCGGGACAGCGGAAGGGCCTCTCGTCCGTGTGGATGCGCTGGTGTACGAGGAGTTCAGACGAGGTGTAACAGCCCATCTTGCACTGATCACACTCGTAGGGCCTCTCCCCGGTGTGGACCATCCGGTGCCGGTTAAGGTTAAAGATGAATTTGAAGCGCTTCCCACAGTCGGGGCACTGGAAGGGCCTCTCGTCCGTGTGTGAGCGCTGGTGCATGTGGAGATCAGAGCTGCTCCGAAACCTCTTCATGCACTGGTCACACTCGTAGGGTCGTTCCCCCGTGTGGCTCCTCTGGTGGTAAATCAGTTGCTGCTTGGACATTAAACTCTTCCCACACTCCCCACACTCGTAGGGTCGTTCCCCCGTGTGGATTCTGCAATGCTGCATCAGGCGGCATCTCCACCTGAAGCTCTTCCCACACTCCGAGCACTTGTGGGGCTTCTCCTGCCCACCCTGGAGCTGCTCATGGAGCCCCAGCTCGGATCTCTGAGCCCCTCCATGGCCCAGGCTGGCTCTTTCCCCCTCGGATCCCCGCGCTCTGCCTTTGCAGCCCCTCCTGCTCAGGGATCTCCGCGGCTTCTCCTCCCCGCTGGCTTCTCCCTGCCGAGCCGTGGAGCCGCTCCCAACGGCCTCAGCCACCAGCTCCTCGCTGCTCTCCATGCTCAGCTCCTGCTCTGGGGGAGCAAGGACAAGGACACGATGGGATTTGCCCCCGTGGGGACAAGGACACGATGGGATTTGCCCCCGTGGGGACAAGGACACGATGGGATTTGCCTCCCCTGCCCCACAAAAACCCTTCCGGAGCCCCCCGCGATGGGGTCGGGCCGAGCTCCCCCTCTCCGCTCACCTGCGGGCTCCGGGGGGCGATGCCGGCGGGGCCGGGGCAGCTGCGGCCGGAGCGCGGGAACCGCGTGGTGTTGGGGCGCCTCTTCCTCCCGGCGTTCCCGTTCTGTTGTCCCTCCTCTTCCTTTGTCCCTCCTCTTCCTCCCGCTCTTCCTTTTCTTTTGTCCCTCCTCTTCCTCTTCCTTCTCCCCCTCCTCTTCCTCCCGCTCCTCCTCCGCTCCGAGTCCGGCCCGGGCAGCGCCGGCACCCAAAACAGGCGGGGTGAGGGCGTGGTTATGCAAATCCTGGACCGATCGCGCGCTGGGATTTGTGGGAGGGGGGAGCGCGCGGGCTTTGCTCGGTGACGTCATGGCGGGGACGAGGAACGGGACCGGGAACGGGAATACAGGAGAGGGGCCGGGATGGGGATCAGGAATCAGAAAATGGGAACTGGACAGAAAACAGAGAAATGGGAATTGGGGACTGGAATAGGAAAACGGGAACAAAACAGGAAATAGAGAAATGGGAATTGGGGACTGGAACAGGAAAATGGGAACGGGACAGGGAATACGGGAATGGCAACCAGATAGAGAATGTGGGACAGGGACAAGTATTGAGACAGGAATGGGATCTGGACTGGGATGAGAGCAGGATCCTGGACAGGGGACAGCAGGAACCAGGACGGGAGGACGTGGGGACACTGCCAGGGCTGGGTGTCCTTGATCTGCTGCCCCAGATGGAGCTGCTGGGCCTGGGGTGCCCAAAGCCCTGAGGAAGCCCCAAATCTGTCCCAGGAACTCTCAGCTCCCTCTGGCCCAGCATCCCCCTCATGCCCATCCTTGTTTTTGTTCAACATCTTTATTATTAACTCCAGATATAAGTGTTTAAAAAGAACAAAGAGAAATAAAAAGAAAATCCAGGGGGAGTCAGCAGGATGTGGAGCCCTCAGCCAGGTGTCCTTGAAACCTGGATCACCTGGGCTCTGCCCACTTGGCGTCACTGGGGACCATCCAGAGAAGATCCTCCCGTGGGGGATGATGCATCTAAGGCTATCTAGTGTTGCTTAAAACTACCAAAAGATGAAAAAATTGAGATATTTCTGGGTCAGAAGTTGACGAATCCAGGAGCATGCGAAGCCCTCAACCAGGTGGCCTCCAAACACGGATCTCCAGGGTTCTGCTCATTGGGGCTCACTGGGGACCATCCAGAGCAGATCCTCCCGTGTGAGATGGAGCTGGAGAAGCCCACCAAACTCTTCCCACCTCAGTGCTGGCTCTGCAGGTGTCTGGTCATGCTGCAGCTGGTGGTGAAGCCCTTCCCACACCGGGGACACTGGAATGGCTTCTCCCCGGTGTGGCTGCGCTGGTGGATCACCAGGTTGGACTTGTGCCTGAACCCCTTGCCACAGTCAGGACAGCAGAACGGCCTCTCCTCAGTGTGCATCAGCTTGTGGCTGAGCAGGTGGGAGCTGGTCAGGAACCTCTTCTTGCACTGCTCACACTCGTAGGGTTTCTCCCCGCTGTGGCTCCTCTGGTGGTAAACCAGGTGGGACTTGGACATGAAGCCCTTCCCGCACTCCCCACACTCGAAGGGCCGCTCCCCGGTGTGGATCATCTGGTGGGTGACCAGGTAGGACCTGGTGGTGAAGCTCTTCCCGCACTTCCTGCACTCGTAGGGCCTCACCTGCGTGTGGCACTTCTGGTGGAGGATCAGGCTGGAGCTCTGCGAGAAGCTCCTCCAGCAGTACTCGCACTCGTAGGGCCGCTCCGCGTGGCTCCTCTGGTGCGCAAACAGGTTGGAGCTCTGCGTGAAGCTCTTCCCGCACTGCCCGCACACGTACGGCCTCTCCCCGGTGTGGATCCTGCGGTGCTTGACCAGGCTGGACTTTTGCCGGAAGCCCTTCCCGCAGTCGTCGCAGCGGAACGGTTTCTCCCCGGTGTGGATGCGCTGGTGCTCCGCCAGCAGCGAGCGGGTCGGGAAGGAGCTCTGGCACTGCTCGCACCCGTAGGGCCTCTCCCCGGTGTGGGTCCGGCGGTGCCGGACGAGGGCCGAGTTCTCCTTGAAGCCCACGCCGCACTCGGGGCACTGGAACGGCCGCTCGCCCGTGTGCGAGCGCTGGTGGACGACGAGCGAGGAGCTGCTCTGGAACCTCTTGTGGCACTGGTCGCACTCGTAGGGCTTCTCCCCGGTGTGGGTCCTCAGGTGGCTGGTCAGGTGGGACTTCCAGCTGAAGCTCTTCCCGCACTGCTGGCACGCGTAGGGTTTCTCCCCGGTGTGGGTCCTCCTCTGGTGGAGAAGCAGCTGCGAGCTCCAGCTGAAGCTCTCCCCACACTCCCCACACTTGTAGGGCTTCTCCCCGGTGTGGATCCTGCTGTGCTCCATCAGGTTGGATCTCCACTTGAAGCTCTTCCCGCACTCCGAGCACTTGTGGGGCTTCTTCTCCCCACCCTGGAGCTGCTCGTGGAGCCCCAGCTCTGAGCTCTGGTCCAGGTTGGGTTTGTCCCCTTCAGATCCCAGCTGTGGCCCCGTGTGGATTCTGCAGTGCTTGACCAGGGACGATCTCCACACGAAGCTCTTCCCACATTCTGAGCACTTGTGGGGCTTCTCCTTCTCATCCTGGAGCTGCTCATGGAGCCCCAGCTCTGATTTCTCTCCCCCTGCCTGGTCCAAGTTGGGTTTTTCCCCCTCTGATACCACCTGTTGCTCCGTGTGGATCTTCTGGTGGGCAACCAGCTGGGAACTCACCTTGAAGCTCTTCCCACACTCCGAGCACTTGTGGGGCTTCTCCTCTCCACCCTGGAGCTGCTCATGGAGCCCCAGCTCCAAGTTCTGACCTTCCTGCTTCAGGGTGGGTTTTTCCCCCTCAGATCCCACCTGTTGCTCCATATGGATCTTCTGGTGGACAATCAGCTTGGACCTCTTAGTGAAGCTCTTCCCACACTCCGAGCACTTGTGGGGCTTCTTCTCCTCATCCTGGAGCTGCTCATGGAGCCCCAGCTCGGCCTCAGCCACCAGCTCCTCGCTGCTCTCCATGCTCAGCTCCTGCTCTGGGGGAGCAAGGACAGGGACACGATGGGATTTGCCCCCGTGGGGACAAGGACACGATGGGATTTGCCCCCGTGGGGACAAGGACACGATGGGATTTGCCTCCCCTGCCCCACAAAAACCCTCCCGGAGCCCCCCGCGATGGGGTCGGGCCGAGCTCCCCCTCTCCGCTCACCTGCGGGCTCCGGGCGGCGATGCCGGCGGGGCCGGGGCAGCTGCGGCCGGAGCGGGGTTGGAGCCGCTCCTCCTTTTCCTCTTCCTCCTGCTCCTCCTCTTCCTCCTGCTTATTCTGCCGCTCCTCCTCCTCCTTTGTTCCTCCTCTTCCTCCCACTTCTCCCCCCCTCCCAAAAGCAGCCGCGCTCTGCCCTGGGCGGGTTCCGGGAGCGCTTTCCCTGCCAGTCCCGCTCTTACTGGGAGCACTGGGAGCGATACTGGGAGCGCTGGGAGCGATACTGGGGGCGCTGGGAGCGATACTGGGGGCGCTGGGAGCGATACTGGGGGCGCTGGGAGGGAACTGGGAGCGCTGGGAGGGAACTGGGAGCGCTTTCCCTGCCGGTGCCGCTCTTACTGGGAGCGAACTGGGAGCGAACTGGGAGCGCTGGGAGGGAACTGGGAGCGCTGGGAGCGATACTGGGGGCGCTGGGAGCGATACTGGGAGCGCTGGGAGGGAACTGGGAGCGCTGGGAGCGATACTGGGGGCGCTGGGAGCGATACTGGGAGCGCTGGGAGGGAACTGGGAGCGCTTTCCCTGCCGGTGCCGCTCGTACTGGGAGCGAACTGGGAGCGAACGGCGCCGGGCGCGGCTGCAGCCGGCGTGCGGAGGGCGTGGTTATGCAAATGAGCGTCATAGCGGGAGTGTTTGATTTACATGGGCGTGTTTATGCAAATCCGGGAGCGATGGCGCGCTGCGATTGGTTGGCGCGAGCAGCGCGTTGTTTCCTCGGTCACGTGAGGGCTGTGGGAGAGCGGAGCGATGGCGGCGGCCTCCGGTGAGGGGAGACCGGGACCGGGAATGGGGAACGGGAACGGGCACCGGGAACGGGGACAGGGACCGGGAATGGGGAATGGGGACAGGGAATGGGGACCGGGTCCTGGGAATGTGTACGGGACAGTCCGGTAACGGGAGCAGCGGAACACGGGGCCGGGATTACCGGGAACCGGGCGGGGCTCGGGGACACCGCAGACCCGAGCAGGAGGGTTAACGGGGACAGGCGACAATGAGCACCGGGCAAAGGGGACATCGGAAGGGCGGGGGGAGACACGGGGACAGCGGTGACACCGGGGATGGCGAGTCCGGACCGGAGCGGTTAACGGGGACAGGGGACACCGGGAGAGGAGGTGACACCGAGCAGGGGGGACACCGGAGCAAGGTGACACCGGAGCAAGGTGACACCGTCCGGTGTCCCCAGAGACCGAGCGGCTGCTGAGCCGCGGCCCCGGGTACGGCACGGCCGAGGCGGCGCCGGCGCCGGTACCGGGACGGGAGGATGAGGAAGAGGAGGAGGAGGAGGAGGATGAGGAGGAAGAGCTGCGGCGGCGCCTCAAGTATTTCTTCATGAGCCCCTGTGACAAGTACCGGGCCCGCGGGCGGCGGCCCGTGAAGCTCGGGCTGCAGCTGGCCAAGATCGTGCTGGTCACCGTGCAGGTGGCACCGGCGGGGACGGCGGGGGTGGCACCGGGGACAGCGGGGATGGACGGCGGGGACGGCGGGGGTGGCACCGGGGACAGTGGGGATGGACGGTGAGGACGGCGGGGATGGACGGTGGGGACAGCGGGGATGGCGGGGACGGCACCGAGGGACAACGGGGACAGAGGGGACAGCGGGGATGGCGATGGGGACAGCGGGGATGGCACTGGGGACAGTGGGGACGGGCGATGGGGACAGCGGGGACAGAGGGGACAGCGGGGATGGCACTGGGGACAGTGGGGACAGTGGGGACAAAGGGGACAGCGGGGACGCCAGGGATGGTGGGTGGGCACAGAGGGGACACTGGGGATGGCAGCACGAGGGGCTGGGACAGCGGTCAGGGGGCACGGGGACAGCAGAGATGGGGCGCAGGGACACTGGAGAGGGGACATGGGGACACCAGGGAGGGAGCGCAGGGACTTGGGGACACTCTGGGAGGGACACCGGCGTGTCCTGGGACGAAGCGTGGCGGCGTCACTGCGGTGGGACAGGGGTGGGTGGCAGCGGTGGCCTTTGTCCCCAAGCGTGGGTGACGCCGCTTTGGGTGGGGGTGAAGCACGGTGGTGTCACCGGGATGGGACAGGCGGTGACAGAGGCGGTGGCCTTTGTCCCCAGCTGATCCTGTTCGGGCTCAGCAACCAGCTGGTGGTGGCCTTCAAGGAGGACAACACGGTGGCCTTCAAGCACCTGTTCCTCAAGGGCTACGAGGACGGCGCCGATGACACCGCGGCCATCTACACCCGCGGGGACCTCCTGGAGCACCTGGCCTTCGTCCTCCAGCAGGTGCCACGGGGACACCTGCAGGGCTTGGGGACATCAGGAGGGACTGGGGACATCAGTAGGGTTGGGGACATGGGGATCTCCTGGAGCACCTGGCCTTTGTCCTCGAGCAGGTGGCACGGGGACATCAGGAGGGGTTGGGGACACCTGCAGGGCTTGGGGACATTGTGGGAATTGGGGACATCGGGAGGGGTTGGGGACATCGGGAGGGGTTGGGGACTTGGGGACCTCCTGGAGCAGCTGGCCTTTGTCCTCGAGCAGGTGGCACAGGGACACCTGCAGGGCTTGGGGACATCAGGAGGGGTTGGGGACATCAGGAGGGTTGGGGACATCAGTAGGGTTGGGGACATGGGGATCTCCTGGAGCACCTGGCCTTTGTCCTCGAGCAGGTGGCACAGGGACACCTGCAGGGCTTGGGGACATTGTGGGAATTGGGGACATTGGGAGGGGTTGGGGACATCGGGAGGGGTTGGGGACTTGGGGACCTCCTGGAGCAGCTGGCCTTTGTCCTCGAGCAGGTGGCACAGGGACACCTGCAGGGCTTGGGGACATCAGGAGGGGTTGGGGACATCAGGAGGGTTGGGGACATCAGTAGGGTTGGGGACATGGGGATCTCCTGGAGCACCTGGCCTTTGTCCTCGAGCAGGTGGCACAGGGACACCTGCAGGGCTTGGGGACATTGTGGGAATTGGGGACATTGGGAGGGGTTGGGGACATCGGGAGGGGTTGGGGACTTGGGGACCTCCTGGAGCAGCTGGCCTTTGTCCTCGAGCAGGTGGCACAGGGACACCTGCAGGGCTTGGGGACATTGTGGGAATTTGGGGACATGGGGACCTCCTGGAGCAGTTGGCCTTCGTCCTCGAGCAGGTGGCACGGGGACACCTGCAGGGCTTGGGGACATCAGGAGGGTTGGGGACATCAGTAGGGTTGGGGACATGGGGATCTCCTGGAGCACCTGGCCTTTGTCCTCGAGCAGGTGGCACGGGGACATCAGGAGGGGTTGGGGACACCTGCAGGGCTTGGCGACATCGGGAGGGGTTGGGGACATCGGGAGGGGTTGGGGACATCGGGAGGGGTTGGGGACATGGGGACCTCCTGGAGCACCTGGCCTTTGTCCTCGAGCAGGTGGCACAGGGACACCTGCAGGGCTTGGGGACATTGTGGGAATTGGGGACATCGGGAGGGGTTGGGGACATCGGGAGGGGTTGGGGACATCGGGAGGGGTTGGGGACTTGGGGACCTCCTGGAGCAGCTGGCCTTTGTCCTCAAGCAGGTGGCACAGGGACACCTGCAGGGCTTGGGGACATCAGGAGGGTCTGGGGACATCGGTAGGGGTTGGGCACATCAGGACCTCCTGGAGCACCTGGCCTTTGTCCTCAAGCAGGTGGCACGGGGACACCTGCAGGGCTTGGGGACATCAGAAGAATTGAGGACATGGTGGTGGTTTGGGGCCGTGGGGATGTTTGGGGACACTGAGATGCCACCTCCATCCCCGTGTCCCCGCAGTACCTGGCTGTCCCCAACGAGACCCTGGGCCACCACGATTTGGGGACACAGAGATGTTTTGGGGCCATGGAGATTTTTGGTATCGTGGAGATGTTTTGGGGACACAGAGATGTTTTGGGGCCGTGGGGATGTTTGGGATCATGGAGATGTTTTGGGGTTTGGGGACATTGAGGTGCCACCTCCATCCCCGTGTCCCCACAGTCCCTGGCTTTCCCCAACGAGACCCTGGGCCACCACGATTTGGGGACACAGAGATGTTTTGGGGCCATGGAGATTTTTGGTATCGTGGAGATGTTTTGGGGACACAGAGATGTTTTGGGGCCGTGGGGATGTTTGGGATCATGGAGATGTTTTGGGGTTTGGGGACATTGAGGTGCCACCTCCATCCCCGTGTCCCCACAGTCCCTGGCTGTCCCCAACGAGACCCTGGGCCACCACGATTTGGGGACACAGATGTTTCGGGGACACAGAGATGTTTTGGGGACATGGAGATGTTTTGGGGACACGGAGATGTTTTGGGGACACAGAGATGTTTTGGGGACACGGAGATGTTTCGGGGACATGGAGATGTTTCGGGGACACAGAGATGTTTTGGGGACACGGAGATGTTTTGGGGACACAGAGATGTTTTGGGGACACGGAGATGTTTTGGGGACACAGAGATGTTTTGGGGACATGGAGATGTTTCGGGGACACGGAGATGTTTCGGGGACACGGAGATGTTTTGGGGACACGGAGATGTTTCGGGGACACAGAGATGTTTTGGGGACACAGAGATGTTTTGGGGACATGGAGATGTTTCGGGGACACAGAGATGTTTTGGGGACACGGAGATGTTTTGGGGACACAGAGATGTTTTGGGACCATGGGGACGTTTTGGGTTTTGGGGCCATCCAGGTGCCACCTCGGTGTCCCCGCAGTACCTGGCTGTCCCCAACGAGACCCTGGGCCGCTATGCCTACGGTGACACCGGCGGTGGCCCCGGGGGTGGCCCCGGGCTCCGGCTGTGCCAGCGCTTCTTCCGCAGGGGGGACATCGACCCCGAGAACGACACCTTCGACATCGACCCCAGCGTGGTCACCGGTGCGACGCCGGGCTGGGGGCTGGGCTGGGGTTTGGGGTCTGGGCTTGGATTTGGGGTGTGGGGTTTGGGCTGTGGGGTCTGGGCTTGGATTTGGGGTGTGGGGTTTGGGGTGTGGGGTGTGGGGTTGGATTTGGGGTGTGGGATTTGGGGTTTGGGGTGTGGGGTTTGGGGTTTGGGGTGCAGGGTTTGGGGTCTGGGCTGGGGTTTGGGGTGTGGGGTTTGGGGTTTGGGGTGTGGGCTTGGATTTGGGGTGTGGGATTTGGGGTTTGGGGTGCAGGGTTTGGGGTCTGGGGTTGGATTTGGGGTGCGGGGTTTGGGGTTTGGGGTCTGGGGTCGGATTTGGGGTCTGGGCTTGGATTTGGGGTGTGGGGTTTGGGGTCTGGGGTCGGATTTGGGGTCTGGGCTTGGATTTGGGGTGTGGGGTTTGGGGTCTGGGCTTGGATTTGGGGTGCAGGGTTTGGGGTTTGGGGTGCAGGGTTTGGGGTTTGGGGTCTGGGCTTGGATTTGGGGTGCAGGATTTGGGGTTTGGGGTGCGAGGTTTGGGGTTTGGGAGTTAAAGGTTGGATTTGGGTTTGGGGTTGGATTTGGGGTTGAATTTGGGGTTTGGGGTGCAGGGTTATAAGTTTGGGGTTTGGGAATTGAGAGTTGGATTTGGAGTTTGGGGTTTGGGGTTGGATTTAGGATTTGGAGTTTGGGGTGCAGGGTTTGGGAGTTGTTTGGGTTTGGGGTTTGGGATTTGGGGTTTGGGGTTTGGGAGTTGTTTGGGGTGCAGGGTTTTGGGTTTGGGATCTGGGGTTGGGGTGCAGGGTTTGGGGTTTGGGGTGCAGGGTTTGGGAGTTGTTTGGGATTTGGGATTTGGGGCTGGATTTAGAATTTGGGGTTTGGGGGATTGGGTTTGGGGTTGGATTTGGGGTTGGGATTTGGGAGTTGGGATTTGGGGTTGGATTTAGGATTTGGGGTTTGGAGTTTGGGGTTGGATTTGGGGTTTGGGGTTTGGGGTTTGGAGTTTGGGGTGCAGAGTTTGGGAGTTGTTTGGGATTTGGGGTTTGGAGTTTGGGGTGCAGAGTTTGGGAGTTGTTTGGGATTTGGGGTTTGGGGCTGGATTTGGGGTTTGGGGCTGGATTTGGGGTTTGGGGTTTGGGAGTCGGAGTCGGATTTGGGGTTTGGGGTTTGGGGGTTTTGGGTGGGGTTTGGGGTTTGGGGCTGGTTTTGGGGGTTAGAGTTGGATTTGGGCTTTTTGTCTTTGGGGTTCGAGGGTTGGGGTTTTGGGTCGGATTTGGGGTTTTGCGTTTGGGATTTGGGAGTCGGAGTTTTTGGGATTTGGGGTTTGGGATTTCGGGTTCAGGATGGTCCCGGGCCCATTTGGGATTTGGGGTTTGGGAATTCCCGGGGTTTTTGTGCTCCCTGACCCCGATCCCGGCCCCACAGAGTGCCTGGGGGTTCACCCCGGGGACCCCCAGCCCCCCGTGCTGGACGGCCCCGGCAGCAACTTCACCCTCCAGTTCCACAGGTGCGCCCCAAAAACCCCCAAAGTTCCCCCAAAACCCCCAAATTCCCTCAAAATCCCCCAAAATTTCCCCAAAATTCCCCCAAACTCCCCCAAAATTCCCTGAAAATCCCCCCAAATTCCCTCAAAATCCCCCAAAATTTCCCCAAAATCCCCCCAAACTCCCCCAAAATTCCCTCAAATCCCCCAAAATCCCTCAAAATTCCCTCAAAATCCCCCAAAATCCCTCAAAATTCCCCCAAAACCCCCCAAAATCCCCCCAAAACCCCCAAATCCCCCAAAATTTCCCCAAAATCTCTCCAAATTCCCTCAGAATCCCCTCAAAATCCCCCCAAAATCCCTCAAAATTTTCCCCAAAATCCCTCAAAATTTTCCCCAAAATCCCCCCAAATCCCTCAAAATTCCCTCAAAATTCCCCCAAATACTCCAAAACCCTCAAAATTCCACAAAACCCCCCTGGAATTTTGGGGATTTTGGGGGGATTTTGGGGGGGGGCGATTTTGAGGTGAAATTTTCCCCTTTTTTTGTGTTTTTTTGAGGTGGAATTTTCCCTTTTTTTGTGGGGTTTTTGAGGTGAAGTTTCGCTTTTTTTGGCGTTTTTGAGGTGGAATTTTCCCATTTTTGGTGTTTTCGGGGTGATTTTTGTCCCCCCCAGGCTGATCAACGTCACCGTGGAGTTCCAGCTCAAGGCCATCAACATCCAAACGCTGCTGAACCACGAGATCCCCGACTGCTACACCTTCAGTGTCACCGTCAGTGTCCCCAAGTGTCCCCACTTGTCCCTTCAGTCTCCCTAAAAATCCTAAGGTGTCCCCTGAGTGTCCCCAAATATCTTAAAATGTCCCCGAATACCCCAAAGTGTCCCCAAGTGTCCCCTCAGTGTCCCCAAATATCCCAAAGTGTCCCCTGGGTGTCCCCAGTTGTCCCTAAATATCCCAAAGTGTCCCCGATTGTCCCCTCATTGTCCCCAAATATCCCCAAGTGTCCCCTGAGTGTCCCTTGGGTGTCCCCTGAATGTCCCCAGGTGTCCCCTCATTGTCCCCAAATATCCCAAAGTGACAGTAACGGTGACAGTGACAACAACAGTGACAGTGACAATAACAGTGACACAGTGACAATGGCGGTGACGGTGACAGTGACAATGACAGTGACACAGTGACAGTGACAATAACAGTGACAGTGACACAATGACAATAATGGTGACAATATCAGTGACAGTGACAATGACAGTGACACAGTGACAATGGCGGTGACGGTGACAGTGACAATGACAGTGACACAGTGACAGTGACAGTGACAATAACAGTGACAGTGACACAATGACAATAATGGTGACAATATCAGTGACAGTGACAATGACAGTGACACAGTGACAATGGTGGTGACGGTGACAGTGGCACAGTGACGGTGACAGTGGCGGTGACAGTGACAATGACAGTGACACAGTGATGGTGACAGTGACACAGTGACGGTGACAGTGGCACAGTGACGGTGACAGTGGCACAGTGACGGTGACAGTGGCGGTGACAGTGACAATGACAGTGACAATGACAGTGACACAGTGACGGTGACAGTGACAATGACAATAACAGTGACAGTGACACAGCGACAATGGCGGTGACGGTGACAGTGACGGTGACAGTGACAACAACAGTGACGCAATGACAATAACGGTGACAACATCAGTGACAGCGACAGTGACAATAACAGTAACAGTGACCGTGACGGTGACAATGACAATGACAATAGTGACAATAGCAGTGACGCAACGACGATGACAATATCAGTGACAGTGACAGTGCCACCGCGTGTCCCCAGGTCACCTTCGACAACAGCGCTCACAGCGGGCGAGTGCGGATCCGCCTGGACACCCACGCGGCCATCAGGGAGTGCCACCACCCCGCCATGCCCGGAGGAGGTGACGCCGGGTGACAATGGGTGACAATGGGGACATTGGGTGACATTGGCTGACAATGGGGACATTGGGTGACAGTGGGAGTGCCACCACCGCGCCATGCCTGGAGGAGGTGACACCAGGTGACAATGGGGACAATGGGTGACAATGGGTGACACAGGGAGTGCCACCACCCCGCCATGCCCGGAGGAGGTGACACCGGGTGACAATGGGTGACAATGGGTGACAATGGGGACACTGGGAGTGCCACCACCCCGCCATGCCTGGAGGAGGTGACACTGGGGACAATGGGTGACAATGGGGACATTGGGTGACAATGGGGACAATGGGGACATTGGGTGACAATGGGGACACTGGGAGTGCCACCACCCCGCCATGCCCGGAGGAGGTGACACCGGGTGACAGTGGTGACACCGGGTGACAATGGTGACGCTGGGTGGCATGGGGCTGAGGGGGTGTCCTACAGGTGACAGGTGACAATGCGGTGTCCCACAGGTGACAGTGGGGTGTCCCCACAGGTGACAATGGGGTGTCCCACAGGTGACAGGTGACAATGGTGTGTCCCCACAGGTGACAATGGAGTGTCCCACAGGTGACAGTGGGGTGTCCCACAGGTGACAACGGGGTCCCACAGGTGACAGGTGACAATGGGGTGTCACAGGTGACAGCTGGGTCCCACAGGTGACAATGGGGTGTCCCCTCAGGTGCCACCTGGCGCCGCCTGGCGTTTGACAGTGGGGTGTCCCACAGGTGACAGTGACAATTTTGGTGTCCCATAGATGACAATGGGGTGTCCCACAGGTGACAGTAGGGTGTCCCACAGGTGACAACGGTGTCCCACAGGTGACAACGGGGTCCCACAGGTGACAGGTGACAATGGGGTGTCACAGGTGACAATGGGGTGTCCCCTCAGGTGCCACCTGGCGCCGCCTGGCGTTCGACGTGCTGGTGGTGGCCGTGTGCTCGCTGTCCCTGGTGCTCTGCGCCCGCTCCATCGCCCGCGGGCTGCTCCTGCAGAGGGTGAGCGCGGGTCCGGGGGGATTTGGGGGATTTTGGGGAGTTTCGGGGAGTTTTGGGGAGTTTAGGGGAGTTTAGGGAATTCGGGGGGATTTTGGGGAGTTTCGGGGAGTTTTGGGAATTCGGGGGGATTTTGGGGAGTTTCGGGGAGTTTTGGGAATTCGGGGGGATTTGGGGGAATTTGGGGGGAATTTTAGGGATTTGGGGGGGAATTTGGGGGATTTTTGGGAGAGTTTGGGGAATTTGGGGGGATTATGGGGGGGGGGTTGGGGGAATTTTGGGGGAAAATTTGGGGGATTTGGGGGGGTTTGGGGGGGTTTGGGGGAATTTTGGGGTTTGGGGGTGGATTTGGGGGATTTTTGGGGGAATTTGGGATTGATGGGAGCTTTGGGGGGGTTTTGGGTTTTGTCACTGTGTCCCTGTGAGGTGACAATGACAGTGACAACGATAGTGGCAATGACAGTGACAATGACAGTGACAATGACAGTGATAATGACAATGACAGTGACAATGACAATGACAGTGACAATGCCCCACAGGAGTTCAGCCGGTTCCTGCGCTGTCACCGCGGTGTCACCGTGTCCCTGTGACAGTGACAGTGACAGTGACAGTGACAATGTCCCCACAGGAGTTCAGCCGGTTCCTGCGCTGTCACCGCGGTGTCACCGTGTCCCTGTGACAGTGACAGTGACAGTGACAATGTCCCCGCAGGAGTTCAGCCGGTTCCTGCGCTGTCACCGCGGTGTCACCGTGTCCCTCTCGGACCGCCTGGAGTTCCTCAATGGCTGGTACCTGCTGCTCGTCACCAGCGACGTCCTGACCGTGCTGGGCACCGTGCTCAAGATCGGCATCGAGGCCAAGGTGACACTGGGGACACTGGGGACAATGGGGAGAGTGGGGACAGTGGGGACAATGGGGACAATGGGGAGAGTGGGGACAATGGGGACACTGGGAACTGTGGGGACAGTGGGAACACTGGGGACAATGGGAATAATGGGGACACTGCCACACCTGGGGACAATGGGGACAATGTCACACCCTGGGGACAATGGGGACACTGGGGACAATGGGGACACTGGGGACACTGCCACCCCCTGGGGACACTGGGGACAATGGGGACACTGGGGACAATGGGGACACTGCCATCCCTGGGGACAATGGGGACAATGCCACCCCGTGGGGACAGTGGGGACAATGCCACCCCCTGGGGACAATGGGGACAATGTCACACCTGGGGACAATGGGGACAATGGGGACAATGCCACCCCGTGGGGACAGTGGGGACAATGTCACCCCCTGGGGACAATGGGGACACTGCTCAAGATCGGCATCGAGGCCAAGGTCACCCCTGGGGACAATGCCACCCCCTTGGGGACATTGCCACCCCCTTGGGGACATTGCCACCCCTTTGGGGACAATGTCACCTTGGGGCCAGTGGCCTGGGGACACGGCGGTGGCCACACTGTCCCCGTGTCCCCACAGAACTTCTCGGGGTACGACGTGTGCAGCATCCTGCTGGGGACATCGACGCTGCTCGTGTGGGTCGGCGTCACCCGGTACCTGACCTTCTTCCAGAAGTACAACGTGAGTGTCACCTGTGTGTCACCTGTGCCACCTGTGTCACCTGTGTCACCTGTGTCACACCTGTGTCACACCTGTGTCACCTGTGTCACACCTGTGTCACCCGGGTCACCTGTGTCACACCTGTGCCACCTGTGCCACCTGTGCCACACCTGTGTCACCTGGGTCACCTGTGTCACCTGGGTCACCTGTGCCACCTGTGTCACCTGTGTGTCACCTGTGTGTCACCTGTGTCACACCTGTGCCACCTGTGTCACCTGTGTGTCACCTGTGTCACCTGGGTGTGTCACCTGTGTCAGCTGTGTGTCACCTGTGTCACCTGTGTCACCCGTTCCACCTGTGTCACCTGTGTGTCACCTGTGTGTCACCTGTGTCACCTGTGTCACCTGTGTGTCACCTGGGTGTGTCACCTGTGTGTCACCCGTGTCACCCGTGTCACCTGTGTGTCACCTGTGTCACCTGTGTGTCACCTGTGTCACCTGTGTCACCTGGGTGTCACCTGGGTGTGTCACCTGTGTGTCACCTGTGTGTCACCTGTGTCACCCGTGTCACCCATGTCACCTGTGTGTCACCTGTGCCACCTGGGGATGGCGCCATTACCTGGGGACAGGGCCAGGGTTAAATCCCATTTTCCTGCCCCAAATCCTCCCTGTCACGCTTGGCTTGGGGACAATTCCTGGATTTCCCACCCCACACGTGGAAATCTCCCGTTTTTCCCGTTTTTCCCGATTTTGCCGTTTTTCGCCCCAGATCCTGATCGTGACGCTGCGCGTGGTGTCCCCGACGTGATGCTCTCCCCGCACTCGGATGATCCCATTTTCCAGCCCCAAATCCTAATTTTCCAGCCCCAAATTCCCATTTTCCCACCCCAAACCCCCGTTTTTCCTGCTCTTCTTGTGGACAATTCCCATTTTTCCCATTTTCCTCGTTTTTCGCCCCAGATCCTGATCGTGACGCTGCGCGTGGCGACCCCGACGTGATGCTCTCCCCACACGTGGATGATCCCATTTTCCAGCCCCAAATCCCCATTTTCCCACCCCAAACCCCCGTTTTTCCTGCTCTGCTTGTGGATAATTCCCATTTTTCCCATTTTCCTCGTTTTTCGCCCCAGATCCTGATCATGACGCCGTGTGTGGCGTCCCTGATGTGATGCTCGCATGGATGATCCCATTTTCTGTCCCAAATCCCCATTTTCCCACCCCAAACCCCCGTTTTCCCCAGCCCACCGTTGGACAATTCCCATTTTTCCCATTTTCCTCGTTTTTCGCCCCAGATCCTGATCGTGACGCTGCGTGTGGCAACCCCGACGTGATGCTCTCCCCACACTTGGATGATCCCATTTTCCAGCCCCAAATCCCCATTTTCTCACCCCAAATCCCCATTTTCCCGCCCCAAACCCCTGTTTTTCCCGCTCTGTTCATTGGTAATTTTCGTTTTTCCGAATTTCCCCGTTTTTCGCCCCAGATCCTGATCGTGACGCTGCACGTGGCGACCCCGATGTGATGCTCTCCCCACACTCGGATGATCGCATTTTCCAGCCCCAAATCCCCATTTTCCAGCCCCAAACCCCCGTTTTCCCGCCCCAAACCCCCATTTTCCCACCCCAAACCCCCGTTTTTCCTGCTCTGTTCATTGGTGATTTTCGTTTTTCCCAATTTCCCCGTTTTTCGCACCAGATCCTGATCGTGACGCTGCGCGTGGCGCTGCCCAACGTGATGCGCTTCTGCTGCTGCGTGGCCGTGATTTATTTGGGGTATTGCTTCTGCGGATGGATCGTGCTGGGCCCGCACCACGTCAAGGTGGGGCCGGGAGCCCCAAATTTTGGGGTTTGGGGTCGGGGGATTCCCAAATTTTGGGGTTTGGGGTCGGGGGATTCCCAAATTTTTGGGTTTGGGGTCTGGGGATTCCCAAATTTCGTGTTTGGCGTTTGGGGACTCCCAGATTTTGGGTTTGGGGTTATTGATTCCCAAATTTTGGGGTTTGGGGTCGGGAGATTCCAAAATTTTGGGGCTGGGGTTGAGATGTTCTCAGATTCCAGTTTTGGGGTCAGGAGATTCCCGAATTTTGGTTTTGGGGTCGGGGGATTCCCAAATTTTGGGGTTTGCGGTCGGGGGATTCCCAAATTTTGGGGTTTGGGGTCTGGGGATTCCCACATTTTGGGTTTGGGGTCGGGGGATTCCCAAATTTTGGGGTTTGGGGTCTGGGGATTCCCAAATTTCGTGTTTGGCGTTTGGGGACTCCCAGATTTTGGGTTTGGGGTTATTGATTCCCAAATTTTGGGGTTTGGGGTCGGGAGATTCCAAAATTTTGGGGCTGGGGTTGAGATGTTCTCAAATTCCAGTTTTGGGGTCAGGAGATTCCCGAATTTTGGGGTTTGGGGTTGGGGGATTCCCAAATTTTGGGGGTTGGGGTCGGGGGATTCCCAAATTTTGGGGTTTGGGGTCTGGGGATTCCCACATTTTGGGTTTGGGGTCTGGGGATTCCCAAATTTTGGGGTTTGGGGTCGGGGGATTCCCAAGTTTTGTGTTTGGCGTTTGGGGATTCCCAAATTTTGGGTTTGGGGTTATTGATTCCCAAATTTTGGGGTTTGGGGTCGGGAGATTCCAAAATTTTGGGGCTGGGGTTGAGATGTTCTCAAATTCCAGTTTTGGGGTCAGGAGATTCCTGAATTTTGGGGTTTGGGGTCGGGGGATTCCCAAATTTTGGGGTTTGGGGTCGGGGGATTTCCAAAATTTTGGGGGTTGGGGTCAGGGGATTCCGAAATTTCAGTTTTTGGGGTTGTGAGGTTCCAAAATTTTGGGGTTTGGGGTCGGGGGATTCCCAAATTTTTGGGTTTGGGGATTCCCAAATTTTGGGGTTTGGGGTCGAGAGATTCCCAAATTTTGGGGTTTGGGGATTCCCAAATTTTGGGGTTTGGGGGTCGAGAGATTCCCAAATTTTGGGGTTTGGGGATTCCCAAATTTTGGGGTTTGGGATCGGGATGTTCTGAAATTCCGGTTTTGGGGTTGAGGGATTCCCAAATTTTGGGGTTGGAGGACTTCCAAATTTCGGGTTTGGGGTCGGGATGTTCTCAAATTCCGGTTTTGGGGTGGGGTTCCTTCCCAAATCCATGGATGAAATGCGGGTGACGCACAGGTGACACAGGTGTGACAAGTGACACAGGTGATACAGGTGACGCACAGGTGACATAGGGGTTATACAGGTGACTCAGGAGACTCAGGTGACACACAGGTGTGACACAGGTGACATAGGGGTTATACAGGTGACACACAGGTGTGACAGGTGCGACAAGTGGCACAGGTGACACAGGGGTTACAGGTGACACACAGGTGACACAGGGGTTACAGGTAAGACAGGTGTGATAGATTACAGGGGACAGGCGACTCAGTGTGTGACGCAGGTGACACACAGGTGACACAGGTGTGTCCGTCCCCAGTTCCGGTCGCTGTCCATGGTGGTCAATGGTGATGACAGGGGTGACACACGGGTTATACAGGTGACACAGGTGCGATAGATTACAGGTGACACACAGGTGACACAGGTGTGTCCGTCCCCAGTTCCGCCCGCTGTCCATGGTGTCCGAGTGTCTCTTCTCATTGGTCAACGGCGATGACAGGGGTGAAATGGTGGTGACATGGGTGACACAGGTGTGACGCAGGTGTGACACAGGTGACATACAGGTGACACAGGTGTGTCCGTCCCCAGTTCCGCTCGCTGTCCATGGTGTCCGAGTGTCTCTTCTCATTGGTCAACGGCGATGACAGGGGTGAAATGGTGGTGACATGGGTGACACAGGTGTGACGCAGGTGTGACGCAGGTGTGACACAGGTGACACACAGGTGACACAGGTGTGTCTGTCCCCAGTTCCGCTCGCTGTCCATGGTGTCCGAGTGTCTCTTCTCATTGGTCAACGGCGATGACAGGGGTGACACAGGGGTTATACAGGTGACACAGGTGACACACAGGTGACACAGGTGTCTGTCCCCAGTTCCGCCCGCTGTCCATGGTGTCCGAGTGTCTCTTCTCATTGGTCAACGGCGATGACAGGGGTGAAATGGTGGTGACATGGGTGACACAGGTGTGACACAGGTGTGACGCAGGTGTGACACAGGTGACACACAGGTGACACAGGTGTGTCCGTCCCCAGTTCCGCTCGCTGTCCATGGTGTCCGAGTGTCTCTTCTCATTGGTCAACGGCGATGACATGTTCGCCACCTTCGCGGCGCTGCGCCCCAGCGGGGCCCTGGTGTGGCTCTTCAGCCAGGTGTACCTGTACAGCTTCAGCGCGCTCTTCATCTACATGGTGCTCAGCCTCTTCATCGCCCTCATCACCGGCTCCTACGACACCATCAAGGTGAGCGGGGCAGGTGGCAGCTCGCCTTGGGCGTGACGTCACCGGCGTGTGACATCACCTGGGTGTGTTATCTGTGTGTGTTATCTGTTATCTGTGTGTGTTACCTGTGTGTTATCTGTGTGTGTGACCTCATCACCGGCTCCTACGACACCATCAAGGTGAGCGGGGCAGGTGGCAGCTCGCCTGGGCGTGACGTCACCTGCGTGTGACATCACCTGGGTGTGTTATTGTCTCACCTGTGTGTGTTATCTGTGTGTGACATCACCTGGGTGTGATATTATCTGTGTGTTACATCACCTGCGTGTGTTATCTGTGTGTGTTATCTCACCTGTGTGCGTTATCTGTGTGTTATCTGTTTGTGTTATTTGTGTGTGTTATCTGTTATCTGTGTGTGTTACCTGTGTGTTATCTGTGTGTATGACCTCATCACCGGCTCCTACGACACCATCAAGGTGAGCGGGGCAGGTGGCAGCTCGCCTGGGTGTGACGTCACCTGCGTGACATCATCTGTGTGTGACGTCACCTGTGTGTGTTATCTCACCTGGGTGTGTTATCTGTGTGTGACGTCACCTGTGTGACATCATCTCGGTGTGCTGTCCCTCCTGTCCCCATGTCCCCTCTGTGTCCCCAGAACCAGTCCGAGGGTGACACCGCGGTGTCCCTCTCCTGTCCCCATGTCACCTGTCCCTCACCTGTCACCTGTCCCCATGTCACCTGTCCCTCATCTGTCCCCATGTCCCCTCGTCACCTGTCCCTCACCTGTCCCCATGTCCCCAGAACCAATCCGAAGGTGCCACCCCAGTGTCAGAGCTCCTGTCCCTCACCTGTCCCTCGCTTGTCCCCATGTCCCCTGTCCCCATGTCACCTGTCCCTTACCTGTCTGGTGTCACCTGTCCCCATGTCACCTGTCCCCGTGTCACCTGTCCCTCACCTGTCCCCTGTCCCCAGAACCAGTCCGAGGGCGCCGCCCCGCTGTCGGAGCTCCTGTCCCCGTGTCACCTGTCCCTCACCTGTCCCCATGTCACCTGTCCCCCTGTCACCTGTCCCCCTGTCACCTGTCCCCATGTCACCTGTCCCTCACCTGTCCCCATGTCACCTGTCCCTCACCTGTCCCCGTGTCACCTGTCCCCGTGTCACCTGTCCCTCACCTGTCCCCATGTCACCTGTCCCTCACCTGACCCCATGTCACCTGTCCCTCACCTGTCCCCATGTCACCTGTCCCCCTGTCACCTGTCCCTCACCTGTCCCCCTGTCACCTATCCCCGTGTCACCTGTCCCCGTGTCACCTGTCCCCCTGTCACCTGTCCCCGTGTCCCCTCACCTGTCCCTCCCCTGTCCCCAGAACCAGTCCGAGGCCGCGGCGCCGCTGTCGGAGCTCGAGGCCTTCATCGCGCAGTGCCAGGACAGCCCCGGTTCCGGAAAGTTCCGCCGGGGCGGCTCCGGCTCCGCCCCCTGCCCCGCCCTCTGCTGCTGCTGCCCCCGGTCCGCAGCCCCAATCTGGGGACGTTTCGGGGGGTCTTGGGGACATTTCAGGGGGTCCCGTGGCATTTTGGGGCACTTTTGGGGGGTTTAGGGGACATTTCAGGGGGTTTGGGGACACTTCAGGGGGTCTCGTGGGATTTTGGGGCACTTTTGGGGGGTTCTGGGTGGGGTTTTGGGGACATTTCAGGGGGTTTGGGGACACTTTGGGGGCTCTTGTGGGATTTTGGGGACATTTTGGGGGGTTTTGAGTGGGGTTTTTGGGGACATTTTGGGGGGTTTTGGGGACACTTCAGGGGGTCCCGTGGGATTTTGGGGCACTTTTGGGGGGTTTTGGGGACATTTCAGAGGGTTTGGGGACACTTCAGGGGGTCCCGTGGGATTTTGGGGCACTTTTGGGACGTTTTTGGGGGGTTTTGGGATGCCTTAGGACATTTTGGGGGGAATTTGGGGATGTTTTGGGGGGGTTTTTTAGGGCTTTTGGGACATTTCAGGGGGTTTGGGGACATTTTGGGGGATTTAGGGGACACTTCGGGGGATTTGGGGACGTTTGGGGGGATTTGGGGATATTTCAGGGAGTTTTTGGGGGGATTTGGGGATATTTCAGGGAGTTTTGGGACGCTTTGGGGGTTTTGGGAGTTTTGTGGCATTTTGGGACATATTTTGGGGATTTTTGGGGGGGCTTGGGGTCACCCCAAGGGAGGGGGGTCCTGGCTGGTTTGGGCTCGGTGTCACCTCAGGGGAGAAAACCCAAATTATCCCAAAATCTGCCCCAAAATGACCCCAAAACCCAGCCCCAAAATTACCCCAAATTCCAGCCCTAAATGACCCTAAAGTGACCCCAAAATCCAGCCCCAAACGACCCCAAAATTATCCCAAAACCCAGCCCCAAATTACCCAAAATGACCCCAAAATCCAGCCCCAAATAACCCCAAAGTGACCCCAAAATTTGGCTCCTAAATGACCCCAAAATGACCCCGAAAATCCAGCCCCAAAATGACCTCAAATGACCCCAAAATCCAGCCCCAAAATGACCCAAAATTTCCCTAAAATTTGGCCCCAAAATGACCCCAAAATTATCCCAAAATTCAGCCCCAAATGACCCAAAATAATACCAAAATCCAGCCCGAAAATGACCCAAAATTACCCCAAATCACCCCAAAATCCAGCCCCTCTTCGGGTTTTGGGGTCCCCCCTCCCCTCCCGGGGTTTTTGGGATCTGGGGGGGTTTTCCTGCCCCCCAAAATCCCCAAAAACCCCTAAAAACCCCCAAATTTGTGTCCCCACAGGGCCCCCGTGCAGGACAACGCTCTCCTGGTGAACTGAGGGGACCCCGAGGGGGACACCCCAAAAACCTCCAGATTTTTATTTTATTTATTTTATTTTATTTCATTTTTTTTTATTTCCTGCTTTTACCTGCCCGGGACCCCAAATTTGGAACCCCCAGGATGGATTTGGGGTCCCCAAGTCGATTTTTGGGGACATTTTGGGACCCCCCCAGATCATTTTTTTGGGGACACTTCCGTTTTTTTTGGGGACACCCCCAAGTCTGTTTTTTGGGGGCCCCCTGTTGATTTTTTGGGGTGAGTTTGGAACTCTTGGCACCCCCAAATCCGATTTTGGGGACGCTCCAGGACTTGTCCCCATCCTTGGGTCACTGGGACCCCCAAATTTTCCCTTTTCACCCCAAAACGGGGCCGTGGCCACCCCAAGGGGACAATAAAGGACACTTGGGACACGAGGGCTCTGTGGTGACAATGGGGACACTGGGGTGGCCTTGGGGACCCCCCCATCCCTACAATGGTACAGCCCTGCGAGATTGTTCCCCCCCCTTCCCAGTGGTACAGTCCACCCCCCCTGCTCTCGGTGGTACAACCCACTTTGGTGTTCCCCCCCACGCTGCCTTTGAGTGGTAACGCCCCACACACCCCCACCCCGCGCTCACAGTGGTACCTCCCGGCTCCCCCCATCTTCACGCCCACTTCATTCAGTGGTACCGCCCGCCTCCCCCCATCTCCGCTCAGTGGTACCTTCCATCTTCCTCAGTGGTATCTCCCGCCTCCCCCCATCTTCCCTCAGTGGTACCTTTCAAGTGGTACCTCCCATTCCCCCTCAGTGGTATCTCCCGCCTCCCCCATCTCTCAGTGGTACCTCCCATTCCCCCCCTCACCGCTCCGTTCCCTCCCCTGAGTCCTCCCCGTTCCCCCCTCCCCTCCGCCGCTCCCGGTACCGCCCCGACCCCTCCGGTCCCCCCTCGGTCTCCCCGATCCCCTCCCGCTCCCCCCGGCCCGGCAGACGGCGCCTGGCCCCGCTCTGTCCCCCCCCGCGGGCGGCAGCATGGTGCGCGCCGGCTCCCCCCGCGCGGTGGTCCGGCGCCGCCCCGCTCCCGCCGCTCGTTTCCGCGCGAAGACCGCTCCCGGTCCCGCCGAGCCGGGCCCCGAGCGCGGCCCCGAACCCGGCCCGGAACCGGGCCCCGAGCCCGCCCCGCGCCCCCCGCCCGGCCCCCGCCGAGCCGCTCCCGATGCCGGCCCGCGCCGCGCCGCTGCCAGCCGGCCCGCCTGCCCGCCGAGCTGCGCCGACGGTGAGTCCCGGCCGGGAGACGCGGGAGCGAGGCGGGAATGGGGCCCCGCTCTCACAGAGCTCGCAGCCCTTGGAGCCCCTTCGCAGCCCCCTCACGGACCTCAGAGCCCCTTCGCAGCCCTTGGAGCCCCTTCGCAGCCCCTCACGGACCTCAGAGCCCCTTCGCAGCCCTTAGAGCCCCTTCGCAGCCCCTCAGAGACCTCAGAGCCCTTAGAGCCTCTCAGAGCCCTCAGAGCCTTCAGAGTCTCTCACAGACCTCACAACCCTTAGAGACCCTCAGCCTTCAGAGCCCCTCGCAGCCTTCAAAGTCTCTTACAGGCTTCAGAGCCCCTCACAGCTCTCAGGGCCCCTCACAGACCTCAGAGCCCTTCAGAGCGCTCGCAGCTCTCACAGCTTTCAAAGCCCCTCACAGCCTTCAGAGCTCTGAGCCCGTCACAGCCCTTCGAGCCCCTCAGAGCCTTCAGAGCCCCTCACAACCCCAGAGCCCCTCGCAGACCTTGGAGCCTCTCACAGCCTTCTGAATTCCTCACATCCCTTACTACACTCACAGCTCTCGGAGCCCCTCGTGACTCTTCAGAGCCCCTCACAGCCTTCAGAGCCCCTCATAGACCTCAGAGCCCTCCGAGCCCCTCACAGCCTTCAGAGCTTTCACAGCCCCTCAGAGCCCTCAGAGCCCTCAGATCCCTCACAGCCTTCAGAGCTTTCACCACCCCTCACACCCCTCAGAGCCCTCAGAGTCCCTCACAGCCTTCAGAGCTTCCAGAGCCTTCAGAGCCTCTCACAGCTTTTAGAGCCCTTCAGAGCCCCTCACAACGCTCAGAGCCCTCACAGGACTTTAGAGCCCCTCAGAGCCTTCAGAACTCACAACCCTCACTGCACTCACAGCTCTCAGAGCCCTCAAGCCTCAGGCCCTCAGAGCCAGCCTTCAGAGCCCCTCAGAGCTTTCAGAGCCCCTCAGAGCTCCCACACGCCTCAGAGCTTTCAGAGCCCCTCAGAGCTCCCCACAGCCCTCAGAGCTTTCAGAGCCCTCAGAGCTCTCACAGCCCTCAGAGCTTTCAGAGCCCCTCAGAGCTCCCACAGCCCTCAGAGCTTTCAGAGCCCTCAGAGCTTTCAGAGCCCCTCAGAGCTCTCACAGCCCCTCAGAGCCCTCAGAGCTTTCAGAGCTCTCAAGCCTTCAGAGCCTCTCACAGCTTTTAGAGCCCTTCAGAGCCCCTCACAACGCTCAGAGCCCCTCACAGACTTTAGAGCCCCCAATCTGGGGGTCCTGAACCCATCCCAGGGGTCCCGACCCCAATCCCAGAGGTTCTGACCCCAATCTGGGGGTCCTGACCCCATCCCAAAGGTTCGGACCCCGATCCTGATGGTCCTGACCCCAATCCCAGGGGTCTCAACCCAAAGCCGGGGGTTCTGAACCCATCCCAAAGTTTCTGTCCCCAATCCCAGGGTTCTGCCCCCAATCCTGGGCTCCTGACCCCAGTCTGGGGGTCCTGACCCAAATCTGGGTGTCCTGACCCAAATCTGGGTGTCCTGACCCCAATCCTGATGGTCCTGACCCCATTTCTGGGGTTCGGAACCCATTCCAGGGTCCCTGACCCCAATCCCAGGGTTCTGACCCCTGTCTGGGGGTCCTGACCCAAATCTGGGGGTCCCGAACCCATCCCAGGGGTCCCGACCCCAATCCTGATGGCTCTGGCCCCATTTCTGGGGTTCTGACCCCAATCCCAGAGTTTCTGTCCCCAATCTGGGGGTCCTGACCCCATTTCTGGGGTTCTGACCCCAATCCCAGAGTTTCTGTCCCCAATCTGGGGGTCCTGACCCAATCCCAGGAGTCCCAACCCCAATCCTGGGGGTCCTGACCCCCATCCCAGGGTTTCTGACCCCAATCCTGGGGGTCCTGACCCCAATTTGGGGGTTCTGTCCCCAATCCTGATGGTCTCATTGTCCCTTTTTGTCCCTTTTTGTCCCTTTGTCCCCTCCCCTGGTGTCCCCACCCCAGGCTGCAGGACCTGGAGCGGGATGAGGAGAACCTGGGAGAGAAGGTGAGTCCTGAATGTCCCCAGTGCCACCTGAGTGTCCCCAGTGTCACCTGAACGTCCCCAGTGCCACCTGAGTGTCCCCAGTGTCACCTGGGCTGACCTGGAATGTCACCTGAGTGTCCCCAATGTCACCTGCCAGTCCTGAATGTCCCCAGTGTCACCTGAACGTCCCCAGTGCCACCTGCCATGTCCCCAATGTCCCCAGGAGAGTGTGCAGGAGAAGCTCAGCCTCATCCACGGCTTCCTGCTCCTTATGGCCCCATGGTGTCACCTCCATCCCCAGTGTCCCCACGGTGTCCCCAATGTCCCCATGCTGTCCCCAATGTCCCCCTGGTGTCCCCCAATGTCCCCAATGTCCCAGATGTCCCCAGGAGAGCGTGCAGGAGAAGCTCAGCCTCATCCACGGCTTCCTGCTCCCCATGGCCCCACGGTGTCACCTCCATCCCCAGTGTCCCCACGGTGTCCCCAATGTCCCTGCCATGTCCCCAATGTCCCCATGCTGTCCCCAATGTCCCCAATGTCCCCAGGAGAGCGTGCAGGAGAAGCTCAGCCTCATCCACGGCTTCCTGCTCCCCATGGCCCCACGGTGTCACCTCCATCCCCAGTGTCCCCACAGTGTCCCCAATGTCCCCATGGTGTCCCCAATGTCCCCACGGTGTCCCCCAATGTCCCCAATGTTCCAGATGTCCCCAGGAGAGCGTGCAGGAGAAGCTCAGCCTCATCCACGGCTTCCTGCTCCCCATGGCCCCACGGTGTCACCTCCATCCCCAGTGTCCCCATGCTGTCCCCAGTGTCCCTGCCATGTCCCCAACGTCCCCATGCTGTCCCCAATGTCCCCATGCTGTCCCCAATGTCCCTGGTGTCCCCAGGAGAGTGTGCAGGAGAAGCTCAGCCTCATCCACGGCTTCCTGCTCCCCATGGCCCCACGGTGTCACCTCCATCCCCAGTGTCCCCATGCTGTCCCCAGTGTCCCTGCCATGTCCCCAATGTCCCCAATGTCCCCAATGTCCCCAGGAGAGCGTGCAGGAGAAGCTCAGCCTCATCCACGGGTTCCTGCAGGCCGAGGTGCAGCTGCAGCTCAGCGAGCTCGAGGCCAAACTGCGCCGGAGGAGCTGTCGGAGGTGAGAGCCCCAACCTGGATTGGGTAAAACAGCTGGGGTTTGGGGTAAAACAGCTGGATTTGGGTAAAACACCTGGGATTTGGGGTAAAACAGCTGGATTTGGGGTAAAACACCTGGGGTTTGGGGTAAAACAGCTGGATTTGGGATAAAACACCTGGGTTTGGGGTAAAACAGCTGGATTTGGGTAAAACACCTGGGTTTGGGGTAAAACAGCTGGATTTGGGGTAAAACAGCTGGATTTGGGGGGTAAAACACCTGGTTTTGGGTAAAACACTGGGATTTGGGGTAAAACAGCTGGGGTTGGGGTAAAACACCTGATTTGGGTAAAACTCTGGGGTTTGGGGTAAAACAGCTGGAAAACTCCTGAAAAGCCGGGATTTGGGGTAAAATGCTGGGATTTGGATCACACCCTGGGATTTGGGGTAGAATGCTGGGATTTGAGGTCAAACCCTGGATTTGGGGGTAAAACACTGGGATTTGGGGTAAAACACTGGATTTGGGGTAAAACACGGATTTGGGTTAAACCCTGGATTTGGGGTAAAACACTGGGATTTGGGGTAAAACACTGGGATTTGGGATCACACCCTGGGATTTGGGTAAAACACCTGGATTTGGGACCACTTTCCTTGTGGGATTTGGGATCCCACCCCAGGATTTGGGATCACGATTTGGGATCACTTTCCCTGTGGGATTTGGGATCAAACCCCAGGATTTGGGGTCACACCCCAGGATTTGGATCACTTTCCGTGTGGGATTTGGGACCCCAGCCCAGGATTTGGGGTCACACCCCAGGATTTGGGGTCACACCCCAGATTTGGGGTCACACCCCAGGATTTGGGGTCACTTTCCCTGTGGGCTTTGGGGTCACACCCCAGGATTTGGGGTCACACCCCAGGATTTGGGGTCACTTTCCCTGTGGATTTGGGATCAAACCCCAGATTTGGGGTCACACCCCAGGATTTGGGGTCAACACCCCAGGATTTGGGATCACTTTCCCTGTGGGATTTGGGGTCACACCCCAGGATTTGGGGTCACTTTCCCTGTGGGATTTGGGGTTTGATTTTTGGGGCGCTCCCCTCCCCAGGAGCGTTACCTGGCCAAGGTGAAGGCGCTGCTGCGCCAGGAGCTCTCGGCGCCCAAAACGGCTCCGGGGACCCCGACCCCAACGGCTGCCCCGGGAACGGGGCCTTGGGCAGCGATGAGGATGAGGATGGAGCCATGGAGGTGGAGGAAGGGGCGGCGCCGTCCCCGTCCCGCGCCGGCCCCGCCGCCGCCTTGCGCGCGCAAATCCCGCAGGAGCCGCTCCAACGGCGACGCCAAAAGTGAGGGTTTGGGGTTTTTTGGGGTTTTTTTTGGGGTGTAAATGGGGATTTGTGGGGGTGGGGAGGGTTTGGGGTGGGGCAGTTCCCGTTGGGACTGGGGGGGTTCTCTCAGGAAGGGTTTTGGGGTGTCCTGGTTTTGGGGTGTGACAGTTTCTGTTGGGATCGAGAGCTGGGATCGCTTGGGAAGGGTTTTGGGGTCTCCTCTGGAAGATCCTTGGGGTCTTCTCAGGAAGGATTATAGGATTTCCACTGGAGAAATTTGGGGTCTCCACAGGAAGGGTTTGGGGTCTCCTCAGGAAGGGTTTTGGGGTCTCCTCAGGAAGATCTTTGGGATCTCCTCGTGAAGGGGTTTGGGGTCTCCTCATGAGGGGTTTTGGTGTCTCCTGTTTTGGGGTGTGACAGTTCCTGTTGGGATCGAGAGCTGGGACCACCTTGGGGAGGGTTTTGGGGTCTCCTCAGGAAGATTCTTGGGGTCTCCTCAGGAAGATCTTTGGGATCTCCTCGTGAAGGGGTTTGGGGTCTCCTCAGGAAGGGTGTTGGGTCTCTCAGGAAGATCTTTGGATCACCTTGGAAGGGTTTTGGGTCTCCTCATGAAGGGTTTGGGGTGTCCTGGTTTTGGGTGTGACAGTTCCTGTTGGATCGAGAGCTGGGACCACCTTGGGAAGGGTTTTGGGGTCTCCTCAGGAAGATCCTTGGGGTCTCCTCAGGAAGATCTTTGGGATCCCTTGGAAGGGTTTTGGGGTCTCCTCTGGAAGGGTTTTGGGGTCTTTTGGACTTGGGGTGTAACAATTCCCATTGGGATCAAGAACTGGGATCACCTTGGGGAGGGTTTTGGGGTCTTTTCGAGAAGAGTTTTGGGGTCTCCTCAGGAAGGGTGTTGGGGTCTCCTCATGAAGGATTATAGGATTTCCACTGGAGAAATTTTGGGGTCTCCACAGGAAGGGTTTTGGGGTCTCCTCAGGAAGGATTTTGGGGTCTCTTTGGGAAAGGTTTTGGGTCTCCTCAGGAAGATCTTTGGGATCTCCTCGTGAAGGGGTTTGGGGTCTCCTCATGAAGGGTTTTGGGGTGTCCTGATTTTGGGGTGTGACAGTTCCTGTTGGGATCGAGAGCTGGGACCACCTTGGGAAGGGCTTTGGGGTCTCTGGAAAGGTTTTGGGATCTCCTTGGGAAGGGTTTTGGGGTCTCCTCATGAAGAATTTTAGGGTCTCCTTGGGAAGATCTTTGGGATCTTCTCTGGAAGGATTTTGGGGTCTCCTCTGGAAATATTACAGGATCTCCTCGTGGAGGATTTTGGGGTCTCCTCATGAAGAGTTTTGGGGTCTCTTCAGGAAAGATTTTGGGGTCTCCTCTGGAAGGATTTTGGGATCCCCTTGGGAAGGGTTTTGGGGTCTCAGGGTGGGTTTTGGGGTCCCCTTGGGAAGGGTTTTGAGGTCTCAAGGTGGGTTTTGGGGTCTCAGGGTGGGTTTTGGGATCCCCTTGGGAAGGGTTTTGGGGTCTCAGGGTGGGTTTTGGGGTCCCCTTGGGAAGGGTTTTGAGGTCTCAGGGTGGGTTTTGGGGTCTCAGGGTGGGTTTTGAGGTCTCAGGGTGGGTTCTGGGGTCTCAGGGTGGGTTTTGGGGTCTCAGGGTGGGTTTTGGGGTCTCAGGGTGGCTTTTGGGGTCTCAGGATGGGTTTTGAGGTCTCAGGGTGGGTTTTGGGGTCTCAGGATGGGTTTTGAGGTCTCAAGGTGGCTTTTGGGGTCTCAGGGTGGGTTCTGGGGTCTCAGGGTGGGTTTTGGGGTCTAAGGGTGGGTTTTGGGGTCTCCTGGATTCGTTCCCCACCTTCCTTTCCCCGCAGAGTCCCCGGGCAGCTCCCGCGTCACGCGCAGCTCCGGCCGGCAGCCGTCCATCCTCAGCCTCCTGTCCAAAGGGTCAGTGGGCAGCCTCACCCTCCTCTTCCTCACCCTCCTCTTCCTCACCCTCCTCTTCCTCACCCTCCTCTTCCTCGTCCCCCCACCCCAAACCTTCCCCGGCCCCCCAAAAGTCCCACCCTGGCTCCGTCCCGCAGGTCCAACAAGAGGAAATCGGAGGAGGCCAACGGGGACGCCAAGGTGGAGCTGATGAACGTGGAGAGGGAGGAGGAGGAGCTGGAGGAGAAGGTTGGTGGTGGCATCTCAGGCCTCTTTTGGGGTGATTTCCCAGCATTTTGGTCTCTGGTGACATCCCAGACCATTTTTGGGGTGATTTCCCATGATTTTGGTCAGTGCTGACATCCCAGACCACTTTTGGGGTGATTTCCCAGCATTTTGGTCAGTGCTGACATCCCAGACCATTTTTGGGGTGATTTCCCAGCATTTTGGTCAGTGCTGACATCCCAGACCATTTTTGGGGTGATTTCCCATGATTTTGGTCAGTGCTGACATCCCAGACCATTTTTGGGGTGATTTCCCAGCATTTTGGTCTCTGGTGACATCCCAGACCATTTTTGGGGTGATTTCCCAGGATTTGCTCAGTGCTGACATCCCAGACCATTTTTGGGGTGATTTCCCAGGATTTGGTCTCTGGTGACATCTCAGACCATTTTTGGGGTGATTTCCCATGATTTTGGTCTCTGGTGACATCCCAGACCATTTTTGGGGTGATTTCCCAGGATTTGCTCAGTGCTGACATCTCCGACCATTTTTGGGGTGATTTCCCAGGATTTGGTCAGTGCTGACATCTCAGACCATTTTTGGGGTGATTTCCCAGGATTTGCTCAGTGCTGACATCTCCGACCATTTTTGGGGTGATTTCCCAGGATTTGCTCAGTGCTGACATCCCAGACCATTTTTGGGGTGATTTCCCAGCATTTTGCTCAGTGCTGACATCCCAGACCATTTTTGGGGTGATTTCCCAGGATTTTGGTCAGTGCTGACATCCCAGACCATTTTTGGGGTGATTTCCCAGGATTTTGGTCAGTGCTGACATCCCAGACCATTTTTGGGGTGATTTCCCATGATTTTGGTCAGTGCTGACATCCCAGACCATTTTTGGGGTGATTTCCCAGGATTTTGCTCAGTGCTGACATCCCAGACCATTTTTGGGGTGATTTCCCAGCATTTTGGTCAGTGCTGACATCCCAGACCATTTTTGGGGTGATTTCCCAGGATTTGCTCAGTGCTGACATCCCAGACCATTTTTGGGGTGATTTCCCAGGATTTGCTCAGTGCTGACATCCCAGACCATTTTTGGGGTGATTTCCCAGGATTTGCTCAGTGCTGACATCCCAGACCATTTTTGGGGCGATTTCCCAGCATTTTTCCCACGTTTTCCTGCTCCTTTTCCCATTTTTTCCCCTTTTTCTCCAGGATCAGGACGAGAAAAGGATGAAAATGGAAACCAGAGATGGGTGAGGAAAAGGGGGGACATTCCCTGGTGACAGTGACAACGACATCGATGCCATCACTGCTCCAACCTCACCCCAAATTTTCATTTTCCCCTCCCAGGTCGGAAATCAGAGACGAAATCCCTCAGTTTAAAATCTCTGCTCCTGCTAAAGTGAGTCCCTCCCCATTCCAGCTTTTTTTGGGGATTTTTTTAATCATTTCAAACTCTTAAATTTGAATTTTTTTGGGGTATTCCAAAGGGTGGATTACGCTATGGGAATATAAACCCGTTAAAGTTCCCAAAACCAAACCCCAAATTTTCCCCAAATCCTGGAAATAACTCTGGGAAAAGCTGGTTCTGATGTGAAACCCTGAATTTTTGGGGGGATTTTTTAATTTTTAATTTTTTAATTCCATGATAATTCCAGGAATAACTCTGGGAAAAGCTGGTTCTGATGTGAAACCCTGAATTTTTTGGGGGCATTTTTTAATTTTTAATTTTTTAATTCCAGAATAATTCCAGGAATAACTTTGGGAAAAGCTTGGGGATATTTAATTTTTAATTTTTTAATTCCATGATAATTCCAGGAATAACTTTGAGAAAAGCTTGGGGATTTTTTAATTTTGAATTTTGAATTTTTAATTTTTGAATTCCACGATAATTCCAGCAATAACTTTGGGAAAAGCTGGTTCTGATGTGAAACCCCACAACTTTTTGGGGGATTTTTTAATTTTTAATTTTTAATTTTTTAATTCCATGATAATTCCAGGAATAACTTTGGGAAAAGCTTGGGGATTTTTTAATTTTTAATTTTTAATTTTTTAATTCCATGATAATTCCAGCAATAACTTTGGGAAAAGCTGGTTCTGACGTGAAACCCCAGAACTTTTTGGGGGATTTTTTAATTTTTAATTTTTAATTTTTAATTCCAGAATAATTCCAGGAATAACTCTGGGAAAAGCTGGTTCTGATGTGAAACCCTGAATTTTTTGGGAATTTTTAATTTTTAATTTTTAATTTTTTAATTCCATGATAATTCCAGGACTAGCTTTGGGAAAAGCTGGTTCTGATGTGAAACCCTGAATTCTTTTTGGGAATTTTTAATTTTTAATTTTTAATTTTTTAATTCCATGATAATTCCAGGAATAACTTTGGGAAAAGCTTGGGGATTTTTTAATTTTGAATTTTTAATTTTTAATTTTTTAATTCCATGATAATTCCAGGAATAACTTTGGGAAAAGCTTGGGGATTTTTTAATTTTGAATTTTTTATTTTTAATTTTTTTAATTCCAGACTAATTCCAGGAATAACTTTGGGAAAAGCTTGGGGGTTTCTTAATTTTTAATTTTTAATTTTTAATTTTTTAATTCCATGATAATTCCAGGAATAACTCTGGGAAAAGCTTGGGGATTTTTTAATTTTTAACTTTTTAATTCCACGATAATTCCAGCAATAACTTTGGGAAAAGCTGCTTCTGACGTGAAACCCCACAACTTTTTGGGGGGATTTTTTTTTAATTTTTAATTTCCAATTTTTTAATTGCTGGATAACTGAGGGAATAACTTTGTGGGAACCCCGACTGTCCCTCCTGTCCCCAGAGCACGCCCCCGAAGTGCCCGGACTGCCGGCAGTACCTGGACGACCCCGACCTCAAATTCTTCCAGGGGGACCCCGACGACGCCGTAAGGAACCAAAATCCTCCCCTTGAGCCCAGGGCAATCAGGAATGTCCCAAAATCCCATTTCTTTTCTTTTTTTGGGGGTTTTTTTTTGGGGTTTTTTTGGGGTTTTTCCGCCCGAACGCAGCTGGAGGAGCCGGAGATGCTGACGGACGAGCGCCTGTCCATCTTCGACGCCAACGAGGACGGGTTCGAGAGCTACGAGGAGCTGCCCCAGCACAAGGTCACCTCCTTCAGGTGAGGCCGTGCCACCCGTGGTGTCACCTTGTGGTGTCATCTCCTTCAGGTGAGGCCGTGCCACCCGTGGTGTCACCTTGTGGTGTCATCTCCCCATGGTGTCACCTGTCCATGGTGTCACCTCCTTCAGGTGAGGCCGTGCCACCCATGGTGTCACCTGTCCGTGGTGTCACCTGTCCGTGGTGTCACCTGTCCATGGTGTCACCTCCTTCAGGTGAGGCCGTGCCACCCGTGGTGTCACCTGTCCATGGTGTCACCTGTCCATGGTGTCACCTCCTTCAGGTGAGGCCATCCCACCCGTGGTGTCACCTGTCCATGGTGTCACCTCCTTGTGGTGTCACCTCCTTCAGGTGAGACCTTCCCAGCCCGTGGTGTCACCTCTCCATGGTGTCACCTCTCCATGATGTCACCTCCCCTTGATGTCACCTCCATGGTGTCACGTCTCCACGGTGTCACCTCCATGGTGTGACAGTTGTCACCTCCATGGTGTCACCTCCCTGTCCCCTCTTGCAGTGTCTATGACAAGAGGGGACACCTGTTCCTTCAACACCCCGTGGTGTCACCTGTCCATGGTGTCACCTCATGGTGTCACCTCATGGTGTCACCTCCATGGTGTCACCTGTCCATGGTGTCACCTCATGGTGTCACAGTTGTCACCTCCATGGTGTCACCTCCATGGTGTCACCTCCATGGTGTCCCCTCCCTGTCCCCTCCTGCAGTGTCTATGACAAGAGGGGACACCTGTTCCTTCAACACCCCGTGGTGTCACCTGTCCATGGTGTCACCTCATGGTGTGACAGTTGTCACCTCATGGTGTCACCTCCATGGTGTCACCTCCATGGTGTCACCTCATGGTGTCACAGTTGTCACCTCATGGTGTCACCTCCATGGTGTCACCTCCATGGTGTCACCTCCATGGTGTCACCTCATGGTGTCACAGTTGTCACCTCCATGGTGTCACAGTTGTCACCTCATGGTGTCACCTCCATGGTGTCACAGTTGTCACCTCATGGTGTCACCTCCATGGTGTCACCTCCATGGTGTCACCTGTCCATGGTGTCACCTCATGGTGTCACAGTTGTCACCTCCATGGTGTCACCTGTCCATGGTGTCACCTCCATGGTGTCACCTCCCTGTCCCCTCCTGCAGTGTCTATGACAAGAGGGGACACCTGTTCCTTCAACACTCCGTGGTGTCACCTGTCCATGGTGTCACCTCATGGTGTCACCTCCATGGTGTCACCTCCATGGTGTCACCTGTCCATGGTGTCACCTCATGGTGTCACAGTTGTCACCTCCATGGTGTCACCTCATGGTGTCACCTCATGGTGTCACAGTTGTCACCTCATGGTGTCACCTCTCCATGGTGTCACCTCATGGTGTCACAATTGTCACCTCCATGGTGTCACCTCCATGGTGTCACCTCATGGTGTCACAGTTGTCACCTCATGGTGTCACCTCTCCATGGTGTCACCTCATGGTGTCACCTCATGGTGTCACAGTTGTCCCCTCCATGGTGTCCCCTCCATGGTGTCACCTCATGGTGTCACAGTTGTCACCTCATGGTGTCACCTCTCCATGGTGTCACCTCATGGTGTCACCTCATGGTGTCACAGTTGTCACCTCCATGGTGTCACCTCCATGGTGTCACCTCATGGTGTCACCTCATGGTGTCACAGTTGTCACCTGATGGTGTCCCCTCCCTGTCCCTCCCGCAGTGTGTATGACAAGAGGGGACATTTGTGTCCCTTCGACTCCGGCCTCATCGAGCGCAACATCGAGCTTTACTTCAGCGGCGTCGTCAAACCCATCTACGACGACAACCCCAGCCTGGACGGTGAGGGAACCCCGAATTTGGGCTTTTGGGCTTTTGGGCTTTTTCACGTTTTGGGCTTTTTCACGTTTTGGGCTTTTTCACATTTTTGGGCTCTTTCAGATTTTGGGGTTGTTCAGGTTTTGGGCTTTTTCACATTTTGGGCTTTTTCACATTTTGGGGTTTTTCACATTTTGATGTTTTTCACATTTTGGGGTTTTTCACATTTGGGCTTTTTCACATTTTGGGATCTTTCAGATTTTGGGGTTTTTCAGATTTTGGGCTTTTTCACATTTTGGGGTTGTTCAGGTTTTGGGCTTTTTCACATTTTGGGCTTTTTCACATTTTGGGCTTTTCACATTTTGCGGTTTTTGGGGTTTTTCACATTTGGGCTTTTTCAGATTTTGCGGTTTTTCACATTTTGGGGTTGTTCAGGTTTTGGGGTTTTTCAGATTTTGGGCTTTTTCACATTTTGAAGTTTTTCACATTTTGGGCTTTTTCACATTTTGAAGTTTTTCACATTTTGGGCTTTTTCACATTTTGGGGTTTTTCACGTTTTGGGCTTTTTCACATTTTGGGGTTGTTCAGGTTTTGGGGTTTTTCAAATTTCTGGGCTCTTCAGATTTTGGGGTTTTTCACATTTTGGGGTTTTTCACGTTTTGGGCTTTTTCACATTTTGGGGTTGTTCAGGTTTTGGGCTTTTTCAAATTTTTGGGCTTTTTCACATTTTGGGGTTTTTCTCATTTTGGGGTTTTTGGGGATTTTTACAGTTCAGGATTTTCACATTTTGGGCTTTTTCACATTTTGCGGTTTTTGGGGTTTTTCACATTTGGGCTTTTTCAGATTTTGGGGTTTTTCAGATTTTGGGCTTTTTCACATTTTGGGGTTTTTCACATTTTGAAGTTTTTCACATTTTGGGCTTTTTCACATTTTGGGCTTTTTCAGATTTTGGGCTTTTTTACATTTTGGGGTCGTTCAGGTTTTGGGGTTTTTCACATTTTGGGGTTTTTCACATTTTGGGGTTTTTCACGTTTTGGGCTTTTTCACATTTTGGGGTTTTTCACATTTTGGGTTTTTTGGGCTCTTTCACGTTTTGGGCTTTTTCACATTTTGGGTTTTTTGGGCTCTTTCACATTTTGGGTTTTTTCGCATTTTGATTTTTTTGGGCTGTTTCACATTTTGGGCTTTTTCACATTTTGGGCTCTTTCACATTTTCCAGAATTTTCCTGATTTTTGGGGTTTTTTGCCTTTTTTTGCAGGGGGGGTGAGAGCCAGGAAGTTGGGGCCCATCAACGCCTGGTGGATCACCGGCTTCGACGGCGGCGAGAAGGCTCTGATCGGCTTCAGCACAGGTCAGGAGCGGATTTTGGGGTGGTTTTGGGGTTTTTGGGCTTTTTTTGAGGGGAGGAGGAACTTGGAGGGACCTCAGGAGAATTTGGGGCTTTTTTGGGCAATTTGGGGCTTTTTTTGAGGGGAGGGTTTCAGAGGTTTTGCTCTTTCCTCTTCTTTTTGTGTCTTCTTTTTTCTCCCTTTCTCCTCCTTTTCTCCCTTTTTTATCCAATTTCTTTTCTCCCTTTTTCTCCCTTTTTTATCCAATTTCTTTTCTCCCTTTTCTCCCTTTTTTATCCATTTTCTTTTCTCCCTTTTTCTCTCTTTTTTATCCAATTTCTTTTCTCCCTTTTTCTCTCTTTTTTATCCAATTTCTTTTCTCCCTTTTCTCCCTTTTTTATCCAATTTCTTTTCTCCCTTTTCTCCCTTTTTTATCCATTTTCTTTTCTCCCTTTTTCTCTCTTTTTTATCCAATTTCTTTTCTCCCTTTTTCTCTCTTTTTTATCCATTTTCTTTTCTCCCTTTTTCTCTCTTTTTTATCCAGTTTCTTTTCTCCCTTTTTCTCTCTTTTTTATCCAATTTCTTTTCTCCCTTTTTCTCTCTTTTTTATCCAATTTCTTTTCTCCCTTTTTCTCTCTTTTTTATCCATTTTCTTTTCTCCCTTTTTCTCTCTTTTTTATCCATTTTCTTTTCTCCCTTTTTCTCTTTTTTATCCATTTTCTTTTCTCCCTTTTTCTCCCTTTTTTTCCATTCTTTTTCTTCTTCTCCCTTTACTTCTCCCTTCTCTTTTCGTTCCTGTTTTTTCTTGTTTTCTTTTGTTTTCTTTGTTTTTCTCTTTTTTTCCCTTTTTTTCTGTCTTTTTTCTCTTTTCTTCCCTTCTTCCTCTTTTTTCCTCCTTTTTCCTGCTCTTTTCCCCTTTATTTTCTTTTTTCTCTTTTCCTTCCTTTCTTTCCTCATTTTTCCTCCTTTCTCCTGCTTTTCCCCCTTATTTTCTTTCCTCCCCTTTTCCTCTTTTCCCATTTATTTTTCCTCTCTTCCCTCCTCTTTTCTTTCCCCTTCTCCTTTTCCCTCCTCTTCCCTTTTTTCCCCCCATTCCTTTTCTTCTCACCCACCCAAAACCCCCCATTTTTCCCCCAAATCCCACAGTTTTGGGTTTTTTTCCAAAACCCCCCATTTTTCCTCAAATTCCCACAATTTTGGTTTTGTTTTTTTTTTCCAAAAACCCCCCGTTTCTCCCCAAATTCCCCCCATTTTTTTTTCCCAAATTCCCACGATTTTGGGGGTTTTTCCCCAAATTCCCAAAATTTTGTTGTTTTTTTTTTTTTTTTCCCAAAACCCCCCGTTTTTCCCCAAATTCCCCCATTTTTTTTTCCCCAAATTCCCACAATTTTGGGTTTTTTTCCCCAAATTCCCAAAATTTTTCTTTTTTTTTTCCCCAAAACCCCCCGTTTTTCCCCAAATTCCCCCATTTTTTTTCCCCAAATTCCCACAATTTTGGGTTTTTTTCCCCAAATTCCCAAAATTTTTTTTTTTTTTCCCAAAACCCCCCCGTTTTTCCCCAAATTCCCCCAATTTTGTTTTTTGTTTTTTTTTTTTTTTTCCCAAATTCCCACAATTTTGGGGGTTTTTCCCCAAATTCCCAAAATTTTGTTGTTTTTTTTTCCCAAAACCCCCCGTTTTTCCCCAAATTCCCCCAATTTTGGGTTTTTCCCCCAGCCTTCGCCGACTACATCCTGATGGAGCCGAGCGAGGAGTACGCGCCGACGTTCGCGCTGATGCAGGAGAAGATCTACATGAGCAAGATCGTGGTGGAGTTCCTGCAGAACAACCGCGACGTCAGCTACGAGGACCTGCTCAACAAGATCGAGGTGACAGTGCCACCAAGGTGTCACCTCCCTGTGGTGTCACCTCTCTGTGGTGTCACCTCTCTGTGGTGTCACCTCTCCGTGGTGTCACATCTCTGTGGTGTCACCGCTCCGTGGTGTCACCTCTCCATGGTGTCATCTCTCCATGGTGTCATCTCCCCGTGGTGTCACCTCCCCGTGGTGTCACCTCCCTGTGTTGTCACCTCTCCATGGTGTCACCTCCCCGTGGTGTCATCTCTCCATGGTGTCACCTCTCCATGGTGTCACCTCCCCGTGGTGTCACCTCTCTGTGGTGTCACATCTCTGTGGTGTCACCTCCCCGTGGTGTCACCTCCCCGTGTTGTCACCTCTCCATGGTGTCACCTCCCCATGGTGTCACCTCTCCGTGGTGTCACATCTCTGGGGTGTCACCTCTCCATGGTGTCACCTCCCCATGGTGTCACCTCCCCGTGGTGTCACCTCCCTGTGTTGTCACCTCTCCATGGTGTCACCTCCCCGTGGTGTCACCTCCCCGTGGTGTCATCTCTCCATGGTGTCACCTCTCCATGGTGTCACCTCTCCATGGTGTCACCTCCCCGTGGTGTCACCTCCCCGTGGTGTCATCTCTCCATGGTGTCACCTCTCCATGGTGTCACCTCTCCATGGTGTCACCTCCCCGTGGTGTCACCTCCCCGTGGTGTCATCTCTCCATGGTGTCACCTCTCCATGGTGTCATCTCTCCATGGTGTCACCTCCCCGTGTTGTCACCTCTCCATGGTGTCATCTCTCCATGGTGTCACCTCTCCATGGTGTCATCTCCCCGTGGTGTCACCTCTCCATGGTGTCACCTCTCCATGGTGTCACCTCTCCATGGTGTCATCTCCCCGTGGTGTCACCTCTCCATGGTGTCACCTCTCCATGGTGTCACCTCTCCATGGTGTCATCTCTCCATGGTGTCATCTCCCCGTGGTGTCATCTCCCCGTGGTGTCACCTCCCCGTGGTGTCACCTCCCTGTGTTGTCACCTCTCCATGGTGTCACCTCCCCGTGGTGTCATCTCTCCATGGTGTCACCTCCCCATGGTGTCACCTCCCTGTGTTGTCACCTCTCCATGGTGTCACCTCCCCACGGTGTCATCTCTCCATGGTGTCACCTCTCCATGGTGTCACCTCCCCGTGGTGTCACCTCCCCATGGTGTCACCTCTCCATGGTGTCACCTCCCCGTGGTGTCACCTCCCCGTGGTGTCACCCCCCCATGGTGTCATCTCTCCATGGTGTCACCTCTCCATGGTGTCACCTCCCCGTGGTGTCACCTCCCCGTGGTGTCACCCCCCCATGGTGTCACCCCCCCATGGTGTCACCTCCCCGTGGTGTCACCTCCCCATGGTGTCACCCCCCCATGGTGTCATCTCTCCATGGTGTCACCTCCCCATGGTGTCACCTCCCCGTGGTGTCACCTCCCCATCCCGGGGACAATTCCCACATGGAAATGATGGGACAGGAGTGGGAATGGGGATGGTGGTGATGGAGGTGGCACCTGCTCAACGAGATCGAGGTGACAGCGCCACTGAGGTCATCCCCAACCATCTCAGCCATCTCCAACCATCCCAACCATCTCCAACCATCCCCATCTCCAACCATCTTCAACCATCTCCAGCCCTTCTCAACCATCCCCAACCATCTCCAGCCCTTCCCAACCTTGGTGACCCTTGGAATGGGTGATGTGGGGAGGGGTCAGAGACCATCTCCAACCCTTCTCAACCATCTCCAACCCTTCCCAACCATCCCCAACCATCCCAAACCATCTCCAACCCTTCCCAACCATCTCCAACCCTTCTCAACCATCTCCAACCATCTCCAACCATCTCCAGCCCTTCCCAACCTTGGTGACCCTTGGAATGGGTGATGTGGGGAGGGGTCAGAGACCATCCCCAACCCTTCCCAACCATCCCCAACCATCCCAAACCATCTCCAACCATCTCCAACCATCTCCAACCCTTCTCAACCATCTCCAACCATCTCCAACCCTTCCCAACCATCTCCAACCCTTCTCAACCATCTCCAACCATCTCCAACCATCTCCAACCATCTCCAACCATCTCCAACCCTTCTCAACCATCTCCAACCATCTCCAACCCTTCCCAACAATCTCCAACCATCTCCAACCATCTCCAACCCTTCCCAACCATCTCCAACCATCTCCAACCATCTCCAACCCTTCCCAACAATCTCCAACCATCTCCAACCATCTCCAACCCTTCTCAACCATCTCCAACCATCTCCAACCATCTCCAACCCTTCCCAACCATCTCCAACCCTTCTCAACCATCTCCAACCATCTCCAACCATCTCCAACCCTTCCCAACCATCTCCAACCCTTCCCAACCATCTCCAACCCTTCCCAACCATCTCCAACCCTTCCCAACCATCTCCAACCATCTCCAACCATCTCCAACCCTTCCCAACCATCTCCAACCATCTCCAACCCTTCCCAACCATCTCCAGCCCTTCTCAACCATCTCCAACCATCTCCAACCATCTCCAACCCTTCCCAACCATCTCCAACCATCTCCAACCCTTCCCAACCATCTCCAACCCTTGCCACCCGTTCCCCCAGACCACGGTGCCGCCGGCGGGGCTCAACTTCAACCGTTTCACGGAGGACTCGCTGCTGCGGCACGCGCAGTTCGTGGTGGAGCAGGTGGAGAGCTACGACGAGGCCGGCGACAGCGACGAGCCCCCGGTGCTCATCACGCCCTGCATGAGGGACCTCATCAAGCTGGCCGGGGTCACCCTGGGCAAGAGGTGAGGTTTGGGGGCAGAAACCCCAAAATCGGGAAAATCCCACCAAAATCTGCGAGGGTTCGGGCTCTGGGGTCTCAGTGTTGGGGGAATCGGCCCAAAATTTGGGGATTCTCGTGAGGGATCTCATCGAGGTGGGTGAGGTCACCCTGGGCAGGAGGTGATTTGAGGGCAAAAAAACCAAAATTTGGGACCTCAAAAGAGGATTTGCCCAAGGTTGGGAAGGGTTTGGGTTCTGCGAGCACAAAATTTGGGGGACTCCAACCAAAGTTGGGAAAATCTTCCCAAAACTGGTGAGGATTTGGGTTCGGTGGCGTGAGAAGGGCTGGGAGTCAGAGCAGAAACCCTCCCAAAATTGGGATGGCCTCCTTAAAACTGGGGGAATTCTCCCAAAATTGGGATGATCTCCTTAAAACTGGGAGAATTCTCCCAAAATTGGGATGACCTCCTTAAAACTGGGAGAATTCTCCCAAAATTGGGATGGCCTCCTTAAAACTGGGAGAATTCTCCCAAAATTGGGAGGATCTCCTTAAAACTGGGAGAATTCTCCCAAAATTGGGATGATCTCCTTAAAACTGGGAGAATTCTCCCAAAATTGGGATGGCCTCCTTAAAACTGGGAGAATTCTCCCAAAATTGGGATGATCTCCTTAAAACTGGGAGAATTCTCCCAAAATTGGGATGATCTCCTTAAAACTGGGGGAATTCTCCCAAAATTGGGATGACCTCCTTAAAACTGGGGGAAGTCTCCCAAAATTGGGATGGCCTCCTTAAAACTGGGGGAATTCTCCCAAAATTGGGATGATCTCCTTAAAACTGGGAGAATTCTCCCAAAATTGGGATGATCTCCTTAAAACTGGGAGAATTCTCCCAAAATTGGGATGACCTCCTTAAAACTGGGGGAATTCTCCCAAAATTGGGATGGCCTCCTTAAAACTGGGGGAATTCTCCCAAAATTGGGATGATCTCCTTAAAACTGGGGGAATTCTCCCAAAATTGGGATGGCCTCCTTAAAACTGGGAGAATTCTCCCAAAATTGGGATGATCTCCTTAAAACTGGGAGAATTCTCCCAAAATTGGGATGATCTCCTTAAAACTGGGAGAATTCTCCCAAAATTGGGATGGCCTCCTTAAAACTGGGAGAATTCTCCCAAAATTGGGAGGATCCTCCCAAGATCACAAAAACCCTCCCAAAACTGGGAAGATCCTCCTGAAATTGGGAAGATCCTCCCAAAACTGGGACACTTCTCTCAAAATTGAGAAGATCCTCCCAAGATCACAAAACCCCTCCTGAAACTGGGGAAGATCCTCTCAAAATTGGGATGACCTTCTTAAAAATAGGAGAATTCTCCCAAAATTGGGAAGATCCTCCCAAAACCGGGAGAATCCTCCCAAAACTGGGAGGATCCTCCCAAAACCGGGAAGATCCTCCCAAGATCACAAAAACCCTCCCAAAACTGGGAAGATCCTCCTGAAATTGGGAGGATCCTCCCAAAATTGAGAAGATCCTCCCAAGATCACGAAATCCCTCCTGAAACTGGGGAAGATCCTCCCGAAATCGGGCAAACCCAAACCCGGTGCTGCTCCAGCGTTGGGTCCCCACCCAAAATCCATCCACACCTTTTGGAGGCCTCACCTGGCCACCTGTGGAGGTCCCCGGGGCGGTGTCCCCGCCCCTGGGCGTGGCCTGAGCGCTGTCCCCGTGCCGCAGGCGAGCCGTGCGGCGCCAGGCCATCCGGCACCCCACGCGCATCGACAAGGACAAGGGTCCCACCAAGGCCACCACCACCAAGCTGGTGTACCTCATCTTCGACACCTTCTTCTCGGAGCAGATCGAGAAGGACGAGCGCGAGGAGGACAAGGAGAACGCCACCAAGCGCCGGCGCTGCGGCGTCTGCGAGGTGACCGCGGCTCGGCGGCGGGGATGGGTTTGGGTGGGTGGTGTTGGGGGGGTCTTCCAGCCTTGGTCAATGTCATGGGTTGGGTTGGGTTGGGTTGGTTGATCTTGAAGGACTTCCAGTGTTGGCCAACATCAGCATCGTGGGTTGGGTTGGTTGGTCTTGAAGGTCTCTTTCCAGTCAACATCACCTTCCTGGGTTGGGTTGGTTGATCTTGAAGGACTTCCAGTGTTGGCCAACATCAGCATCGTGGGTTGGGTTGGTTGGTCTTGAAGGTCTCTTCCAATCTTCATCTACATCATCTCCCTTGGTTGGGTTGGCTGTTCTTGGAGAGTCTTCCAGCCTTGGTCAATGTCAATGTCATGGGTTGGGTTGGGTTGGTTGATCTTGAAGGACTTCCAGTGTTGGCCAACATCAGCATCGTGGGTTGGGTTGGTTGGTCTTGAAGGTCTCTTCCAATCTTGGTCTACATCATCTCCCTTGGTTGGGTTGGCTGTTCTTGGAGAGTCTTCCAGTCTTGGTCAATGTCATTATCATGTGTTGGGTTGATCTTGGAGGGCTTTTCCAGCCTTGGTCAATGTCAATGTCATGGGTTGGGTTGGGTTGGTTGCTTTTGGAAGATCTTCCAACCTTGACCAACACCAACACCACGAGCTGGTTGAGTTGATCACGGATGGACCTTCCCGGTGTCACCGGTGTCCCCGTGCCGTGCCAGGTGTGCCAGCAGCCCGAGTGTGGCAAGTGCAAGGCGTGCCAGAACATGGTCAAGTTCGGTGGCAGCGGTCGCAGCAAGCAGGCGTGTCTGCAGAGGAGGTGGGTGGCCCTGTCCCCGATGTCCCCGATGTCCCCGACGTCCCCGACGTCCCCAAGCCCGCTGTCCCATCCCCGGTGACGCCCCCGGTGACATCCCAGGTGTCCCAACCTGGCGGTGCGGGAGGCGGACGAGGATGAGGAGGTCGATGACAACATCCCCGAGATGCCCTCGCCCAAGAAGATGCTCCAGGGCCGCAAGAAGAAGCAGAACAAGAGCAGGATCTGCTGGGTGGGGGAGCCCATCAAGGTGAGGCACCTGGCAAGGGGAGGGGACACGTCCAGGTGAGGAGATCTGGCAAGGTGAGGGAACCCATCCAGGTGAGGTTAGAGTTGGATCTCGTGGATGGAGAACCCATCCAGCTGAGGAGAACCCATCCAGGTGAGGTTAGAGTTGGATCTCATGGATGAGGGAACTCATCCAGGTGAGGAGAACCCATCCAGGTGAGGTTAGAGTTGGATCTCGTGGATGGAGAACCCATCCAGGTGAGGTTAGAGTTGGATCTCGTGGATGAGGGAACCCATCCAGGTGAGGGGAACCCATCCAGGTGAGGTTAGAGTTGGATCTCGTGGATGGAGAACCCATCCAGGTGAGGGGAACCCATCCAGGTGAGACTAGAGTTGGATTTTGTGGGTGATGGCCCCATCCAGGTGATGGCCCCATCCAGGTGAAGGTCCCATCCAGGTGAGGGTCCCATCCAGGTGAAGGCCCCACCCAGGTGAAGGTCCCATCCAGGTGAGGGTCCCATCCAGGTGAAGGTCCCATCCAGGTGAGGGTCCCATCCAGGTGAAGGCCCCACCCAGGTGAAGGTCCCATCCAGGTGAAGGCCCCACCCAGGTGAAGGTCCCATCCACGTGAGGGCCCCATCCAGGTGGGGGAACCCATCCAGATTAGGAGAACCCATCCAGGTGAGGTTAGAGTCGGATCTCATGGATGGAGAACCCATCCAGGTGAGGTCCCATCCAGGTGAGGCCCCATCCAGGTGATGGCCCCACCCAGGTGAGGTCCCCTCCAGGTGAGGCCCCATCCAGGTGATGGCTCCCTCCAGGTGAGGTCCCCTCCAGGTGAGGTCCCATCCAGGTGAGGCCCCATCCAGGTGATGGCCCCCTCCAGGTGAGGTCCCCTCCAGGTGAGGGCCCCATCCAGGTGAGGTCCCATCCAGGTGAGGCCCCATCCAGGTGATGGCCCCACCCAGGTGAGGTCCCATCCAGGTGAGGCCCCATCCAGGTGATGGCTCCCTCCAGGTGAGGTCCCCTCCAGGTGAGGCCCCATCCAGGTGAGGTCCCCTCCAGGTGAGGCCGTACCTGTGACGTCCCCGTGTCCCCCAGAGCGACGGCAAGAAGGATTTCTACCAACGCGTCTGCATCGACTCCGAGACGCTGGAGGTCGGAGACTGCGTGTCCGTGAGCCCCGACGACCCCACCAAGCCCCTCTACCTGGCCAGGTGGGTTCTCCATCTTCTCGCGGGGCTGGGGACATGGGGACATCCCCAATGATCCCACCTGGCTAGGAGGGTTCTCCATCCTCACACAGGGGTGGGGACATGGAGATGTCCCTGATGATCCCACCAAGCCAGGTGGGTTCTCCATTCTCCCATGGGGTTGGGGACATGGTGACATCCTCAATGATCCCACCAAGCCAGGTGGGTTCTCCATTCTCCCATGGGTTGGAGACATCTCCGATGATCCCACCAAGCCAGGTGGGTTCTCCATTCTCCCATGGGGTTGGGGACATGGTGACATCCTCAATGATCCCACCAAGCCAGGTGGGTTCTCCTCAGTCCCATAGTCTTGGGGACATCCCCAATGATCCCACCAGGCCAGGTGGGTTCTCCATTCTCCCATGGGGACATCCCTGATGATCCCACCAGGCCAGGTGGGTTCTCCATTCTCCCATGGGGACATCCCCAATGATCCCACCTGGCCAGGTGGGTTCTCCTCAGTCCCATGGTCTTGGGGACATCCCCAATGATCCCACCTGGCCAGGTGGGTTCTCCATTCTCCCATGGGGTTGGGGACATCCCTGATGATCCCACCAAGCCAGGTGGGTTCTCCATTCTCCCATGGGGACATCCCTGATGATCCCACCAGGCCAGGTGGGTTCTCCATTCTCCCATGGGGACATCCCCGATGATCCCACCAGGCCAGGTGGGTTCTCCATTCTCCCATGGGGACATCCCTGATGTCCCCTCTGAGCCCGTGCCACCCCTCAGGGTGACGGCCATGTGGGAGGACAGCAGTGGCCAGATGTTCCACGCCCACTGGTTCTGCCCGGGCTCGGACACCGTCCTGGGGGCCACCTCGGACCCTCTGGAGCTGTTCCTGGTGGACGAGTGCGAGGACATGCAGCTCTCCTACATCCACGGCAAGGTCAACGTCATCTACAAGGCGCCCTCGGACAACTGGGCCATGGAGGTGGGGACAGGAGGTGGGGACATGGTGGGGACAGGAGGAGGTGGGGACATGGTGGGGATGTGGAGGTGGGGACAGGAGGTGGGGACATGGAGATGAGAACATGGAGGTGGGGACAGGAGGTGGGGACAGGAGGTGGGGACATGGAGGTGGGGACAGGAGGTGGGGACATGGTGGGGACAGGAGGAGGTGGGGACATGGAGGTGGGGACAGGAGGTGGGGACATGGAGGTGAGAACATGGCGGTGAGAACATAGAGGTGGGGACAGGAGGTGGGGACAGGAGGAGGTGGGGACATGGAGGTGGGGACATGGTGGGGATGTGGAGGTGGGGACAGGAGGTGGGGACATGGAGATGAGAACATGGAGGTGGGGACAGGAGGTGGGGACAGGAAGTGGGGACATGGCGGTGAGAACATAGAGGTGGGGGCATGGTGGGGACAGGAGGAGGTGGGGACATGGAGGTGGGGACATGGTGGGGACAGGAGGTGGGGACATGGTGGGGATGTGGAGGTGGGGACAGGAGGTGAGGACATGGAGATGAGAACATGGAGGTGGGGACAGGAGGTGGGGACAGGAGGTGGGGACAGGAGGTGGGGACATGGTGGGGATGTGGAGGTGGGGACAGGAGGTGAGGACATGGAGGTGAGAACATGGAGGTGGGGACATGGAGGTGAGAACATGGCGGTGAGAACATGGAGGTGGGGACAGGAGGTGGGGACATGGAGATGAGAACGTGGAGGTGGGGATATGGTGGGGACATGGCGGTGAGAACATGGAGGTGGGGACACGAGCTGGGGACATGGTGGGGACATGGAGGTGAGAACATGGAGGTGGGGACATGGAGGTGAGAACATGGCGGTGAGAACATGGAGGTGGGGACAGGAGGTGGGGACATGGAGATGAGAACGTGGAGGTGGGGATATGGTGGGGACATGGCGGTGAGAACATGGAGGTGGGGACACGAGCTGGGGACATGGTGGGGACATGGAGGTGAGAACATGGAGATGAGAACATGGAGGTGGGGACAGGAGCTGGGGACATGGTGGGGACATGGAGGTGAGAACATGGAGGTGAGAACATGGAGGTGAGAACATGGAGGTGGGGACAGCTGGACCTGCCCGGCCACCGCGCTGCTCTTTGTCCTCCAGGGCGGGCTGGACACGGAGATCAAGATGGTGGAAGACGACGGAAGGACCTACTTCTACCAGATGTGGTACGACCAGGAGTACGCGCGCTTCGAGAGCCCGCCCAGCACGCGGCCCACCGAGGACAACAAGTACAAGTCAGTTCTTGGGTGGAAAACACCAAACTTTTGGCTTCCTCCCACCTCCAAAAAGGAGTTTTGGAGAACCTGGTGGTGTCCCAGCAGGTTCTGCATGAGCTGCGCGCGCCTGGACGAGGTGAGGCACAAGGAGATCCCCAAGGTGGCCGAGCCCTTGGAGGAGGCCGACGGGAAGATGTTCTACGCCGTGGCCACCAAGAACGGCGTCCAGTACCGCGTCGGGGACGGCGTCTACCTGCTGCCAGATGCCTTCTCCTTCAGGTGGGTTGGAGGATCTCCTCACCTTCGGGATGAGATTTTGGGATTTTTGGGCTTTTCCCACCTGTCGGTGAAGATCTGGTGTCCTGAATCTCCACAAGTTTGGCATCAGAATTTCCCCAGTTTCGGTTTTGGTTGGTTTGGTGGCCCTGGTGGGATGGTCCTGGTGCTGGATTTTGGAATTTGGGAATTGCAGGGTCGGAGATTTCAAGTTGGGAGATCCTTCAAAGATCCTGAGTTCCAAATTTGAACCCAGAGTTTTGGGGGATGATTTGGAGTTGTGGAGTTAAAACCTCTCCAAGATCCTTCAACTCCAAATCTTCCCCCAACTTTTGGTGGAAAAAACGGAATTATGGAATTACAGAACCAATTAAGATGAGGAGACCTCGCCAAGATCCCTCAATTCCAAATCTTCACCCAACTTTTGGTGGACAAATTGGAATTATGGAATTAACAGAACCAATTAGGATTAGGAGACCTCGCCAAGGTCCCCAAATTCCAACTCTCCACCCAACTTTGGATGGACAAACCCAACTCAAGTCCATCAAACCCCTCCCAAGACCACCAAATTCCAACTTTTGATGGACAAACCCAACTCAAGTCCATCAAACCCCTCCAAGATCCCCAAATTCCAGCTGTCCACCCAACTTTGGATGGACAAACCCAACTCAAGTCCATCAAACCCCTCCCAAGACCACCAAATTCCAACTTTGGATGGACAAACCCAACTCAAGTCCATCAAACCCCTCCAAGATCCCCAAATTCCAACTTTGGATGGACAAACCCAACTCAAGTCCATCAAACCCCTCCAAGATCCCCAAATTCCAGCTGTCCACCCAACTTTGGATGGACAAACCCAACTCAAGTCCATCAAACCCCTCCAAGAACCCCAAATTCCAACTTTGGATGGACAAACCCAACTCAAGTCCATCAAACCCCTCCAAGATCCCCAAATTCCAACTCTCCACCCAACTTTGGATGGACAAACCCAACTCAAGTCCATCAAACCCCTCCCAAGAACCCCAGATTCCAACTTTTGATGGCCAAACCCAACTCAAGTCCATCAAACCCCTCCAAGATCCCCAAATTCCAGCTGTCCACCCAACTTTGGATGGACAAACCCAACTCAAGTCCATCAAACCCCTCCCAAGAACCCCAAATTCCAACTTTAGATGGACAAACCCAACTCAAGTCCATCAAACCCCTCCAAGAACCCCAAATTCCAACTTTGGATGGACAAACCCAACTCAAGTCCATCAAACCCCTCCAAGATCCCCAAATTCCAACTCTCCACCCAACTTTGGATGGACAAACCCAACTCAAGTCCATCAAACCCCTCCCAAGAACCCCAGATTCCAACTTTTGATGGCCAAACCCAACTCAAGTCCATCAAACCCCTCCAAGATCCCCAAATTCCAGCTGTCCACCCAACTTTGGATGGACAAACCCAACTCAAGTCCATCAAACCCCTCCAAGATCCCCAAATTCCAACTTTGGATGGACAAACCCAACTCAAGTCCATCAAACCCCTCCGAGACCCCCATAACTCCACCCCACCCGCGCATGCCGACGTTTTGGGGCCGTTTCTCGCCATTTCGGCAGCGTCAAGCCGGCCAGCCCGGCCAAGAGGCCCAAGAAGGAGGCGGTGGACGAGGAGCTGCACCCCGAGCACTACCGGAAGTACTCGGAGTACATCAAGGGCAGCAACCTGGACGCGCCCGACCCGTTCCGCGTGGGCCGCATCAAGAGCATCTTCTGCAGCCTGCGCGGCAACGGCAAACCCAACGAGGCCGACATCAAACTCTGCGTCTACAAGTTCTACAGGTGACAAATCTGGGGCGTTTTGGGGGGTTTGGGAAGGTTTGAGAAGGTTTGGGAAGGTTTGGAGATGGTGGTGGAACCAAACCTAACGAGGTCACATCAAACTCTGCATCTCCAAGTTCTACAGTGCCAAATTTGGGGCGTTTTGGGGGGTTTGGGAAGGTTTGGAGATGGTGGTGGAACCAAACCCAACGAGGTCACATCAAACTCTGCGTCTCCAAGTTCTACAGGTGCCAAATTTGGGGCATTTTGGGGGGTTTGGGAAGGTTGGGAGATGGTGGTGGAACCAAACCCATCAAACTCTGCATCTCCCAAGTTCTACAGGTGCCAAATTTGGGGCATTTTGGGAGTTTTGGGGGTTTGAGAAGGTTTGAGAAGGTTTGGAGATGGTGGTGGAACCAAACCCAACGAGGTCACATCAAACTCTGCATCTCCAAGTTCTACAGGTGACAAATTTGGGTGGTTTTGGGGTGTTTGGGAAGGTTGGGAGATGGTGGAACCAAACCCATCAAACCCTGCATCTCCCAAGTTCTACAGTGCCAAATTTGGGGCGTTTTGGGGGGTTTGGGAAGGTTTGGAGATGGTGGAACCAAACCCAACGAGGTCACATCAAACTCTGCGTCTCCAAGTTCTACTGGTGACAAATTTGGGGCATTTTGGGGGGTTTGGGAAGGTTGGGAGATGGTGGTGGAACCAAACCCATCAAACTCTGCATCTCCAAGTTCTACAGTGCCAAATTTGGGGCATTTTGGGAAGGTTTGGGGGTTTGGGAAGGTTTGGAGATGGTGGTGGAACCAAACCCAACGAGGTCACATCAAACTCTGCATTTCCAAGTTCTACAGGTGACAAATCTGGGGCGTTTTGGGGCATTTTGGGGGGTTTGGGGGTTTGAGAAGGTTTGAGAAGGTTTGGAGATGGTGGTGGAACCAAACCCAACGAGGTCACATCAAACTCTGCATCTCCAAGTTCTACAGGTGCCAAATTTGGGTGGTTTTGGGGTGTTTGGGAAGGTTGGGAGATGGTGGAACCAAACCCATCAAACTCTGCATCTCCCAAGTTCTACAGGTGACAAATTCGGGGCGTTTTGGGGGATTTGGGAAGGTTTGGAGATGGTGGTGGAACCAAACCCAACAAGGTCACATCAAACTCTGCATCTCCTAGTTCTACTGGTGACAAATTTGGGGCATTTTGGGGGGTTTGGGAAGGTTGGGAGATGATGGTGGAACCAAACCCATCAAACTCTGCATCTCCAAGTTCTACAGTGCCAAATTTGGGGCATTTTGGGAAGGTTTGGGGGTTTGGGAAGGTTTGGAGATGGTGGTGGAACGAAACCCAACGAGGTCACATCAAACTCTGCATTTCCAAGTTCTACAGGTGACAAATCTGGGGCGTTTTGGGGCATTTTGGGGGGTTTGGGGGTTTGAGAAGGTTTGAGAAGGTTTGGAGATGGTGGTGGAACCAAACCCAACGAGGTCACATCAAACTCTGCATCTCCAAGTTCTACAGGTGACAAATTTGGGTGGTTTTGGGGTGTTTGGGAAGGTTGGGAGATGGTGGTGGAACCAAACCCATCAAACTCTGCATCTCCCAAGTTCTACAGGTGACAAATTTGGGGCGTTTTGGGGTTTTGGGAAGGTTTGGAGATGGTGGTGGAACCAAACCCAACGAGGTCACATCAAACTCTGCATCTCCAAGTTCTACAGGTGACAAATTTGGGTGGTTTTGGGGCATTTGCGAAGGTTTGGAGCTGGTGGTGGAAGGAGATTTTGGTGGCTCAAAGTTCTGGAGGTTCTTGCTTGACTTCATGGTTTGGATGATCCTTGGTGGACCTTCCCAGCTGGAAGAGCTGTCCCAGGATCAGGAGGGTTCTCCCACACTTGGTGAGGCCTCAAAATTGGGACTTTTGTCCCCAAATCCTCGAGGGTTTCTCACCAAATTGGGCAGAAGGTCCCAAAATCGACGACGAGGATTTGGGGTCGGTGGCACGAGCGGTGCTGGAATTGTGGTGGGAATCCATGGATTGGATGATCCTGGTGGGACATCTTTGGACCTTCTTGGATGTCTTGAGATGTCTTTGGATGTCTTTGGATTTTTTGGGGTATTTTTTTGATATTTTGGGACATTTTTGGGTGTCCTGGAACATCTTGAGACATCTTTGGATCTCCTGGATCATCTTGAGACGTCTTTGGATGTCCTCGGAGATCTTTGAACATCTCAGAACATTTTTGGGTCTCCTGGAACATCTTGAGATGTCTTTGGATCTCCTGGAACATCTTCGGACATCTTTGGATGTCTTTGGAGATCTTTGAACATCTCAGAACATTTTTGGATCTCCTGGAACACCTTGAGACATCTTGAAGACATCTTTGGATGTCTTTGGATGTTGTGGGAGATCTTTGAACATCTCAGAACATTTTTGGGTCTCCTGGAACATCTTGAGATGTCTTTGGATGTTTTTGGGACATCTTGAGACATCTTTGGATGTCCTGGGAGATCTTTGAACATCTCAGAACATTTTTTGGGTCTCCTGGAACATCTTGAGATGTCCTTGGAGATCTTTGAACATCTCAGAACATTTTTGGGTCTCCTGGAACATCTTGAGATGTCTTTGGAGATCTTTGAACATCTCAGACCATTTTTGGATCTCCTGGAACATCTTTGGACATCTTTGGATGTCTTTGGAGGTCTTTGAACATCTCAGAACATTTTTGGATCTCCTGGAACACCTTGAAACATCTTGAAGACATCTTTGGATGTCTTTGGATGTTGTGGGAGATCTTTGAACATCTCAGAACATTTTTGGGTCTCCTGGAACATCTTGAGATGTCTTTGGATGTTTTTGGGACATCTTGAGACATCTTTGGATGTCTTTGGATGTCCTGGGAGATCTTTGAACATCTCAGAACATTTTTGGGTGTCCTGGAACATCTTGAGATGTCTTTGGATCTCCTGGAACATCTTCGGACATCTTTGGATGTCTTTGGAGATCTTTGAACATCTCAGACCATTTTTGGATCTCCTGGAACATCTTTGGACATCTTTGGATGTCTTTGGAGATCTTTGAACATCTCAGAACATTTTTGGGTCTCCTGGAACACCTTGAGACATCTTGAAGACATCTTTGGATGTCTTTGGAGATCTTTGAACATCTCAGAACATTTTTGGGTCTCCTGGAACATCTTGAGATGTCTTTGGATGTTTTTGGGACATCTTGAGACATCTTTGGATGTCCTGGGAGATCTTTGAACATCTCAGAACATTTTTTGGGTCTCCTGGAACATCTTGAGATGTCCTTGGAGATCTTTGAACATCTCAGAACATTTTTGGGTCTCCTGGAACATCTTGAGACATCTTTGGATCTCCTGGAACACCTTGAGACATCTTGAAGACATCTTTGGATGTTGTGGGAGACCTTTGATCATCTCAGAACGTTTTTGGATCTCCTGGAACACCTTGAGACATCTTTGGATGTCCTCGGAGATCTTTGAACATCTCAGAACCTTTTTGGACCTCTCTGGACACCTCAACCTCCTTCACTCCCCATCCCACCTCCAACCTTGCGTCTCCAACCCCACCATGAGGACGGAGGTCCCACCTTGGGTTGTCCCCCCTAACCCCGACGTTCTTCTGGAACCTTCCAGGCCCGAGAACACGCACAAGTCCACCAAGGCGAGCTACCACGCCGACATCAACCTGCTCTACTGGAGCGACGAGGAGGCCACCGTGGAGTTCCGGGCGGTCCAAGGCCGCTGCTCCGTGGTCTATGGAGAAGACCTCACCGAGAGCATCCAGGACTACTCGGCCGGCGGCCTGGACCGCTTCTACTTCCTGGAGGTGAGGCCAGGAGAGGTCCCAGGGCAGGAGGAGAAGGTTGGAGATACCAGGGGTGGAGGAAAATTTGAGTTCCTGGAGGTTCTGGGTGGGTTCTTGGAGGTCTGGATGAGTTTTTTGAGGTCTGGATGAGTTTTTTGAGGTCTGGATGAGGTCCTGGAGGTTCTGGATGAGTTCCTGAAGGTCTGGATGGGTTCTTGAAGGTCTGGATGGGTTCCTGGAGGTTTTGGATGGGTTTGTGGAGGTCTCGATGGGTTTCTGGAGGTCTGGATGGGTTCCTGGAGGTCTCGATGGGTTCTTGAAGGTCTGGATGGGTTCCTTGAGGTCTGGATGAGTTCCTGGAGGTTCTGGATGAGATTTTTGAGGTCTGGATGGGTTCTTGAAGGTCTGGATGGGTTCTTGGAGGTCTGGATGGGTTCCTGGAGGTTCTGGATGGGTTCTTGGAGGTCTGGATGGGTTCGTGGAGGTCTCAATGGGTTCCTGGAGGTCTGGATGAGTTCCTGGAGGTCTGGATGGGTTCCTGGCGGTCTGGATGATTGTTTTGAGGCCTGGATGGGTTCCTGGCGGTCTGGAGACACCAGGGATGGACCAAACTTTGGGGTTCTGGTGATTTTTGGGTTTTTTTGCCCAGGCCTACAACGCCAGGACCAAGAGCTTTGAGGATCCTCCCAACCACGCCCGGAGCTCCGGGACCAAAGGGAAGGGGAAGGGGAAAGGGAAAGGTGAGGCTGGAAAATGGTGGGAAATGGGAAAAAAACGGGAAAAAGGGGAGGAAAACAGGTGGGAAAGGGGCAGAAAATGGGTAAAAATGGGGCAGAAATTTGGTAAAAAAGGGGCAGAAAATGGGGCAGAAAATGGGTAAAAAAGGGCAGAAAATTGGTAAAAATGGGGCAGAAAATGGAAAAGAGGTGGGAAAGGAGCAGAATATTGGTAAAATTGGGGCAGAAAATTGGTAAAAAAGGGCAGAAAATGGGTGAAAATGGGGCAGAAAATGGGTGAAAATGGGGCAGAAAATGGGTAAAAAAGGGCAGAAAATGGGTAAAGTAGGGCAGAAATTTGGTAAAAAAGGGGCAGAAATTTGGTTAAAAAGGGCAGAAATTTGGTTTAAAAGGGCAGAAAATTGGTAAAAAAGGGGCAGAAAATTGGTAAAAATGGGCAGAAAATGGGTGAAAAGGGGCAGAAAATTGGGTAAAGTGGGGCAGAAATTTGGTTAAAAAGGGGCAGAAATTTGGTAAAAAAGGGGCAGAAAATTGGTAAAAAGGGCAGAAAATGGGTGAAAAGGGGCAGAAAATTGGTAAAAAAGGGGCAGAAAATTGGTAAAAATGGGCAGAAAGTGGGTGAAAATGGGGCAGAAAATGGGTAAAAAAGGGCAGAAAATGGGTAAAGTGGGGCAGAAAATTGGTAAAAATGGGCAGAAAATGGGTAAAGTGGGGCAGAAATTTGGTAAAAAAGGGGCAGAAATTTGGTAAAAAAGGGCAGAAAATTGGTAAAAATGGGCAGAAAGTGGGTGAAAATGGGGCAGAAAATGGGTGAAAAGGGGCAGAAAATGGGTAAAGTGGGGCAGAAATTTGGTTAAAAATGGGCAGAAATTTGGTAAAAAAGGGCAGAAGATGGGTGAAAAGGGGCAAAAAATGGGTGAAAAGGGGCAGAAAATTGGTAAAAAAGGGGCAGAAAATGGGTGAAAATGGGCAGAAAATGGGTAAAGTGGGGCAGAAAATTGGTAAAAATGGGCAGAAAGTGGGTAAAGTGGGGCAGAAATTTGGTAAAAAAGGGGCAGTAGTTTGTTTAAAAAGGGGCAGAAAATGGGTAAAGTGGGGCAGAAAATTGGTAAAAAAGGGGAAGAAAATGGGTACAGTGGGACAGAAATTTGGTAAAAAAGGGCAGCAAATGGGTGAAAAGGGGCAGAAATTTGTTAAAAAAGGGCAGAAAATGGGTACAGTGGGGCAGAAATTTGGTAAAAAAGGGGCAGAAAATGGGTGAAAAGGGGCAGCAATTTGGTAACAAAGGGCAGCAATTGGGTGAAGAGGGGCAGCCGAGGGTCTGGGAGGGTCTGGAGCCCGGAGGAAGATGAGGAGGAGGAGGAGGAGCAGCCCCTGAGCCGCTCCCGGTTCCCAGGGAAGGGCAAGGGGCGCGCGGCCGGCGCCGAGCAGAGCCAGCAGGAGCCCCCCAAGCCGCAGGAGCCCCCCAAGCTGAGGACCTTGGACGTCTTCTCGGGCTGTGGAGGCCTCTCCGAGGGCTTCCACCAGGCAGGTGAGGTCCAGCTGCTGGAGCTGGGGCCTGGGCAGGGGTGGGAGAGGTCTCACAGGGCTTGGAGGATCTGCTGGGGGGTCACAGCGCCCGGCCCTGGGCGTTCCCACCCAACCGTGGTCATTCCCACCCATCCCTGACCATCGCTGACCATCTCTGACCATCTCTGACCATTCCCACCCATCTCTGACCATCTCTGACCATTCCTGAACAACTCTGACCATTCCCACCCAACTTTGGCCAATCCCAGTGTCCATTCCTGACCATCTCTGACCATTCCCACCCAACTTTGGCCATTCCCACCCAACCGTGGTCATTCCCACCCATCCTTGACCATTCCCAGTGTCCATCCCTGACCACCCCTGACCATTCCCAGTGACCATCCCTGATCATCTCTGACCATTCCCACCCAACTTTGGCCATTCCCACCCATCCGTGGTCATTCCCACCCATCCTTGACCATTCCCAGTGTCCATCACTGACCATCCCCACCCACCCCTGACCATCCCCACCCATCCCTGGCCATCCCCACCCACCCCTGACCACCCCTGACCATTTCCAGTGTCCACCCCTGACCATTCCCACCCATCCCTGACCATCCCCACCCACCCCTGACCATCCCCACCCATCCCTGACCATCCCTGACCATTTCCAGTGTCCACCCCTGACCATCCCCACCCACCCCTGACCATCCCTGACCATCCCTGACCACCCCTGACCACCCCTGACCATCCCTGACCACCCCTGACCATCCCCACCCACCCCTGACCATCCCTGACCATTTCCAGTGTCCACCCCTGACCATTCCCACCCATCCCTGGCCATCCCCACCCACCCCTGACCATCCCTGACCACCCCTGGCCATCCCCACCCACCCCTGACCATCCCTGACCACCCCTGGCCATTCCCAGTGTCCATCCCTGACCACCCCTGACCATCCCCACCCATCCCTGACCATCCCCACCCACCCCTGGCCATCCCCACCCACCGCTGGTGCTCCTGGCCGTGGTGCCCGCAGGTGTCTCGGAGACGCTGTGGGCCATCGAGATGTGGGAGCCGGCGGCGCAGGCGTTCCGCCTCAACAACCCCGGCACCACGGTCTTCACCGAGGACTGCAACGTGCTCCTCAAGCTGGTCATGGCCGGCGAGAAGACCAACTCCTTGGGCCAGAAGCTGCCCCAGAAGGGCGACGTGGAGATGCTGTGCGGTGGCCCCCCGTGCCAGGGCTTCAGCGGCATGAACCGCTTCAACTCGCGCACCTACTCCAAGTTCAAGAACTCCCTGGTGGTCTCCTTCCTCAGGTGGGTTCTCCAGGGGGGTTCTGGGCGGGTGGCACCACGGCTGGTGTTCTCCTGGTGGGGTCAGAGGCGTTTTTTGGAGGTGGCACCACGGCTGGTGTTCTCCTGGTGGGGTTGGAGGGGGTTTCTGGAGGTGGCACCACGGCTGGTGTTCTCCTGGTGGGGTCTGAGGGGTTTTTTGGAGGTGGCACCACGGCTGGTGTTCTCCTGGTGGGGTTGGAGGGGGTTTCTGGAGGTGGGACCATGGCTGGTGTTCTCCTGGTGGGGTCAGATGGGTTTTTTGGAGGTGGCACCACGGCTGGTGTTCTCCTGGTGAGGTCAGATGGGTTTTTTGGAGGTGGGACCATGGCTGGTGTTCTCCTGGTGGGGTCTGAGGGGTTTTTTGGAGGTGGCACCACAGCTGGTGTTCTCCTGGTGGGGTTGGAGGGGGTCTCTGGAGGTGGGACCATGGCTGGTGTTCTCCTGGTGAGGTCAGATGGGTTTTTTGGAGGTGGGACCATGGCTGGTGTTCTCCTGGTGGGGTTGGAGAGGTTTTCTGGAGGTGGGACCATGGCTGGTGTTCTCCTGGTGAGGTCAGAGGGGTTTTTTGGAGGTGGGACCACGGCTGGTGTTCTCCTGGTGGGGTCTGAGGGGTTTTTTGGAGGTGGGACCATGGCTGGTGTTCTCCTGGTGGGGTTGGAGGGGGTTTTTGGAGGTGGGACCACAGCTGGTGTCCCCTCGTGGTGGTGGAGGAGATTTTTTGGATGTGGGACCACATCTGAAGTCCCCTGGTGGTTGTGGAGAGAACTTCTTGGGGCAATGGAGGAGTTTTTTGGGGTGAGACCCCATCTGGTGTCCCCTCATGGGTCTGGATGGGATTTTTGGGGTGATGGAGGGGATTTTTGGGGTGGGACCACATCTGGTGTCCCCAGGTGGGTCTGGAGGGGATCTTTGGGAGGTGGGACCCCATCTGATGTCCCCAGGTGGGTCTGGATGGGATTTTTGGAGTGATGGAGGGGATTTTTGGGGTGAGACCACATCTGATGTCCCCTCATAGGTGTGGATGGGATTTCTGGGAGGTGGGACCACATCTGGTGTTCTCTGGTGCTTCTGGAGGGGGATTTTTTGGGGTGATGGAGAGGATTTTTGGGGTGACCCCCCCCTGATGTCCCCTCATGGGTGTGGAGGAGATCTTTGGGAGGTGGGACCCCATCTGGTGTCCCTAGGTGGGTCTGAAGGAGATTTTTGGGAGGTGGGACCCCATCTGGTGTCCCCAGGTGGGTCTGAAGGAGATCTTTGGGAGGTGGGCCCCCATCTGATGTCCCCAGGTGGATCTGGAGGAGATCTTTGGGAGGTGGGCCCCCATCTGATGTCCCCAGGTGGATCTGGATGGGATTTTTGGGGCGATGGAGAGGATTTTTGGGGCGATGGAGAGGATTTTTGGGGTGATGGACGGGATTTTTGGGGCGATGGAGAGGATTTTTGGGGTGATGGACGGGATTTTTGGGGTGTCACCCCCCCTGTCCCCGCAGTTACTGCGATTATTACCGGCCGCGCTTCTTCCTGCTGGAGAACGTCCGGAACTTCGTGTCCTTCAAGAGGTCCATGGTGCTCAAGCTGACCCTGCGCTGCCTCGTGCGCATGGGCTACCAGTGCACCTTCGGGGTGCTGCAGGTACGGCACATTTGGGGGAAAAAAACCCTTTTTTGGGAAAAAAATCCATTTATTTGGGGACAAAACCCCTTTTTTGGGGAAAAAAAATCCATTTATTTGGGGACAAAACCCCTTTTTTGGGGAAAAAAAAATCCATTTATTTGGGGACAAAACCCCTTTTTTTGGGAAAAAAAAATCCATTTATTTAGGGACAAAACCCCTTTTTTGGGGGAAAAAATCCATTTATTTGGGGACAAAACCCCTTTTTTGGGGAATAATCAATTTATTTGGGGACAAAACCCCTTTATTGGGGAAAAAAAATCCCTTTTTTGGGACAAAAAACTCTTTTTTGGGGAGAAAAAAAACTTTTTTTGGGGGGAGGAAAATCCCTTTTTTGGGACAAAACCCCTTTTTTGGGAAAAAAATCCATTTATTTGGGGACAAAACCCCTTTTTTGGGAAAAAAATCCATTTATTTGGGGACAAAACCCCTTTTTTGGGGAAAAAAATCCATTTATTTGGGGACAAAACCCCTTTTTTGGGGAAAAAAATCCATTTATTTGGGGACAAAACCCCTTTTTTTGGGAAAAAAATCCATTTATCTGGGGACAAAACCCCTTTTTTTGGGAAAAAAATCCATTTATTTGGGGACAAAACCCCTTTTTTTGGGAAAAAAATCCATTTATTTGGGGACAAAACCCCTTTTTTTGGGAAAAAAATCCATTTATTTAGGGACAAAACCCCTTTTTTGGGGAAAAAAATCCATTTATTTGGGGACAAAACCCCTTTTTTTGGGAAAAAAATCCATTTATCTGGGGACAAAACCCCTTTTTTTGGGAAAAAAATCCATTTATTTGGGGACAAAACCCCTTTTTTTGGGAAAAAAATCCATTTATTTGGGGACAAAACCCCTTTTTTTGGGAAAAAAATCCATTTATTTAGGGACAAAACCCCTTTTTTGGGGAAAAAAATCCCTTTTTTGGGACAAAAACCCCTTTTTTGGGGAGAAAAAAAACTTTTTTTTGGGGAGGAAAACCCCTTTTTTGGGTCAAAAACCCCCCTTTTTTGGGAGAAAAACTCCTTTTTTGGAGAGAAAAAGATCTTTTTTGGGGGGAAAAAAACCTTTTTGGGGGAGAAAACCCCTTTTTTTTGGGGCAAAAACCCCCTTATTTGGGGAGAAAATCCCTTTTTTGGGACAAAACCCCTTTTCTGGGGAGAAAAACCCTTGTTTTGTGAGAAAAAACCCTTTTTTTGGGGCAAAAACTCCTTTTTTGGGACAAACCCCCCCCTTTTTTGGGAAAAAAATCCCTTTTTTGGGGAGAAAACGCCTTTTTGGGACAAAAGCCCCTTTTTTGGGGACAAAAGTCCTCCTTGGGTGGCTCTGGGGACGTTCCCATCCCTGTGGCCACCACAGGAACTGTCCCCTGTCCCCTGCGGTGGCCCCGGCTGTGTCCCATGGGGTGGCTGTGTCCCCTCTCGGTGACAATGTGACACTGGTGACAATGTGACAGTGTTGGTGTCCCCGTGGTGACACTGTTGGTGTCCCCGTGGTGACAATGTGACAGTGTTGGTGTCCCCATGGTGACAGTGTGACACTGTTGGTGTCCCCGTGGTGACAGTGTCGGTGTCCCCATGGTGACAATGTGACAGTGTTGGTGTCCCCATGGTGACAATGTGACACTGTTGGTGTCCCCGTGGTGACAGTGTCGGTGTCCCCATGGTGACAATGTGACAGTGTCGGTGTCCCCATGGTGACAATGTGACACTGTTGGTGTCCCCGTGGTGACACTGTTGGTGTCCCCATGGTGACAATGTGACAGTGTTGGTGTCCCCGTGGTGACACTGTTGGTGTCCCCATGGTGACAGTGTGACAGTGTTGGTGTCCCCGTGGTGACACTGTTGGTGTCCCCATGGTGACACTGTTGGTGTCCCCATGGTGACAATGTGACAGTGTTGGTGTCCCCGTGGTGACACTGTTGGTGTCCCCATTGTGACAATGTGACACTGTTGGTGTCCCCGTGGTGACACTGTTGGTGTCCCCATTGTGACAATGTGACAGTGTCGGTGTCCCCATGGTGACAGTGTTGTCCCCAATGTCCCCTCAGGCCGGGCAGTACGGCGTGGCGCAGACGCGCTGCCGCGCCATCGTGCTGGGGTGGCTGTGTCCCCTCTCGGTGACAATGTGACAGTGTCGGTGTCCCCGTGGTGACAATGTGACAGTGTTGGTGTCCCCATGGTGACAATGTGACAGTGTCGGTGTCCCCGTGGTGACAGTGTTGTCCCCAATGTCCCCTCAGGCCGGGCAGTACGGCGTGGCGCAGACGCGCCGCCGCGCCATCGTGCTGGGGTGGCTGTGTCCCCTCTCGGTGACAATGTGACAGTGTCGGTGTTCCCCTGGTGACAGTGTTGGTGTCCCCGTGGTGACAGTGTTGTCCCCAATGTCCCCTCAGGCCGGGCAGTACGGCGTGGCGCAGACGCGCCGCCGCGCCATCGTGCTGGCGGCCGCCCCCGGCGAGAAGCTGCCGCTGTTCCCCGAGCCCCTGCACGTGTTCGCGCCCCGCGCCTGCCAGCTCAGCGTCGTGGTGGACGACAAGAAATTCGTCAGCAACATCACCCGGTGGGTGACAGCCCGGGGACAGCGGGGGACAGCGGGAACAACGGGAACAGCGGGGAACAAACACCGGGAACAACGGGAAACAGCGGGGAACAGCAGGGAACAAACACCGGGGAACAGCGGGGAACAAACACCGGGAAACTGTGGGGAACAAACACCGGGAACAGCGGGGAACAAACACCGGGAAACTGTGGGGAACAAACACCGGGAATCTGTGGGGAACAAACACCGGGAACAGCGGGGAACAAACACCGGGAACAACGGGAAACAGCGGGGAACAGCAGGGAACAAACACCGGGAACAGCGGGGAACAAACACCGGGAACAACGGGGAACAAACACCGGGAACAACGGGAAACAGCGGGAACACCAGGAAACAGCGGGAAACAGTGGGAACACCGGGAAACATTGTGGAACAAACACCGGGAATCACGGGGAACAAACACCGGGGAACACTGGGAAACATTGTGGAACAAACACCAGGAATCACCGGGGAACAAAGACTGGGGAACAAACACCGGGGAACAGCGGGGAACACTGGGAAACAGTGGGGAACACCAGGGAACATTGTGGAACAAACACCGGGAATCACCGGGCAACAAACACCGGGGAACACTGGGAAACACCGGGAAACAAACACCAGGAAACACCGGGAATCACCGGGGAACAAACAGCGGGAAACAAACACCGGGAAAAACCAGGGAACACGGGAAACACCGGGAAACAGCAGGAAACAAACACCAGGAAACAGCGGGGAACAAACACCGGGAAAAACCAGGGAACACGGGAAACACCGGGAAACAGCGGGGAACAAACACCGGGAAACACCGGGAACCCAGATGGGAACGCCGGTTTGGGAATTTGGTACTTGGAGATTCCGGTGTTGGGAATTTTGGTGTTGGGACTTCCAAGTTGGAAATTCGGTGTGGGGAGTTCTGAGCTGGGGGTTCCAAGCTGGGAGCTCCAAATCGTGAATTCCAAGTTGGGAATTCCAAGTTGGGAATTTTGAGCTGCCAGATCTGAGTTGGGAGATCCAAGTTGGGAGCTCCAAGTTGGGAGCTCCAAGTTGGGAATTCCAAGTTGGGAATTCCAAGTCGTGAATTCCAAGTTGGGAGCTCCAAGTCAGGAATTCCAAGCTGGGAGCTCCAAGTTGGGAATTCCAAGTTGGGAATTCCAAGTCGTGAATTCCAAGTTGGGAGCTCCAAGTCAGGAATTCCAAGCTGGGAGCTCCAAGTTGGGAATTCCAAGTCGTGAATTCCAAGCTGGGAGCTCCAAGTTGGGAATTTCGGTGCCGGGAGTTCCGAGTTGGGATCTTTGAGCCCCAGGGTTGGGATCGTGTCGCCCCCAGGACATTCTCGGGCCCGTTCCGCACCATCACGGTGCGCGACACCATGTCCGACCTGCCCGAGATCCGCAACGGCGCCTCGGCGCTGGAGATCTCCTACAACGGCGAGCCCCAGTCGTGGTTCCAGCGGCAGATCCGCGGCTCCCAGTACCAGCCCATCCTCAGGGACCACATCTGCAAGGTGGGAATGGTGGCAACGGGGTCCACCAGGTCCCACCGGGTCCTGTGCCCGAAATCGGGATGGGGGAAACCGTGGGAGTGGTGGAGGTGGTGGGAATGGTGGAGGTGGTGGGAATGTTGAGAATGGTGGATTTGGGAATGGTGGTCTTGGGAATGGTGGAGATGGTGGGAATGGTGGATTTGGGAATGGTGGGTTTGGGAATGGTGGAGGTCTTGGGAATGGTGGAGATCTTGGGAATGGTGGAGATGTTGGCAATGGTGGAGGTGGTGGCAATGGTGGCAACGGGGTCCACCAGGTCCCACCGGGTCCCGTGCCCGAAATCGGGATGGGGGAAACCGTGGGAGTGGTGGAGGTGGTGGGAATGGTGGAGGTGGTGGGAATGTTGAGAATGGTGGATTTGGGAATGGTGGTCTTGGGAATGGTGGAGATGGTGGGAATGGTGGATTTGGGAATGGTGGGTTTGGGAATGGTGGAGGTCTTGGGAATGGTGGAGATCTTGGGAATGGTGGAGATGTTGGGAATGGTGGAGGTGGTGGCAATGGTGGCAACGGGGTCCACCAGGTCCCACCGGGTCCCATGCCCGAAATCGGGATGGGGGAAACCGTGGGAGTGGTGGAGGTGCTGGGAATGGTGGAGATGTTGGGAATGGTGGAGATGTTGGGAATGGTGGAGATGGGAATGGTGGATTTGGGAATGGTGGGTTTGGGAATGGTGGATTTGGAAATGGTGGAGGTTTTGGGAAGACGTGGAGGTGTTGGGAATGGTGGCGCCACTGGGAGCCTCATGGGACCCCTGGGATCCCTTGGGGTTGTCCGTTGTCCCCCATGGTGCCCTGGTGTTGTCCAACGTCCCCTGATGGTGTCCAGTGTCTACGGGTGGTGTCCACCATCCCCCAATGGTGCCCAAATGTCCCCCGTTGATGCCCAACGTCCCCCAGTGGTGTCCAATGTCCCTTTTTGTCCCCTATGGTGCCCTGGTGGTGCCCAACATCTCCCAATGGTGCCCAACATCCCTTAATGGTGCCCAACGTCCCCCATTGGTGTCCAGCGTTGCCCATTGATCTCCAACATCCCCTATGATGCCCAACAGCCCACACTGATGTCCAGCATACCCCAATGGTGCCCAACGTCCCCCAGTGGTGTCCAACCGTGCCCATTGATGCCCAACATCCTCCAGTGGTGTCCAACCTTGCCCATTGGTGCCCAACATCCCCCAGTGATGTCCAACATCCTCCAGTGGTGTCCAACATCCTCCAATGGTGTCCAACATCCTCCAGTGGTGTCCAACATCCTCCAATGGTGTCCAACATCCCCCAGTGGTGTCCAACATCCCCCAGTGGTGTCCAACATCCTCCAGTGGTGTCCAACCTTGCCCATTGGTGCCCAACATCCCCCAGTGGTGTCCAACATCCCCCAATGGAGCCCAACCTCGCCCGTTGATGTGGTGTCCAACGTTCCCCATTGGTGTCCAACGTTCCCCATTGGTGTCCAACGTTGCCCATTGATGCCCAACATCCCCCAATGGTGTCCAGTGTTGCCCATTGATCTCCAACATCCCCCCATGATGCCCAACATTCCCCGATGGTGTCCAACCTTGCCTGTTGATCTCCAACATCCCCTGATGGTGTCCAACCTTGCCTGTTGATCTCCAACATCCCCGCCATGATCTCCAACATCTCCCAATGGTGCCCAACATCCCCCAGTGGTGCCCAACATCCCCCATGATGCCCCTCGTCCCCCATTGGTGCCCAACATCCTCCAATGGTGCCCAACATCCCCCAGTGGTGCCCAACATCCCCCATGATCTCCAACATCCCCCATTGGTGCCCAACATCCTCCAATGGTGCCCAACATCCCCCATGATCTCCAACATCCCCCAATGGTGCCCAACATCCCCCATGATCTCCAACATCCCCCAATGGTGCCCAACATCCCCCAATGGTGCCCAACATCCCCCATTGGTGCCCAACATCCCCCATGATCTCCAACATCCCCCAATGGTGCCCAACATCCCCCAATGGTGCCCAACATCCCCCATGATCTCCAACGTCCCCCACGGTGCCCAACACCCCCCAACGTCCCCCCCGCTGCCCCCCCGTGGTGCCCGCGGTGACGCTGCCGCCGCGGTGGCCTCGGCAGGACATGAGCGCGCTGGTGGCGGCGCGGATGCGGCACATCCCGCTGGCGCCCGGCTCCGACTGGCGGGACCTGCCCAACATCGAGGTGCGGCTCTCGGACGGCACCAGCACCAGGAAGCTGCGCTACACCCACCACGAGCGCAAGAACGGCCGCAGCAGCTCCGGCGCCCTGCGCGGCGTCTGCTCCTGCGCCGAAGGTGCGTGGTGGGACTCCGTAAGCACGTCCTCACCTGGGCTGGACGTGTGTGTTCCCCCAAATTTTGGGGTTTTTTGGTTGATGGTGGTGTCCGATGTCCAACTCTTGAAGGTTCCCAATGGTCGTCATTGTCCCAGCCCTTGGGTGGGCTTGGTGGCGGTGACCAGGTCTGCTCCTGCGCCGAAGGTGCGTGGTGGGACTCCGTAAGCACGTCCTCACCTGGGCTGGGCTGGACGCGTCTTTTTCCCCCAAATTTTGCGTTTTTTTGGTTGGTGGTGGTGACCGATGTCCAACTCTTGAAGGTTCCCAATGGTCATTGGCCCAACCGTTGGGTGGGGTTGGTGGTGGTGTCCAGTGTCCAACTCTTGAAGGTTCCCAATGGTCATTGGCCCAACCGTTGGGTGGGGTTGGTGGTGGTGTCCAGTGGTCACCGTTGGCCCAGTGGTTGAGTTTGATGGTCTTCAGTGGCCACCATGTCTCAATGGTTGGGTTTGGTGGTCTCCAATGACCACCATGTCCCAACCCTTGGTGGTTCCCCATGCTGAAGGTTCTCCATGTCTGGGTTTGATGGTCTCCAGTGACCACCACGTCCCAACCCTTGGTGGTTCCCCATGATGGCTGACCATGGCTGACCACGGTTGGGTTTGGTGTCCCCAGGGAAGCCGTGCGACCCGGCCGACCGGCAGTTGGGTCTGATGGTCTCCAATGACCACCATGTCCCAATGGTTGGGTTTGGTGGTCTCCAATGGCCACCATGTCCCAACCCTTGGTGGTTCCCCATGCTGAAGGTTCTCCATGGTTGGGTTTGATGGTCTCCAATGGCCGGTTGGGTCTGATGGTCTCCAGTGGCCACCATGTCCCAATGGCTGGGTTTGGTGGTCTCCAATGACCACCACATCCCAACCCTTGGTGGTTCCCCATGATGGCTGACCATGGCTGACCATGGCTGACCACGGTTGGGTTTGGTGTCCCCAGGGAAGCCGTGCGACCCGGCCGACCGGCAGTTGGGTCTGATGGTCTCCAATGACCACCATGTCCCAATGGTTGGGTTTGGTGGTCTCTAATGACCACCATGTCCCAACCCTTGGTGGTTCCCCATGCTGAAGGTTCTCCATGGTTGGGTTTGATGGTCTCCAATGGCCGGTTGGGTCTGATGGTCTCCAGTGGCCACCATGTCCCAATGGTTGGGTTTGATGGTCTCCAGTGGCCACCATGTCCCAATGGTTGGGTTTGATGGTCTCCAGTGGCCACCATGTCCCAACCCTTGGTGGTTCCCCCATGATGGCTGACCATGGCTGACCATGGCTGACCACGGTTGGGTTTGGTGTCCCCAGGGAAGCCGTGCGACCCGGCCGACCGGCAGTTGGGTCTGATGGTCTCCAATGACCACCATGTCCCAATGGTTGGGTTTGGTGGTCTCCAATGGCCACCATGTCCCAACCCTTGGTGGTTCCCCATGCTGAGGGTTCTCCATGGTTGGGTTTGATGGTCTCCAATGGCCGGTTGGGTCTGATGGTCTCCAGTGGCCACCATGTCCCAATGGTTGGGTTTGATGGTCTCCAGTGGCCACCATGTCCCAATGGTTGGGTTTGATGGTCTCCAGTGGCCACCATGTCCCAACCCTTGGTGGTTCCCCCATGATGGCTGACCATGGCTGACCATGGCTGACCACGGTTGGGTTTGGTGTCCCCAGGGAAGCCGTGCGACCCGGCCGACCGGCAGTTGGGTCTGATGGTCTCCAATGACCACCATGTCCCAATGGTTGGGTTTGGTGGTCTCCAATGACCACCATGTCCCAACCCTTGGTGGTTCCCCATGCTGAAGGTTCTCCATGGTTGGGTTTGATGGTCTCCAATGGCCGGTTGGGTCTGATGGTCTCCAGTGGCCACCATGTCCCAATGGCTGGGTTTGGTGGTCTCCAATGACCACCACGCCCCAACCCTTGGTGGTTCCCCATGATGGCTGACCATGGCTGACCATGGCTGACCACGGTTGGGTTTGGTGTCCCCAGGGAAGCCGTGCGACCCGGCCGACCGGCAGTTGGGTCTGATGGTCTCCAGTGGCCACCATGTCCCAATGGTTGGGTTTGGTGGTCTCCAATGGCCACCATGTCCCAACCCTTGGTGGTTCCCCATGCTGAAGGTTCTCCATGGTTGGGTTTGATGGTCTCCAATGGCCGGTTGGGTCTGATGGTCTCCAGTGGCCACCATGTCCCAATGGCTGGGTTTGGTGGTCTCCAATGACCACCATGTCCCAACCCTTGGTGGTTCCCCATGCTGAAGGTTCTCCATGGTTGGGTTTGATGGTCTCCAATGGCCGGTTGGGTCTAATGGTCTCCAGTGGCCACCATGTCCCAATGGCTGGGTTTGGTGGTCTCCAATGACCACCACGCCCCAACCCTTGGTGGTTCCCCCATGATGGCTGACCATGGCTGACCATGGCTGACCACGGTTGGGTTTGGTGTCCCCAGGGAAGCCGTGCGACCCGGCCGACCGGCAGTTGGGTCTGATGGTCTCCAATGACCACCATGTCCCAATGGCTGGGTTTGGTGGTCTCCAGTGGCCACCACGCCCCAACCCTTGGTGGTTCCCCATGCTGGTTCTCCATGGCTGACCACGGTTGGGTTTGGTGTCCCCAGGGAAGCCGTGCGACCCGGCCGACCGGCAGTTCAACACGCTCATCCCGTGGTGCCTCCCGCACACCGGCAACCGCCACAACCACTGGGCCGGGCTCTACGGGCGCCTCGAGTGGGACGGCTTCTTCAGCACCACCGTCACCAACCCCGAGCCCATGGGCAAGCAGGTGGGGACACCGCGCCCGGTGCGGCCGCGTGGGCGTCGCCGGCCCAGAACTCGGGTGGCGTTGGTGGTGCTGTCCATGGGTGGGGTTGGTGGTGGTGTCCATGGGTGGGGTTGGTGGTGCTGTCCATGGGTGGTGTTGGTGGTGGTGTCCATGGGTGGGGTTGGTGGTGGTGTCCATGGGTGGGGTTGGTGGTGGTGTCCATGGGTGGGGTTGGTGGTGGTGTCCATGGGTGGTGTTGGTGGTGGTGTCCATGGGTGGGGTTGGTGGTGCTGTCCATGGGTGGGGTTGGTGGTGGTGTCCATGGGTGGGGTTGGTGGTGGTGTCCATGGGTGGCGTTGGTGGTGCTGTCCATGGTCATCGCTGGCCCAGAACTTGGGTGGGGTTGGCGGGTGTGACGCTCTCTGGTGTCCCCACATTGGGTGTGACATTCTCTGGTTGGGTGTGATGGTCTCTGGAGTCCCCACGTTGGATCTGACGTTCTCTGGTGGTCACCACGTTGGGTGTGATGGTCTCCGGTTGGATCTGACGTTCTCTGGTTGGGTGTGATGGTCTCTGGTGTCGCCACGTCGCATGTGACGTTCTCTGGTTGGATCTGACGTTCTCTGGTGTCCCTACATTGGGTCTGACATTCTCTGGTTGGATCTGATGTTCTCTGGTGTCACCACGTTGGCTCTGACATTCTCTGGTGGTCACCATGGTGGATGCGATGGTCTCTGGTGGTCCCCACATTGGATGTGACATTCTCTGGTGTCCGCACCTTGGCTCTGAAATTCTCTGGTGTCCCCACGTTGGGTGTGACGTTCTCTGGTGGTCACCATGGTGGGTGTGACGTTCTCTGGTGTCCCCACGTTTGGGTGTGACGTTCCCTGGTTGGCTCTGACGTTCTCTGGTGGTCACCATGGTGGGTGTGACGTTCTCTGGTGTCCCCACGTTGGGTGTGACGTTCTCTGGTGGTCACCATGGTGGGTGTGACGTTCTCTGGTGTCCCCACGTTTGGGTGTGACGTTCCCTGGTTGGCTCTGACGTTCTCTGGTGGTCACCACGGTGGGTGTGACGTTCCCTGGTTGGCTCTGACGCTCTCTGGTGTCCCCACGTTGTCTCTGACGTCCCCCGGGTGTCCCTGACGCTCTCCGGGTTCCGCGCAGGGCCGGGTGCTGCACCCCGAGCAGCACCGCGTGGTCAGCGTGCGGGAGTGCGCGCGCTCCCAGGGCTTCCCCGACACCTTCCGGCTCTTCGGCAACATCCTGGACAAGCACCGGCAGGTGGGGCCGTGCCCGTGTCCCCCTGTGCCCGTGTCCCCCTGTCCCCGTGTCCCTGTGTTCTCCTGTGCCCCTGTGCCCATGTCCCCCTGTGCCCGTGTCCCCGTGTCCCCCTGTCCCCGTGTCCCCCTGTGCCCGTGTCCCCTGTCCCCGTGTCCCCGTGTCCCTGTGTCCTCCTGTGCCCGTGTCCCCCTGTCCCCCTGTCCCCCTGTGCCCGTGTCCCCCTGTGCCCGTGTCCCCCTGTCCCCCTGTGCCCGTGTCCCTGTGTCCCCATGTCCTCCTGTCCCCGTGTCCCCCTGTGCCCGTGTCCCCGTGTCCCCCTGTCCCCCTGTGCCCGTGTCCCCCTGACCCCGCGTCCTCTTGTCCCCGTGTCCCCCTGTGCCTGTGTCCTCCTGTCCCTGTGTCCTCCTGTCCCTGTGTCCTCTTGTCCTTTGGTCCCCTTGTCCTCTTGTCCCTTTGTCCCCATTGTCCTCTTGTCCCCTTGTCCTCTTGTCCCTTTGTCCCCATTGTGCCTTTCTCCCGTTGTCCCCTTGTCCATTGTCCCTGTGTCCTCTTGTCCTTTGGTCCCCTTGTCCCTTTGTCCCCTTGTCCATTTGTCCATTATCCTCTTGTCCCCATTGTCCATTGTCCCTTTGTCCTCTTGTCCCTTTGTCCCTTTGTCCCATGGTCCTCTTGTCCTCTTGTCCCTTTGTCCCCGTTGCCTGTTGTCCCCTTGTCCATTGTCCTCTTGTCCCTTTGTCCCTTTGTCCCCACTGTGCCTTTGTCCCGTTGTCCCCTTGTCCATCGTCCCATTGTCCCTGTGTCCTTTTGTCTGTTGTCCCCGTGTCCCCCTGTCCCCCTGTCCCCCTGTCTGTCTGTCCGTCTGTGCCCAGGTCGGTAACGCCGTGCCCCCTCCCCTGTCCCCTGTCTGTCCCCGTGTCTGTCCGTCTGTCCCCTGTCTGTCCCCGTGTCTGTCCGTCTGTCCCCGTGTCTGTCTGCCCGTCTGTCCGCAGGTCGGTAGCGCCGTGCCCCCTCCCCTGGCCTAGGATGTCTGTCTGTCTGTCTGTCTGTCCCTTGTCTGTCTGTCTGTCCCATGTCCATCCGTCCGTCTGTCCCCAGGTTGGTAACGCGGTGCCCCCTGTCCCCTGTCTGTCTGTCCCATGTCCGTCCGTCTGTCTGTCCGTCTGTCCCCATGTCCATCTGTCCCCCCGCAGGTGGGTAACGCGGTGCCCCCTGTCCCCTGTCTGTCTGTCCCATGTCTGTCCCCCTGTCCGTCCGTCTGTCCCCCCGCGCGTCGGTAACGCGGTGCCCCCTGTCCGTCCGTCTGTCCCCCTGTCCGTCCGTCCGTCTGTCCCCACGTCCGTCCGTCTGTCCCCCCGCAGGTGGGCAACGCGGTGCCCCCTCCCCTGGCCAAGGCCATCGGGCTGGAGATCAAGGCCTGCGCTGCGGCCAAGCTGCGCCAGGACACGGCCGGTGAGTGACCCCCACGGTGTCCCCAAGTGTCCCCAAGGTGTCCCCGCAGTGTCCCCACGGTGTCCCTGTGCAGTCCCCAAGGTGTCCCCGCAGTGTCCCCACAGTATGCCCGAGGTGTCCCCTACGGTGGTGTCACCACGGTGTCCCCAGGGTGTCCCCAGGGTGTCCCCGCTGTCCCCTCCCTGTCACCGCCCCCGTTGTCCCACAGGTCCCTGCAGTGCCCTCTCAGTGTCCCCTCCCTGTCACAGCCATTGTCCCCGCAGGTCCCCTCGCTGTCCCCTCAGTGTCCCCACAGGTCCCTGCAGTGCCCTCTCAGTGTCCCCTCCCTGTCACAGCCATTGTCCCCTCGCTGTCCCCTCGCTGTCCCCATTGTCCCACAGGTCCCCTCCCTGTCCCCAGTGTCCCCTCCCTGTCACAGCCATTGTCCCCGCAGGTCCCCTCGCTGTCCCCTCAGTGTCCCCACAGGTCCCTGCAGTGCCCTCTCAGTGTCCCCTCCCTGTCACAGCCATTGTCCCCTCGCTGTCCCCTCGCTGTCCCTTCACTGTCCCCATTGTCCCACAGGTCCCCTCCCTGTCCCCATCCCCTTGTCCCTGTAGATCCTCACAGTGTCCCCTCCCTGTCACAGCCATTGTCCCCGCAGGTCCCCTCGCTGTCCCCTCAGTGTCCCCGCTGTCCCCGCAGTGCCCCATGGTGTCCCCTCCCTGTCACAGTCACTGTCCCCGCAGGTCCCCTCGCTGTCCCCTCAGTGTCCCCGCTGTCCCCGCAGGTCCGGTGCCCGCTGTCGCCGCTGTCGCCGCTGTCGCCGCTGTCGCCGCTGTCCCGGTCCCGTCCCCGTCCGGCGCCGCCTGAGGCGGGAGCGGGGCCGGGGGTGGGGCCGGGGCTGCCCCGAGGCTGCTGCGCCTTCGCCTTTTTTGCCTTTTTTGCCTTTTTAAGATTTTATTTTCTTTTTTATTCTCCTTTTTTCCCCTCTTTTTCTTTTTTTTTTCCCTTTTTTTTCTTTTTTTTTTTTAATCATTTTTCCTCTTTTCCTTCTTTTATTTCCCCTTTTTCTTTCTTTCTCCTTCCCCCCCCCAGCTTTTTTTCCTTTTCCTTCTTTTATTTCACCATTTTTTCTTTTTTTCCTCCTCTTTTTTCTTTTATTTCCCCCCTTTTTCCCCTTTTCCTTCTTTTATTTCCCTTCTCCCCCTTTTTTATTTTTCCCCCTTTTTCCCTCCCTTTTTTTCTGCTTTTTCCTCTTTATTTTTCTTTCTTTTATCTTTTTCCCCCTTCTTTATATCCCTTGCTTTCCCTTCCCCCTTTTTCCTCTTCTATTTCCCCCCTTTTTTCTTATTCCCCCATTTTTTCTTTTCTTTCCCCCTTTTTCTTCTTTTTTCCTCTTTTTTTTATGTTTTTCCCTCTTTTTCTCCTCTTTTTTTCTCTTTTCCCCCTCATTTTATATATTCCCCCTTCTTTACATCCCTTCCTTTCCCCCCCTTTTTCCTCTTTTAACCCCTTATTTTCCCCTTTCATTCTTCAATTTCCCCTCTTCTTTTTCCTCTCTCTGCATTTTTCTGTCTTTTCTCCATCTTTTCAAAACCTTTTTGATTTCACCACTTCCCCTTTTGTTTGTTTTATAATTTTTTTTTTTAATTCCCCTCCCTTCACGCTCTCTGTGCTGCTCCAACCTCCCCTCAGGGCCCGGCCCCTCTCCCCCATTTTTATCGCATTGTACCCAACCCCCCCCGCGGCCGCTTTTTACAAGGTGCAACTCGATACTTTATGTAGTTTTTATATGTTGTAATATTTCTTCAAATAAATCGCGCCTATAAGTTATAAACAATTAAAACCAAATTCTCCGCGCCGCGCTACGAGTAGGCCGCAATCCCCCATGGCGGCGTTGCTTAGCAACCGCTCCCGCCATGCCCCGCGCGGGGGCGCTTCCCGCCTTCCCCCGCCGGAAGTGACGCACGCGGACCGGAAGTGGCGGGCGGCCTTTCCGTTGTGGCGGCGTGAGGGCGGCGGAGGCGGCGATGCCGACCGGGGACTACGAGTGAGGGCGGGAGCGGGAACCGGGATGGAAACCGGGAGCGGGAACCGGGATTGGGGCCGGGAACCGGGATTGAGGCTGCAGTGGGGTTTTGAGGTGGATCGGGAGCGGCGGCGGCGGCATCGGGCCTGTGGCTGTGTGAGGGGACCGGGAACCGGGACCGGGAACCGGGGTTGGGATCGGGAACCGGGACCGGGGATGGGAACCGGGATTGGGGCCGGGATGGGGCTTTGAGGTGGCTTGGGAGCGGCGGCGGCGGCGGCATCGGGCCTGTGGCCGTGTGAGGGGAACGGGAACCGGGGCCGGGCTTGGGATCGGCAGCCGGGACCGGGGATGGGAACCGGGAGCGGGATCGGGAACCGGGACCGGGGATGGGAACCGGGAGCGGGATCGGGAACCGGGACCGGGGATGGGAACCGGGAGCGGGATCGGGAACCGGGACCGGGGATGGGACTGGGAACCGGGGTTGGGATCAAGAACCGGGATCAGGGCCCGGTTTTGAGGCCTGGTCGGATCCGGTTCAGGGTCCCGGTCTGGCCCGGTTCGGGGTCCCGGTCGGGCCCGGTTCAGGGTCCCGCTCTGTCCCGGTCGGGCCCGGTTCGGGGTCCCGCTCTGTCCCGCTCTGTCCCGCTCTGTCCCGCTCTGTCCCGGGGGGTTCGGGCGGGGCCGGGGCCGTGAGGGGAAGGGGGGGGGAGGGACAGGAGGGCACAGGGGGACCCTGGGGGTGGCACCGGGACACCTGGGGGTGGCACAGGAGGGGACAGGGACACCTGGGGGTGGCACAGGGACACCTGGGGGTGGCACAGGAGGGCCCAGGTGTCACCCGAGGCCGTTGTGTCCCCACAGCTCCAAGCCCAGCTGGGCTGACCAGGTGGAGGAGGAGGGAGGAGAGGATGGTGAGTGACAGCGGGCACACCTGGGGTGGCACCGGGCACACCGAGGATGCCTGGGGGTGGCACCGGGCACACCTGGCACACCAATCGGGGTGCCATCTGTGGCATCTGTCACACCGGTGGTACCTGTTGGGGGTGGCACCTGGGACGCCTGTCAGGGGTGGCACCTGCGGTACCTGGCACACCTGGGACACCTGTGGGACCTGGCATTGGTGCCACACCTGGCATTGGTGCCACCCGTCACACCTGTGGCACCTGTGGTACTTGTCACTCGTGTCACACCTGCCATTGGTGTCACACTGGGTCACCTGTGCCCAGGTGAGCTGTACCTGAGCCCAGGTGTGTCCGTCTGTCCGTCCCAGACAAGGTGAGGTTCCCTGAGCCCAGGTGAGCTGTACCTGAGCCCAGGTGTGTCCGTCTGTCCGTCCCAGACAAGGTGATCACCTCGGAGCTGCTCAAGGACCTGCCCCTGCCCGGCGTCCTGGGAGGCCCCAACAGCGCCGAGGCCGAACTGCTGAGGGGAGGTGAGAGGGGGGAGGGGACACCTGGGGACACCTGGGGACACCTGGGGACAGTGACACACCTGGGGACAGTGACACACCTGGGACACACCTGGGGACAGCTGGGGACAGGGACACACCTGGGACACACCTGGGGACACCTGGGGACAGCTGGGGACAGGGACACACCTGGGACACACCTGGGGACACCTGGGGACAGGGACACACCTGGGGACAGTGACACACCTGGGGACACCTGGGGACACCTGGGGACAGGGACACACCTGGGGACACCTGGGGACACCTGGGGACAGGGACACACCTGGGGACACCTGGGGACACCTGGGGACAGGGACACACCTGGGGACACCTGGGGACACACCTGGGGACACCTGGGGACACACCTGGGGACTCCTGGGGACAATGACACACCTGGGACACCTGGAGAGGGCATTGACACACCTGGGGACAGCTGGGACACACCTGGGGACACACCTGACACACCTGGGGGACGAGTGACACACCTGGGGGCATTTGGGGACACCCGTGTCCCACCTGTGTCTCACCTGTCCCCACCCGTGTCCCACCTGTGTCTCACCTGTGTCCCACCTGTGTCTCACCTGTCCCCACCCCTGTCACACCTGTGTCTCACCTGTCCCCACCCGTGTCTCACCCGTGTCACACCTGTGTCTCACCTGTCCCCACCCCTGTCACACCTGTGTCTCACCTGTCCCCACCCGTGTCACACCCGTGTCTCACCCGTGTCACACCCGTGTCTCACCTGTCCCCACCCGTGTCTCACCTGTCCCCACCCGTGTCACACCCGTGTCTCACCCGTGTCTCACCTGTCCCCACCCCTGTCACACCTGTGTCTCACCTGTCCCCACCCGTGTCACACCTGTGTCTCACCTGTCCCCAGGTCCCCTCCCCCCCCCCAAGGAGGTCGTCAATGGCAACATCAAAACGGTCACCGAGTACCGCGAGGAGGAGGACGGGCGCAAGGTCAAGGTGGGCACGGGGGGCACAGGTGGGCACCTGACCCCCGAAATTGGCACCTGAGCCCCAAAATTGGCACCTGAGCCCCAAAATTGGCACCTGAACCCCAAAACTGGCACCTCTGGACCCCAAAATTGGCACTTCTGGACCCCAAAATTGGCTCCTAAGGGGCTCAGGTGCTCCAGGTGACTCAAAATTGGCACCTGAGCCCCAAAATTGGCACCTCAGGACCCCAAAATTGGCACCTGAACCCCAAAATTGGCTCCTAAGGGGCTCAGGTGCTCCAGGTGACTCAAATTTGGCACCTGAGCCCCAAAATTGGCACCTGAGCCCCAAAATTGGCACCTGAGCCCCAAAATTGGCACCTCAGGACACCAAATTTGGCACCTGAGCCCCAAAATTTGGCTTTTTAGGGATTCAGATCCTCCAGGAATTCCCAAATTTGGGATTTTTGGGGCTTCAGATGTTCCAGGAATTCCCAAATTTTGGGATTTTTGGGATCAGATCCTCCAGGAATTCTCAAATTTGGGATTTTTGGGGCTTCAGATGCTCCAGGAATTCCCAAATTTTGGGATTTTTGGGATCAGATTCTCCAGGAATTCCCAAATTTGGGATTTTTGGGATCAGATGCTCTAGGAATTCCCAAATTTTGGGATCAGATTCTCCAGAAATTCCCAAATTTGGGATTTTTGGGATCAGATGCTCCAGGAATCCCCAAATTTTGGGATTTTTGGGATCAGATGCTCCAGGAATTCCCAAATTTGGGATTTTTGGGATCAGATGCTCCAGGAATTCCCAAATTTGGGATTTTTGGGGCTTCAGATGCTCCAGGAATTCCCAAATTTGGGATTTTTGGGATCAGATGCTCCAGAAATTCCCAAATTTGGGATTTTTGGGATCAGGTGCTCCAGTAATTGCCAAATTTTGGGACCAGGTGCTCCAGAAATTCCCAAATTGGGGATTTTTGGGATCAGATCCTCCAGGAATTCTCAAATTTGGGATTTTTGGGGCTTCAGATCCTCCAGGAATTCCCAAATTTTGGGATTTTTGGGATCAGATGCTCCAGGAATTCCCAAATTTTGGGATTTTTGGGGCTTCAGATCCTCCAGGAATTCCCAAATTTGGGATTTTTGGGATCAGATGCTCCAGGAATCCCCAAATTTTGGGATTAGATGCTCCAGAAATTCCCAAATTTGGGATTTTTGGGCTCAGATCCTCCAGGAATCCCCAAATTTTGGGATTTTTGGGATCAGATGCTCCAGGAATCCCCAAATTTTGGGATTAGATGCTCCAGAAATTCCCAAATTTGGGATTTTTGGGGCTTCAGATCCTCCAGGAATTCCCAAATTTTGGGATTTTTGGGCTCAGATCCTCCAGGAATTCCCAAATTTGGGGATTTTTGGGGTTTTTTTGGGGTTTTCCAGCCTCATTCCCGCGTTTTCCCCGTCCCAGATCATCCGAACGTTCCGGATCGAGACCCGCAAAGCCTCCAAGGCCGTGGCCCGGCGCAAGGTGAGGGAAAATGGGGGGAAAATGGGAAAAATGGGGAAAAAATGGGGGAAAAATGGGATTAAAATGGGATTAAAATGGGAAAAATGGGGAAAAACGGGGAAAAAATGGGGGAAAAACGGGATTAAAACGGGGAAAAACGGGGAAAAAATGGGGGGAAAAATGGGATTTGGAATGGAAAAAATGGGATTTGGAATGGAAAAAATGGGATTAATGTGGTGTTAAAATGGGAAAAACGGGATTAAGGTGGGATAAAAATGGGATAAAAACGGGCCTAAAATGGGATTGAGAATAGGGAAAATGGGATTGGGAGTGGGGAGAGTTGGATTAAAATGGGATAAATGGGATTGGGACTGAAAAAAATGGGATTGGGAATGGGGAAAAGGGGATTAAAATGGGATAAAATGGGATTAAAGTGGGAAAGCGTGGGATTGAAATGGTGTTGGGAATGGGGAAAATGGGATAAAAATGGGGAAAATGGGAATGGGGAAAATGGGGAAAATGGGAATGGGAAATGGGATTAAAATGGGGAAAATGGGAGAAAAATGGGGAAAATGGGAATGGGAAATGGGATTAAAATGGGGAAAATGGGAATGGGAATGGGAAAAATGGGATTTGCTTGGGAATGGGAAAAAATGGGATTTACCTGGGAATGGGATCTACCTGGGAAAATGGGATTGGGAAAAATTTGATTCACCTGGGAAAAATGGGATTGGGAATGGGAAAAAATGGGATTTAGCTGGGAAAAGGAAAAATGGGATTTAGCTGGGAAAAATGGGATTGGGAATGGGAAAAACTGGGATTTACCTGGGAAAAATGGGATTGGGAAAATGGGATTTACCTGGGAAAAGGGGATTTATCTGGGGATGGGAAATGGGATTTACCTGGGAAAAATGGGATTGGGAATGGGAAAAATGGGATTTACCTGGGGATGGGAAATGGGATTTACCTGGGAAAAATGGGATTGGGAATGGGAAAAATGGGATTTACCTGGGGATGGGAAAAATGGGATTTACCTGGGAAAAATGGGATTGGGAATGGGAAAAATGGGATTTACCTGGGAATGGGAAATGGGATTTACCTGGGAAAAATGGGATTGGGAATGGGAAAAATGGGATTTACCTGGGAATGGGAAAAATGGGATTTACTTGGGAATGGGAAAAATGGGATTTAGCTGGGAAAAATGGGATTGGGAATGGGAAAAATGGGATTTACTTGGGAATGGGAAATGGGATTTACCTGGGGATGGGAAATGGGATTTACCTGTGAAAATGGGATTGGGAAAAATGGGATTTACCCAGGAGGGGGAAACGGAATTGGGGTGTTCCCACCAGAACGAGGCTGGAATCCCAAATTTCCCGGGATTTTCAAGAATTCCCCATTTTCCCCCCAATCCCGAATTTCCCGGGATTTTCAAGAATTCCCCATTTTCCCCCCAATCCCGAATTTCCCGGGATTTTCAAGAATTCCCCATTTTCCCCCCAATCCCGAATTTCCCGGGATTTTCAAGAATTTCCCATTTTCCTCCCAATCCCAGAACTGGAAGAAATTTGGGAATTCCGAGTTCGACGCCCCCGGGCCCAACGTGGCCACGACGACCGTGAGCGACGACGTCTTCATGACCTTCATCACCAGCAAGGAGGTACGGGCACGCCCGGGCACACGCGGGCACCAGGAACCTGCCCAGGGGTGCCCCAAAAATGTCCCCAGGTGTGCCCCAAAAGGTGTTCTCAGGGGTGCCCCAGGAATGTCCTCAGGTGTGCCCCAAAAGTGTCCCCAGGTGTGCCCAAGGGTGCCCCAAAAACGTGCCCAGGTGTGCCCCAAAAGTGTCCTCAGATGTGCCCAGGTGTGCCCCAGAAAGTGTCCCCAGGTGTGCCCCAGAAAGTGTCCCCAGGTGTGCCCCAGAAAGTGTCCTCAGGTGTGCCCAGGTGTGCCCCAAAAGGTGTCCTCAGGGGTGCCCCAGGAATGTCCTCAGGTGTGCCCCAAAAGTGTCCCCAGGTGTGCCCCAGAAACGTGCCCAGATGTGCCCCAAAAAGTGTGCCCAGGTGTGCCCCAAAAAAGTGTCCTCAGGTGTGCCCAGGTGTGCCCCAGGAATGTCCTCAGGTGTGCCCCAAAAGTGTCCCCAGGTGTGCCCCAGAAACGTGCCCAGGTGTGCCCCAAAAAGTGTCCTCAGGTGTGCCCAGGTGTGCCCCAAAAAAGTGTCCTCAGGTGTGCCCAGGTGTGCCCCGAAAGTGTCCCCAGGTGTGCCCCAAAAGTGTCCCCAGGTGTGCCCAAGGGTGCCCCAAAAACGTGCCCAGGTGTGCCCCAAAAGTGTCCTCAGATGTGCCCAGGTGTGCCCCAGGAATGTCCTCAGGAGTGCCCCAAAAAGTGTCCTCAGGTGTGCCCAGGTGTGCCCCGAAAGTGTCCCCAGGGGTGCCCCAGGAATGTCCTCAGGTGTGCCCAAGGGTGCCCCAAAAATGTGCCCAGGTGTGCCCCAAAAGTGTCCTCAGGTGTGCCCAGGGATGCTCCAGGAATGTCCTCAGGTGTGCCCCAAAAGTGTCCTCAGATGTGCCCAGGTGTGTTCCAGAAATGTACCCAAGGTGTGCCCCAAAAAGCGTCCCCAGGTGTGCCCCAAAAAGTGTCCTCAGGTGTGCCCAGGTGTGCCCCAGAAATGTGCCCAGGTGTGCCCCAAAACGTGTGCCCAGGGGTGCCCATGCAGAACATAAATTGTGAGAAGAAGCCCAGGAACATCTCTAGGTGTGCCCCCATAACCACGTGTGTCTCTGGGTGGTCATCAGAAAGCTCCAGGTTGCTCCAGGTGTCCATAGCTGTCCCCAGATCTGCTCAGGTGTCCCCAGGTGCGCTCAGGTGTCCTCACCTGTCCCTTTGCAGGACCTGAACTGCCAGGAGGAGCAGGAGAACCCCATGAACATCTCTAGGTGTGCCCCAGGAACATCTCTAGGTGTGCCCCATAACCACGTGTGTCCATAGCTGTCCCCAGGTGTCCATAGCTGTCCCCAGGTGCGCTCAGGTGTCCCCACCTGTCCCTCTGCAGGACCTGAACTGCCAGGAGGAGGAGAACCCCATGAACATCTCTAGGTGTTCCCCATAACCACGTGTGTCTCTAGGTGTCCATAACTGTCCCCAGGTTTCTCCAGGTGTCCATAGCTGTCCCCAGGTGTCCATAGCTGTCCCCAGGTGCGCTCAGGTGTGTCCCCACCTGTCCCACCACAGGACCTGAACTGCCAGGAGGAGGAGGAGAACCCCATGAACATCTCTAGGTGTGCCCCAGGAACATCTCTAGGTGTGCCCCCATAACCACGTGTGTCTCTAGGTGTCCATAGCTGTCCCCAGGTGCGCTCAGCTGTCCCCAGGTGTCCATAGCTGTCCCCAGGTGTCCATAGCTGTCCCCAGGTGTGCTCAGGTGTCCCCACCTGTCCCTCTGCAGGACCTGAACTGCCAGGAGGAGGAGGAGAACCCCATGAACATCTCTAGGTGTGCCCCAGGAACATCTCTAGGTGTGCCCCCATAACCACGTGTGTCTCTAGGTGTCCATAACTGTCCCCAGGTTTCTCCAGGTTTCTCCAGGTGTCCATAGCTGTCCCCAGGTGCGCTCAGCTGTCCCCAGGTGTCCATAGCTGTCCCCAGGTGCGCTCAGCTGTCCCCAGGTGTCCATAGCTGTCTCCAGGTGTCCATAGCTGTCCCCAGGTGTCCATAGCTGTCCCCAGGTGCGCTCAGGTGTCCCCACCTGTCCCACCGCAGGACCTGAACTGCCAGGAGGAGGAGGACCCCATGAACAAGCTCAAGGGCCAGAAGATCGTCTCGTGCCGCATCTGCAAGGGCGACCACTGGACCACGCGCTGCCCCTACAAGGACACGCTGGGGCCCATGCAGAAGGAGCTGGCCGAGCAGCTGGGGCTGTCCACGGGCGAGAAGGAGAAGCTCCCAGGAGGTGGGACCCCAAAATTTGGTTCTTTTGGGTTTTTTGGGGAATTTTGGGGATTTTTCCCTCATTTTTGTAGGGTTGTGGTGGCCCCAAGGTCACCGTGGTGGCCCTGTTGTGGTGGCCCCATGTAGGATCTGCTGGGGTTCTCCACGGTGGAAAAGGAGAAGCTCCCAGGAGGTGGGACCCCAAAATTTGTTAATTTTGGGTTTTTTGGGGAATTTTGGGGACTTTTCCCATTTTTGTGGGGTTGTGGTGGCCCCAAGGTCACCATGGTGGCCCCGTGGTGGTGCCCCATGCAGAAGGATCTGCTGGGGTTCTCCATGGTGGAAAAGGAGAAGCTCCCAGGAGGTGGGACCCCAAAATTTGGTTATTTTGGGTTTTTTGGGGAATTTTGGGGACTTTTCCCATTTTTGTGGGGTTGTGGTGGCCCCAAGGTCACCATGGTGGCCCCGTGGTGGTGCCCCATGCAGAAGGATCTGCTGGGGTTCTCCACGGTGGAAAAGGAGAAGCTCCCAGGAGGTGGGACCCCAAAATTTGGTTCTTTTGGGTTTTTTGGGGAATTTTGGGGATTTTTCCCTCATTTTTCCCATTTTTTCATGGTTACGTAGCCCCCAAGGTCACCATGGTGGCCCTGTTGTGGTGCCCCATGTAGGATCTGCTGGGGCTCTCCACGGTGGAAAAGGAGAAGCTCCCTGAAGGTGGGACCCCAAAATTTGGGGTTTTTGGGAATTTTGGGGATTTTTGGGGGATTTTTCCCTCATTTTTCCCATTTCTGTATGGTTGTGGTGGCCCCGTTGTTCTTCTGGCCCCGTTGTGGTGGCCCCGTGCAGAAGGAGCTGCTGGGGCTGTCCCGCACCTGTCCCACCTGTCCCCACCTGTGTCCCACCTGTGTCACACCTGTGTCACACCTGTGTCACACCTGTCACACCTGTCCCCTCACCTGTGTCACTCCCGTGTCCCACCTGTGTCACACCTGTGTCATACCTGTCACACCTGTCCCACCTGTGTCACACCTGTCCCCTCACCTGTGTCACACCCGTGTCCCACCTGTGTCATACCTGTCACACCTGTGTCACACCCGTGTTCCACCTGTGTGCCACCTGTGTCTCACCCGTCACACCTGTCCCCTCACCTGTGTCACTCCCGTGTCTCACACCTGTCCCCACCTGTGTCCCACCCGTGTCACACCCATGTCACTCCTGTGTCTCACACCTGTCCCACCTGTCCCCACCTGTGTCACTCCCGTGTCCCACCCGTGTCTCACACCTGTCCCACCTGTCCCCACCTGTGTCACTCCCGTGTCCCACCCGTGTCTCACACCTGTCCCACCTGTCCCCACCTGTGTCACTCCCGTGTCCCACCCGTGTCACACCTGTCCCACCTGTCCCCCCTGCAGAGCCCGAGCCCGTGGCCGCCCAGGTGAGCAAGACGGGCAAGTACGTCCCGCCCAGCCTGAGGGACGGCGCCAGCCGGCGCGGGGAGTCCATGCAGCCCAACCGCAGAGGTGAGGGCACCTGGGCACCTGGCACACCTGGGCACACCTGGGGAGGGTAACAACACACCTGGGGAGGGTTAAAAACACACCTGGGCACACCTGGGGGCACCTGGGGAGGGTAACAACACACCTGGGGAGGGTTAAAAACACACCTGGGCACACCTGGGGGCACCTGGGCATACCTGGGGAGGGTAACAACACACCTGGCACACCTGGGCACACACCTGGGGGAACCTGGGCACACACCTGGGGGGTTTTTGGGGACACCTGGGACACACCTGGGGGGCTCTGGGAACACCCAGGACACACCTGGGCACACCTGGGCACACCTGGGTGGCTTTTGGGGACACCTGGGACACACCTGGGCACACCTGGGCACACCTGGGTGGCTTTTGGGGACACCTGGGACACACCTGGGGGGCTCTGGGAACACCCAGGACACACCTGGGCACACCTGGGCACACCTGGGTGGCTTTTGGGGACACCTGGGACACACCTGGGGATAACTCGGTCCCACCTGGGGGGCTCTGGGGACACCTTGGACACACCTGGGGGTCTCTGGGGCTACCTGGGGGTACCCGGGTGGTTTTTGGGGACACCTGGGACACACCTGGGCATAACTTGGTCACACCTGGGGGTCTCTGGGGACACCTGGGACACACCTGGGCATAACTTGGTCACACCTGGAGAGCTCTGGGGACACCTGGGACACACCTGGGTGGTTTTTGGGGATACCTGGGTGGTTTTTGGGGACACCTGGGGGTACAGCCCCCACCCCCGTGGGTCTCACCTGTGTCACCTGTGGGCAGCCGACGACAACGCCACCATCCGCGTCACCAACCTGTCGGAGGACACGCGCGAGACCGACCTGCAGGAGCTGTTCCGCCCCTTCGGCTCCATCTCGCGCATTTACCTGGCCAAGGACAAGACCACGGGCCAGTCCAAGGTGGGCGCGGGCACGGGGGGCGCCCGGGCGTGCCCAGGTGTGCCCAGGTGTGCCCGGGTGTGCCCAGGTGTGCCCAGGTGTGCGCGCTGAGCCGGGTGTGTCCCGCAGGGCTTCGCCTTCATCAGCTTCCACCGGCGCGAGGACGCGGCCAGAGCCATCGCGGGCGTGTCCGGCTTCGGCTACGACCACCTGATCCTCAACGTGGAGTGGGCAAAGTGGGTACACCTGGCACACCTGGGGGCACCTGGGCACACACCTGGGGGGTTACACTCACCTCCTCAACGTGGAGTGGGCAAAGTGGGTGCACACCTGGGCACACACCTGGGCACACACCTGGGGGCACCTGGGGACACACCTGGGGGGGGTCACACCCACCTGATCCTCAGCGTGGAGTGGGCAAAGTGGGTACACCTGGCACACCTGGGCACACACCTGGGCACACACCTGGGCACAGCTGGGTACACACCTGGGCACAGCTGGGAACTCACCTGGGGGGTCACACTCACCTGATCCTCAACGTGGAGTGGGCAAAGTGGGTACACCTGGCCACACACCTGGCCACACACCTGGCCACACACCTGGGTACAGCTGGGCACAGCTGGGCATTCATCCTTGGGGTCGCACCCACCTGATCCTCAGCGTGGGGTGGGCAAAGTGGGTACACCTGGGCACACCTGGGCACACACCTGGGCACACTTGGGACATACCTGGGCATTCACCTGATACACCTGGGCACACCTGGGTACACCTGGGCACACCTGGCACATACCCAGGCACACTTGGGCACACCCAGGCACACACCTGGGCACACCTGGCACATACCCAGGCACACCTGGGCACACACCTGGGCACACACCTGGGCACACCTGGGCATCTCTCAGCTCTCCCTTCTCGTCCCTGCAGGCCCTCCACCAACTGAGCCGCCCCAGTGGGTCCCAGCCTGGCCCAGTTCGTCCCAGTTTGTCCCAGTTCAATAAAGCTCTGGGTTCCGGCACCACCCCTGGCCCAGGAGTGTTGGGGGGAAAAAATGGGATTTTGGAAAAAAATGGGAATTTTCGGGGGGGGGGGGGGGGGGGAATTTGAAATTTTGGAGGGCAAAAATGAGAATTTTGGAAGGGAAATGGGAATTTCGGGGTAGAAAAATGGGAATTTGGGGTAGAAAAAGGGGAGTTTGAGGGGAAAAAATGGGAATTTTGGGATGGGGAAAATGGGAGTTTGAGGGGAAAAAATGGGAATTTTGGGGCGGAAGGATGGGAGATTGGAGGTGGGGGGAAACTGGAATTTTGGGTGGGAAATTCGGAATTTTTGGGGGGCAAAAATGGGAATTTTGGGGTAGAAAAATGGGATTTGGGGTAGAAAAGTGAAATTTTTCCTGGAAAAGAAAAACAAAAGAGCCACACAAGTTCTTGGGGTGGATCCAACTTTATTTCTGCTTTTTTCCACTTTTTTGGGGGGCTTTTCTCCCATTTTTGTGGGATTTTTTTTTTTCCTCACATTTTTTGGGGTTTTCCTTCTTTTGTTGTTTTCCCCCCATTTTTTGGGGTGATTTCCCCTGGATTTGGGGGACCACGGGAGGGGGAAACTTTGGGGGATCCCAAAATTCCCCTTGAGGACCCCAAACTTTTCCTGGAAGATCCCAAAATTCCCTTGGGCCCCAAAATCCGTCCCGGAGACCCCAAAAATTCCCAAATTTTTTCCCCCCTTCAATTTTTCCTTTTCCGGGCCCGTCCCGGCCGAGGGAAATTTGGGATTTTTTGGGGGCTCAGGAGTTTCCCACGGCGGGATTTGGGATTTTTGGGGTGTCCTGGGTGGGATTTGGAGGTTCCAGGTTGGGATTTTGGGGTGCCACGACGAAATTTGGCATTTCCAGGATGGGATTTTGGGGTTCCTGGTGTGAATTTTCGGGATCCAGGTGTGAATTTTGGTGTTCCTGAGTGGGATTTTGGGGTTCCAGGATGGGATTTTGGGGTTCCAGGTGTGGATTTTGGGCTCCTCTTCCGTCGTTTCGGGGCTCGGGGCGCGGCCGAGCGGCTTCGCTTCCTCTTGGAGCTGCCAGGGAACAAATCTGGGGGGAAAACAGGGGAAAATGGGAATTTAGAGGGGAAAAAATGGGATTTTGGGGGAAAAAATGGGATTTTGGGGAAAAATATGGGATTTGGGGGGGAAAGAATTGGGATTTGGGGAGAAAAAATGGAATTTCGGGACGGAAAATTGGGGTTTAGGAGAACAAAAATGGGATTTGAGTTTAAAAAAAATTGGGATTTGGGGGGAAAAAAGGGGTTTGGGGAGGAAAACAAAGGAATTTAAGGATAAAATGTTGGGATTTGGGGGGAAATGTTGGGATTTGGGGTGGCCCCGGAAGTGTCAGAGCGTTTACTTTGATCCCAAATCACGGAAATTCAGGAATTTTGGCCTCATCAGCCACTTCCGGGGAGGGAAAACCCCAAAATCACCTGAAATCCCCCAAATTTTCCTTTATCCCCCCCAGACTCATCAGGAACACCCCAAAATTTCCTTTTTATTTCCCCCCAAACTCATCTGGAAACCCCAAAATTCACCTGAAACGCCCCAAAACTGCCCTCGACCCACCCCAGATTCAACTGAAAACCCCAAAATTTCCTTTTCTTCCCCCCAAAAGTCACCTGAAAACCCCACAAACCTCACCTGGAACGCCCCAAAATTCATCTGAGTCTCCCCTAAATTCACCTGAAACCTCCCCAAATTCACCTGGAACACCCCAAAACTCACCTGGAACTCCCCCAAATCCACCTGAAAACCCCACAAATCTCACCTGGAGCACCCCTAAATTTCCTTTTATGCCCCCCAACCTCACCTGGAACACCCCAAATTTCACCTGGAACACCCCAAAATCCACCTGAAAACCCCACAAATCTCACCTGGAGCACCCCTAAAACTCACCTGGACCCCCCACACCTCACCTGGAACACCCCAAAATTTCCTTTTCTCCCCACCAAACCCCACCTGGAACACCCAAACCTCACCTGGAACACCCCAAAATCCACCTGGAGCCCCCAAACCTCACCTGGAACACCCCAAACCTCACCTGGAGCCCCCAAAATCCACCTGGAGCCCCCAAACCTCACCTGGAGCCCCCAAAATCCACCTGGAGCCCCCAAACCTCACCTGGAGCCCCCAAACCTCACCTGGACCCCCCCAAATCCCCCCCACTCTCACCTGCGTCCGGCTCCTCCCCCAGCTCCTCTCTGTAATATTCGGCCTCGTCCTCGTCCGACGCCTCGGCCTCACCTGGCCCAGGTGCGCCGGGGTCCTCGACGTCGCTGTCACCCCCAGGGCCACCTGCGGTGTCACCTGTGCTGGTGGCACCTGTGGGGACACCTGGGGGGACACCTGGGGCCCGGCCCATCCCGGCCAGGCTGCGCTCCCTGCGAGAGACGGGGACAGGTGAGGGGACAATGGACAGGTGAGACAGGTGAGGGGACAGGGACAGGTGGGGACAGGGACACCTGGGGGAGCCTCACCTGTGTCACCCTCCTCACCTGGGAGGACCCTGCCGCCCTAACCTGTGTCTCAGTGTCACCTGTCCCTGTCCCCTCACCTGTCCCTGTCTCACCTGTGCTGTTCCCTGTCCTTGTCCCCTCACCTGTCCCTGTCCCTGTCCCTGCCTCACCTGTGCCAGTCCCACCTGTCCTTGTCCCCTTACCTGTCCCCTATGTCTCTCCTATACCTGTCACCCACCTCTCACCTGTCTCTATCATACCTGTCCCTGTCCTGTCCCTGTCTCACCTGTGCCATTCTCACCTGTCCCTGTCCCTGTCCCTGTCCCACCTGTCCCTGTCCCCATCTCACCTGTCCGTGTCTCACCTGTCCCTGTCCCTGTCCCTGTCCCACCTGTCCCTGTCCCACCTGTCCCTGTCCGTGTCTCACCTGTCCCTGTCCCTGTCCGTGTCCCACCTGTCCCTGTCCCACCTGTCCCTGTCCCTGTCCCTGTCCCTGTCCCACCTGTCCCAGTCTCACCTGTCCGTGTCTCACCTGTGCCGTTCCCTCTGTTTCCGTTTCCTCTCCAGGTTCTGCTCCTGCAGCCGCCGCCGCTCCGCCCTCACCTGGAGGCGCCGCTCGCGCCGGGCCTGGAGCTCGCGGAGCTCCTGCTCCCCCTTGGGGGCTGCCGGTAAATGAGATACACCGGGGTTACACCGGGGTTACACCGGGGTTACACCTGGGATACACCTGGGTACACCTGGGTTACACTGGGGTTACACCGGGGTTACACCTGGGATACACCTGGGTTACACCTGGGTTACACCTGAGATACACCTGAGATACACCGGGGATACACCAGGGATACACCTGGGTTACACCTGAGATACACCTGAGATACACCTGGGTTACACCTGGGTTACACCTGGGTACACCTGAGATACCCACAGATACCTGAGATACACCTGAGCACAGCCTGGAGCTCGCGGAGCTCCTGCTCACCCTTGGGGGCTGCAGGTGACGGAAATACACCGGGGTTACACCGGGGTTACACCGGGGTTACACCGGGGTTACACCGGGGTTACACCTGGGATACACCTGGGATACACCGGGCTTACACCGGGGTTACACCGGGGTTACACCGGGGTTACACCTGGGATACACCTGGGATACACCGGGCTTACACCGGGGTTACACCGGGGTTACACCAGGGTTACACCTGGGATACACCTCGGATACACCTCCGTACAGGTGAGGTCCTTCTCATATTGTCACAGATGTCCCAGGTGTGTCCCAGGTGTGTCACTCACCCAGCCCATGGTACAGGTGTGTCCCAGGTGTGTCCCAGGTGTGTCCCAGGTGTGTCACCTGTCCCAGGTGTGTCCCAGGTGTGTCACTCACCTGTCCCAGGTGTGTCACTCACCCAGCCCATGGTACAGGTGTGTCCCAGGTGTGTCCCAGGTGTGTCCCATGTGTGTCACTCACCTGTCCCAGGTGTGTCACTCACCCAGCCCGTGGTACAGGTGTGTCCCAGGTGTGTCCCAGGTGTGTCACTCACCTGTCCCAGGTGTGTCACTCACCCAGCCCGTGGTACAAGTGTCTCCCAGGTGTGTCCCAGGTGTGTCCCAGGTGTGTCACTCACCCAGCCCATGGTACAGGTGTGTCCCAGGTGTGTCACCTGTCCCAGGTGTGTCCCAGGTGTGTCCCAGGTGTGTCACTCACCTGTCCCAGGTGTGTCCCAGGTGTGTCCCAGGTGTGTCCCAGGTGTGTCCCAGGTGTGTCACTCACCCAGCCCATGGTACAGGTGTGTCCCAGGTGTGTCCCAGGTGTGTCCCATGTGTGTCACTCACCTGTCCCAGGTGTGTCACTCACCCAGCCCGTGGTACAGGTGTGTCCCAGGTGTGTCCCAGGTGTGTCACTCACCCAGCCCGTGGTACAGGTGTGTCCCAGGTGTGTCCCAGGTGTGTCCCAGGTGTGTCACTCACCTGTCCCAGGTGTGTCACTCACCCAGCCCATGGTACAGGTGTGTCCCAGGTGTGTCCCAGGTGTGTCCCAGGTGTGTCCCAGGTGTGTCCCAGGTGTGTCCCAGGTGTGTCACTCACCTGTCCCAGGTGTGTCACTCACCCAGCCCATGGTACAGGTGTGTCCCAGGTGTGTCCCAGGTGTGTCCCAGGTGTGTCCCAGGTGTGTCCCAGGTGTGTCCCAGGTGTGTCACTCACCCAGCCCGTGGTACAGGACGTTGCCCTGGCCCAGCCCCTCCTCCACCTTCAGCAGCTGCAGCGTCAGACGGGGCCCGATCTGGGACAGGGACAGGGACAGGGACAGACAGGGGGACACACAGGGGACGGAGGGACAGGGGGACACTCGGTCAGTGTCACAGCGCTCCGTGTCACCCCAGCGTCCCCAATGTCCCCAGTGATGTCCCCAATGATGTCCCCATGATGTCACCTCTGTCACCCTGACGGCGCTCTGCTGGGTCACCCCAGTGTCCCCAGTGATGTCCCCATGATGTCACCTCGGTCACCCTGATGGCGCTCTGCTGGGTCACCCCAGTGTCCCCAATGTCCCCTCAGTGTCACCTCTGTCACCCTGATGGCGCTCTGCTGTGTCACCCCAGTGTCCCCAGTGTCACCTCGGTCACCCTGATGGCGCTCTGCTGTGTCACCCCAGCGTCCCCAATGTCCCCAGTGATGTCCCCATTGATGTCCCCATGATGTCACCTCTGTCACCCTGATGGCGCTCTGCTGTGTCACCGCGTTCCCTCTCCCCGCGCAGTTCTGGGGCAGTTCCAGAACGTTCTGGGGCCCGTCCGGCTCCGCCTCGCTCTCGGACAGGGCGGCGTCACTGCGGGGACACAGGGACAGGGGACATGGGGACACAGGGACAGGGACAGGGACACAGGGACAGGGACACGGGGACAGGGACAGGGGACAGTGGGGACATGGGGACAGGGACAGGGACAGGGACACAGGGATAGGGGACAATGGGGACACGGGGACACAGGGACAGGGACACAGGGACAGGGACACAGGGACAGGGACACAGGGACACAGGGACAGGGGACACAGGGACACAGGTGACATCTCTGGGGGACAGGACGTCCCTGCACAGGGACGGGTGACGTCTCTGGAGGTGTCCCCAGGTCTCATGTCCGAATGTCCCCCCCCAGTGTCCCCAATGTCCCCAAGGTGTCCCCGATGTCCCCAAGGTGTCCCCAAGGTGTCCCCAGTGTCCCAAGGTGTCCCCGATGTCCCCAAGGTGTCCCAAATGTCCCCAATGTCCCCAAGGTGTCCCTGATGTCCCCAATGTCCCCATTGTCCCCAAGGTGTCCCCATTGTCCCCAAGGTGTCCCCGATGTCCCCAAGGTGTCCCCAATGTCCCCAAGGTGTCCCCAATGTCCCCGATGTCCCCAATGTCCCCGATGTCCCCAAGGTGTCCCCAATGTCCCCGATGTCCCCAATGTCCCCAATGTCCCCAAGGTGTCCCCAAGGTGTCCCTCACCCCATCAGCAGCTCGCTGACGTCCCCCATCCGCCCCAGGTGTCCCCAATGTCCCCAATGTCCCCGATGTCCCCAATGTCCCCAAGGTGTCCCCGATGTCCCCAATGTCCCCAAGGTGTCCCCAAGGTGTCCCCGATGTCCCCAATGTGTCCCCAAGGTGTCCCCAGTGTCCCCGATGTCCCCGTACCCCGTGAGCAGCTCGCTGACGTCCCCCATCCGCCCCAGGTGTCCCCAGTGTCCCCAATGTCCCCAAGGTGTCCCCAAGGTGTCCCTGATGTCCCCAAGATGTCCCCGATGTCCCCAATGTCTCCAAGATGTCCCCATTGTCCCCAAGGTGTCCCCAAGGTGTCCCTCACCCCATCAGCAGCTCGCTGACGTCCCCCATCCGCCCCAGGTGTCCGCAATGTCCCCAATATCCCCATTGTCCCCAATGTCCCCAAGATGTCCCCCATGTCCCCAAGGTGTCCCCAATGTCCCCTCACCCCATCAGCAGCTCGCTGACGTCCCCCATCCGCCCCAGGTGTCCCCAATGTCCCCAATGTCCCCGATGTCCCCGATGTCCCCAAGGTGTCCCCAATGTCCCCGATGTCCCCAAGGTGTCCCCGATGTCCCCAAGGTGTCCCCGATGTCCCCGTACCCCATCAGCAGCTCGCTGACGTCCCCCATCCGCGCCAGGTTTGGGAATTTCTCCCCGAGGATTCTCCGCAGGCCCCGGCTGAGCCCGACCGGAACCACCCGGACACTGCTGGGGGGGAACAGGGAACGGGAAATTCTGGGAAATGGGAAATTCTGGGAAATGGGAAATTCTGGGAAATGGGAAATTCTGGGGAAATTCCTGGGAAAATGGGAAATTCTGGGAAAATGGGAAATTCTGGGGAAATGGGAAATTCTGGGGAAATTCCTGGGAAAATGGGAAATTCTGGGAAAATGGGAAATTCTGGGGAAATTCTGGGAAAATGGGAAATTCTGGGGAAATTCCTGGGAAAATGGGAAATTCTGGGAAAATGGGGAATTCTGGGGAAAATGGGAAATTCTGGGGAAAATGGGGAATTCTGGGGAAATGGGAAAATCCTGGGAAATGGGGAAATCCCGGGGAAAATGGGAAATTCTGGGGAATGGGAAATTCTGGGGAATGGGAAATTCTGGGGAAAATGGGAAATTCTGGGGAAATGGGAAATTCTGGGGAAAATGGGAAATTCTGGGGAATGGGAAATTCTGGGGAATGGGAAATTCTGGGGAAATGGGAAATTCTGGGGAAAATGGGAAATTCTGGGGAAATGGGAAATTCTGGGGAAAATGGGAAATTCTGGGAAAATGGGAAATTCTGGGGAAATTCTGGGAAAATGGGAAATTCTGGGAAAATGGGGAATTCTGGGAAAATGGGAAATTCTGGGAAAATGGGAAATTCTGGGAAATGGGAAATTCTGGGAAAATGGGAAATTCTGGGGAATGGGAAATTCTGGGGAATGGGAAATTCTGGGGAATGGGAAATTCTGGGAAAATTCCTGGGAAAATGGGAAATTCTGGGGAAAATGGGAAATTCTGGGGAATGGGAAATTCTGGGGAAATGGGAAATTCTGGGAAAATGGGAAATTCTGGGAAATGGGAAATTCTGGGGAAATTCCTGGGAAAATGGGAAATTCTGGGAAAATGGGAAATTCTGGGGAAAATGGGAAATTCTGGGGAAATGGGAAATCCTGGGAAAATGGGAAATTCTGGGAAATGGGAAATTCTGGGGAAATTCCTGGGGAAATGGGAAATTCTGGGAAAATGGGAAATTCCTGGGAAATGGGGAAATTCTGGGGAAAATGGGAAATTCTGGGGAAATGGGGAATTCTGGGAAAATGGGAAATTCTGGGAAATGGGAAATTCTGGAAAATGGGAAATTCTGGAAAATGGGAAATTCTGGGGAAATGAGAAATTCTGGGGAAAATGGGGAAATTCTGGGGAAATGGGAAATTCTGGGGAAAATGGGAAATTCTGGGAAAATGGGAAATTCTGGGGAAATGGGAAATTCTGGGGAAATGGGAAATTCTGGGGAAATGGGAAATTCTGGGAAATGGGAAATTCTGGGAAAATGGGAAATTCTGGGAAAATGGGAAATTCTGGGAAATGGGAAATTCTGGGAAAATGGGAAATTCTGGGGAAATGGGAAATTCTGGGGAAATTCCTGGGAAAATGGGAAATTCTGGGAAAATGGGAAATTCTGGGGAAAATGGGAAATTCCGGGGAAAATGGGGAAATCCTGGGGAAAATGGGGAAAATCCAGGGAAAATGGGGAAAAATTCTGGGGAAAATTCTGGGAAAAATAGGGAAAATTCTGGGGGAAAAAAGGGGGAAAAAGGGGGGAAATAGGGGGGAAAATGGGGAAAAAAATGGGAAAAAAGTCCTGGGAAAAATCCTGGAGAAAATATGGGGGGAAAATGGGGAAAAAAAGAGGGAAAATGGGTAAAAAGGGGAATTTGGGAATGGGGAACCACCCAGGCACTGCTGGGAATGGGGAAAAATGGGAATTTGGGAAAAAATGGGGGAAAAACAGGGAAAAAATGGAAAAAATTCGGGGAAAAAAAAGGGAAAAATGGGGGGGGAAATGGGAAAAATGGGGGGGGAATGGTGGAAATGGGGGAAAATGGAAAAAAACGAGGGAAAATGGGGAAATTCTGGGAAAAAAGGGAAAAAATGAGGAAAAAATTGGGGAAAAATGGGGGAAATGGGGAAAACCACGGGAATTGGGAAAAATGGGAAAAATGGGAATTGGAGATTTTGGGAATTTGGGGATTCAGGACTTGGGGAATTCAGGAATTTGGGATTTTGGGCATTCAGGAATTCGGGAATTTGGGATTTTGGGAATTCAGGAATTTGGGATTTTGGGAATTCAGGATTTTGGGAATTCAGGAATTCGGGGATTTGGGAATTCAGGATTTTGGGAATTCAGGAATTTGGGAATTGAGGAGTTTGGGATTTGGGGAATTTGGGAATTGGGAATTCAGGATTTTTGGGATTTTGGGAATTCAGGAATTCGGGGATTTGGGAATTCAGGAATTTGGGATTTGGGAATTCAGGATTTTGGGAATTCAGGAATTCGGGGATTTGGGAATTCAGGATTTTGGGAATTCAGGAATTCGGGGATTGAGGAGTTTGGGATTTTGGGAATTTGGTAATTGGGAATTCAGGATTTTTGGGATTTTGGGAATTCAGGAATTTGGGAATTCAGGAATTCGGGGATTTGGGAATTCAGGAATTTGGGAATTCAGGATTTTTGGGATTTTGGGAATTCAGGAATTTGGGATTTTGGGAATTCGGGAATTTGGGAATTCAGGAATTCAGGATTTGGGGAATTCAGGAATTTGGGAATTCAGGAATTTGGGAATTCAGGAATTCAGGATTTTGGGAATTCATAAATTTTGGATTTTGGGAATTCAGGAATTTGGGATTTTGGGAACTCAGGAATTTGGGATTTCAGGAATTCATTATTTGGAATTCAGGAATTTGGGATTTTGGGAATTCAGGATTTGGGATTTTGGGAGTTCAGGAATTCAGGATTTTGGGATTTTGGTAGTTCAGGAATTCGGGAATTTGGGATTTTGGGAATTCAGGAATTTGGGAATTTGGAAATTCAGGAATTTGGGGATTCAGGAATTTGGGGAATTCAGGAAATGGGGAATTCAGGAATTCAGGACTTTGGAATTTGGGGAATTCGGGACTTTGGGACTTCAGGAATTCAGGGATTCAGGATTTGGGAATTCAGGAATTCGGGACTTTGGGATTTTGGGAATTCGGGACTTTGGGATTTTGGGAATTCAGGAATTCAGGGATTTGGGAATTCAGGATTTTTGGGATTTTTGGGATTTTGGGAATTTGGGGGTTCAGCTCTCACTAGTGGCGGAACTGCAGCAGCTGCGACTCGGCCTCGTAGGAGATCAGCAAACAGCGACGGACGGAGTTCAGGTTCACCTGCAGAGGGAAAACGGGGAAAGAAATGGGGAAAATGGGAAAAATGGGGAAAATGGGGAAAATGGGGAAAGAAATGGGGAAAATGGGGAAAAATGGGAAAAATGGGGAAAATGGGAAAAGAAATGGGGAAAATGGGAAAAATGGGAAAAAAATGGGGGAAAATGGGGAAATATGGGGAAAGAAATGGGAAAAGAAATGGGGGAAAATGGGGAAAATGGGAAAAGAAATGGGGGAAAATGGGGGAAAATGGGGAAAATGGGGAAAAATGGGAAAAGAAATGGGGGAAAATGGGGAAAAATGGGGAAAAATGGGGAAAAATGGGAAAAAATGGGGAAAATGGGAAAAGAAATGGGGAAAATGGGGAAAAATGGGGAAAATGGGGAAAATGGGAAAAGAAATGGGGAAAATGGGGAAAAACGGGAAAAAAATGGGGGAAAATGGGGAAAAATGGGGAAAATGCGGAAAATGGGGGAAAATGGGGAAAATGGGGAAATATGGGGAAAGAAATGGGAAAAGAAATGGGGGAAAATGGGGAAAATGGGAAAAGAAATGGGGGAAAATGGGGGAAAATGGGGAAATATGGGGAAAGAAATGGGAAAAGAAATGGGGGAAAATGGGGAAAATGGGAAAAGAAATGGGGAAAATGGGGGAAAATGGGGAAAATGGGGAAAAATGGGGAAAAATGGGAAAAAATGGGGAAAATGGGAAAAGAAATGGGGAAAATGGGGAAAATGGGGAAAGAAATGGGGAAAATGGGGAAAAATGGGGGAAAATGGGAAAAATGGGGGAAAATGGGAAAAGAAATGGGGAAAAATGGGAAAAATGGGGAAAATGGGAAAAGAAATGGGAAAAATGGAAAAAAATGGGGAAAAATAGGGAAAAATGGGAAAAGAAATGGGGAAAAATGGGAAAAATGGGGAAAAATGGGAAAAAATGGGGAAAATGGGAAATAAAATGGGGAAAGAAATGGGGAAAATGGGAAAAAATGGGGGAAAATGGGGAAAATGGGAAAAGAAATGGGAAAAATGGGGAAAAGAAATGGGAAAAATGGGAAAAATGGGGGAAAATGGGGAAAAATGGGGAAAAATGGGGAAAAATGGGAAAAGAAATGGGAAAAGAAATGGGGGAAAATGGGGAAAGAAATGGGGAAAAATGGGGGAAAATGGGGAAAAATGGGGAAAAATGGGGAAAAATGGGAAAAAATGGGGGAAAATGGGAAAAATGGGGAAAATGGGGGAAATGGGAAAAGAAATGGGGAAAAATGGGAAAAGAAATGGGGAAAAATGGGAAAAATGGGAAAAGAAATGGGGAAAAATGGGAAAAATGGGGAAAAATGGGGAAAAATGGGAAAAAATGGGGGAAAATGGGGGAAAATGGGAAAAATTGGGAAAATGGGAAAAATGGGGAAAAATGGGGGAAATGGGAAAAGAAATGGGGAAAAATGGGAAAAGAAATGGGGAAAAATGGGGGAAAATGGGGAAAAATGGGGAAAATGGGGAAAAATGGGGGAAAATGGGGGAAAATGGGGAAAAATGGGGAAAATGGGAAAAAATGGGGAAAAATGGGAAAAGAAATGGGGAAAATGGGAAAAAATGGGAAAAGAAATGGGGAAAAATGGGAAAATGGGAAAAATGGGAAAAATGGGATAAAAAAGGGAAATTAAATGAGAAAAAAAGGGAAAAAATGGGGAAAGGAAGGGAAAAGAAATGGGAAAAAAAAGGAAAAATGAAAAAAATGGAAAAGAAATGGGGAAAAAATGGGGAAAAAATGGGGAAAAAAAGGGAAAAGAAATGGGAAAAAATGGGGAAAAAGGAAAAAAAAGGGAAAAGAAACAGGAAAAAATGGGGAAAAACGGGGAAAAGAAGTGGGAAAAAATGGGGAAAAAACGTGGAAAAAAGGAAAAAAATGGGGAAAAAAACAGGAAAAATGAAAAAAAAGGAAAAGAAATGGGAAAAAATGGGGAAAAAACGGGAAAAGTGGGAAGAAATGGGAAAAGAAATGGGAAAAATGAGAAAAAAATGGGAAAAATGGGGAAAAAAAAGGGAAAATAAATGGGAAAAAATGGGGAAAAAAGGAAAAAATGGGGAAAAGAAATGGGAAAAAAAGGGAAAAAATGGGGAAACAAAGGGAAAAGAAATGGGAAAAATGGGGAAAAAAAGGGAAAAAATGAAAAAAAAAAAGGGAATAGAAATGGGAAAAAATGGGGAAAAAAAGGGGAAAAAATGAAAAAAAAAAGGGAAAAGAAATGGGAAAAAATGGGGAAAAAAAGGGAAAAAATGAAAAAAAGAGAAAAGAAATGGGAAAAAATGGGGAAAAAAAGGGAAAAAATGAAAAAAAGAGAAAAGAAAATGGGAAAAAATGGGGAAAAAAAGGGGGAAAAATAAAAAAAAAAAAGGGAAAAGAAATGGGAAAAAATGGGGAAAAACGGGGAAAAATAAAAAAAAGAGAAAAGAAAATGGGAAAAAATGGGGGAAAAAAGGGGAAAAAATGAAAAAAAAAAGGGAAAAGAAATGGGAAAAAATGGGGAAAAAAGGGAAAAAATGAAAAAAAAAGGAAAAAAATGGGGAAAAATGGGGAAAAAAAGGGAAAAAAAAAAGGGAAAAGAAATGGGAAAAAATGGGGAAAAAAGGGAAAAAAAGGGAAAAGAAACGGGAAAAAATGGGGAAAAAACGGGAAAAGTGGGAAGAAATGGGAAAAGAAATGGGAAAAATGAGAAAAAAAGGGAAAAATGGGAAAAAAAAGGGAAAATAAATGGGAAAAAATGGGGAAAAAACGGGGAAAAAAGAAAAAAATGGGGAAAAGAAATGGGAAAAAGGGAAAAAATGGGGAAAAGAAATGGGAAAAAAGGGAAAAAATGGGGAAAGAAAGGGAAAAGAAATGGGAAAAAATGGGGAAAAAAAGGGAAAAAATAAAAAAAAAGAGAAAAAAAAGGGAAAAAATGGGGAAAAAAGGGGAAAAAAAGGAAAAAAAAAAAGGGAAAATAAATGGGAAAAAATGGGGGAAAAAAGGGAAAAATGAAAAAAAAAGGAAAAAATGGGGAAAAGAAATGGGAAAAAAGGAAAAAATGGGGAAAGAAAGGGAAAAGAAATGGGAAAAAATGGGGAAAAAAGGGAAAAAATAAAAAAAAAGGGAAAAGAAATGGGAAAAAATGGGGAAAAAAAGGGGAAAAATAAAAAAAAAAAGGGAAAAGAAATGGGAAAAAATGGGGAAAAAAAGGGAAAAAATGAAAAAAAAAAGGGGAAAGAAATGGGAAAAAATGGGGGAAAAAAGGGAAAAAATAAAAAAAAAAAGGAAAAGAAATGGGAAAAAATGGGGAAAAAAGGGAAAAAATGAAAAAAAAAGGAAAAGAAATGGGGAAAAATGGGGAATAAAAGGGAAAAAATGAAAAAAAAAGGAAAAAAATGGGAAAAAATGGGGGAAAAAAGGGAAAAATAAAAAAAAAAGGGAAAAGAAATGGGAAAAAATGGGGGAAAAAAGGGAAAAAATGGAAAAAAAAAGGGAAAAGAAATGGGAAAAAATGGGGGAAAAAAGGGAAAAAATGGAAAAAAATAAAGAGAAAAGAAATGGGAAAAATGGGGAAAAAAAGGGGAAAAATAAAAAAAAAAAAGGGAAAAGAAATGGGAAAAAATGGGGAAAAAAAGGGAAAAAATAAAAAAAAAGGGAAAAGAAATGGGAAAAAATGGGAAAAAAGGGAAAAATTAAAAAAAAACGAGAAAAGAAATGGAAAAAATGGGGGAAAAAAGGGAAAAAATGGAAAAAAATAAAGAGAAATGGGAAAAAATGGGGGAAAAAAGGGAAAAAATGGGAAAAAAAGGGAAAAAATAAAAAAAAGAGAAAAGAAAATGGGAAAAAATGAAAAAAAAAAGGAAAATGGGAAAAATGGGAAAAAGGGGAAATTTCCCTGGCCCTGTTCCCAGAGCCCAACCCCCATTTAATAATTCCCAATTAATTCCCAATTAATTCCTGGTTAATTCCTGATTAATTCCAAATAAATTCCCAAGAACTTTCTGATAAATTCCCCATTAATTCCCGATAAATTCCCCGTTAATTCCCAGATAATTCCCAATTAAATCCTGATTAATTCCCAATTAATTCCCCATTAATTGCTGACCCTGTGGACGTTGATGGCCGGGAACATCCCCTGGAACATCCCTGAGAAATCCCCAATTAATTCCCAATTAATTCTCAATAAATTCCCGATAAATTCCCCAATTAATTCCTGATAAATTCCCAATAAATTCCCCATGAATTCCCCGTTAATTGCCAATTAACAGGCGGTTAATTGCTGACCCTGTGGACGTTGATGGCCGGGAACATGCCCTGGAACATCCCTGAGAAATCCCAATAAATCCCCAATAAATTCCCAATAAATCCCCGATAAATTCCCCGATTAATTCCCAATAAATTCCCAATAAATTCCCAATCAATTCCCAATAAATTCCTGATAAATTCCCCATGAATTCCCCGTTAATTGCCAATTAACAGGTGACTAATTGCTAACCCTGTGGACGTTGATGGCCGGGAACATGCCCTGGAACATCCCTGAGAAATCCCCAATAAATTCCCGATAAATCCCCGATAAATTCCCCGATTAATTCCCAATAAATTCCTGATAAATTCCCCATTAATTCCCCGTTAATTGCCAATTAACAGGCGGTTAATTGCTGACCCTGTGGACGTTGATGGCCGGGAACATCCCCTGGAACATCCCTGAGAAATCCCCAATAAATCCCCAATAAATTCTCAATAAATCCCCGATAAATTCCCCGATTAAATCCCAATCAATTCCCAATTAAATCCCATTAATTGCCAATTAACAGGCGGTTAATTGCTGACCCTGTGGACGTTGATGGCCGGGAACATCCCCTGGAACATCCCTGAGAAATCCCCAATAAATCCCCAATAAATTCTCAATAAATCCCCGATAAATTCCCCGATTAAATCCCAATAAATTCCCCATTAATTCTCCATTAATTCCCAATTAAATCCCAATTAAATCCTGGTTAATTGCTGACCCTGTGGACGTTGATGGCCGGGAACATGCCCTGGAACATCCCTGCCAGCAGCCTCAGCTCCATCCGCGCCTGCGCCCCGAAATTGCCCAGCACCAACAGAGGGGGGTGCAGGAACTGCTGCTCGTGCATGCGGTGCCTGCGCAGGGCTGAGACCACGTCCCGCACCAGGGAGTACTGGAACCAGGGAGAAATTAATGAAATTAGGGAAAAATTCATTAATATGCAAAAAAATCCATTAAAATTGCATTAAATGCCATTAAAATTGCATTAAATGCCATTAAATCCCATTAAATCCAGCCCAGGATCTCTGCGGTGCCTGCGCAGGGCTGAGCCCACGTCCCGCACCAGGGAGTTCTGGAATCAGGGAAAAAATTAATTAAATTAGGGAAAAATTCATTAATATGCAAAAAAATCCCATTAAAATTGCATTAAATGCCATTAAATCCCATTGAAAACAGCCCAGGATCTCTGCGGTGCCTCCTCAGGGCTCAGTCCACGTCCCGCACCAGGGAGTACTGGAATCAGGGAGAAATTAATTAAATTAGGGAAAAATTCATTAATATACAAAAAAATCCCATTAAAATTGCATTAAATGCCATTAAAATTGCATTAAATGCCATTAAATCCCATTAAAATTGCATTAAATGCCATTAAATCCCATTAAATCCAGCCCAGGATCTCTGCGGTGCCTGCGCAGGGCTGAGACCACGTCCCGCACCAGGGAGTTCTGAAACCAGGGAGAAATTAATGAAATTAGGGAAAAATTCATTAATATGCAAAAAAATCCCATTAAAATCCCATTAAAATTGCATTAAATGCCATTAAATGCCATTAAATGCCATTAAATCCCATTAAATCCCATTAAATGCCATTAAATCCAGCCCAGGATCTCTGCGGTGCCTCCTCAGGGCTCAGTCCACGTCCCGCACCAGGGAGTTCTGAAACCAGGGAAAAATTAATAAAATTAGGGAAAAATTCATTAATATGCAAAAAAATCCCATTAAAATTGCATTAAATGCCATTAAATGCCATTAAATGCCATTAAATCCAGCCCAGGATCTCTGCGGTGCCTGCGCAGGGCTGAGCCCACGTCCTGCACCAGGGAGTTCTGAAATCAGGAAAAAAACATTAATTAAATTATTAAAAAGTTGATTAAAAGAATGAAAATCCCCATTAAAATTGCATTAAATGCCATTAAATCCCATTAAATGCCATTAAATGCCATTAAATCCCATTAAATCCAGCCCAGGATCTCTGCGGTGCCTCCGCAGGGCTGAGCCCACGTCCTGCACCAGGGAGTTCTGAAATCAAGAAAAAACATTAATTAAATTATTAAAAAGTTGATTAAAAGAACAAAAATCCCCATTAAAATTGCATTAAATGCCATTAAATTCAATTAAATCCCATTAAATCCCATGAAAAGCAGCCCAGGATCTCTGCGGTGCCTGCGCAGGGCTGAGCCCACGTCCTGCACCAGGGAGTTCTGAAATCAGGAAAAAAACATTAATTAAACTATTAAAAAGTTGATTAAAAGAGCAAAAATCCCCATTAAAATTGCATTAAATTCAATTAAATCCCATTGAAAGCAGCCCAGGATCTCTGCGGTGCCTCCTCAGGGCTGAGCCCACGTCATGGACAAGGGAGCGCTGAAATAATAAAAAAAATGAGGAAAAATGGGAAAAAAAGGAAAAAAAATCATTAAAATCTTGAATAATTGATTAAAAGAGCAAAAATCCCCATTAAAATTGCATTAAATTCCATTAAATGCCATTAAATCCAGCCCAGGATCTCTGCGGTGCCTCCTCAGGGCTGAGCCCACGTCCCACACCAGGGAGTACTGGAATCAGGGAAAAAAATTAATTAAATTATTAAAAGTTGATTAAAAGAGCAAAAATCCCCATTAAAACTGCATTAAATGCCATTAAATCCCATTAAATGCCATTAAATGCCATTAAATCCCATTAAATCCAGCCCAGGATCTCTGCGGTGCCTCCTCAGGGCTGAGCCCACGTCATGGACAAGGGAGTGCTGAAATAATAAAAAAAATGAGGAAAAATGGGAAAAAAAAGGGAAAAGAAATCATTAAAATCTTGAATAATTGATTAAAAGAGCAAAAATCCCATTAAAATTGCATTAAATGCCATTAAATGCCATTAAATGCCATTAAATGCCATTAAATGCCATTAAATCCCATTAAATCCAGCCCAGGATCTCTGCGGTGCCTCCGCAGGGCTGAGCCCACGTCCCGCACCAGGGAGTTCTGAAATCAAGAAAAAAACATTAATTAAATTATTAAAAAGTTGATTAAAAGAACAAAAATCCCCATTAAAATTGCATTAAATGCCATTAAATCCCATTAAATCCAGCCCAGGATCTCTACGGTGCCTCCTCAGGGCTCAAACCACGTCATGGACAAGGGAGTGCTGAAATAATAAAAAAAATGAGAAAAAACAGGAAAAAAAAGGGAAAAGAAATCATTAAAATCTTGAATAATTGATTAAAAGAGCAAAAATCCCATTAAAATTGCATTAAATTCCATTAAATGCCATTAAATGCCATTAAATCCCATTAAATGCCATTAAATCCAGCCCAGGATCTCTGCGGTGCCTCCTCAGGGCTCAGCCCACGTCCCGCACCAGGGAGTACTGGAATCAGGGAAAACATTAATTAAATTATTAAACAGTTGATTAAAAGAGTGAAAATCCCCATTAAAATGGCATTAAATGCCATTAAATGCCATTAAATCCCATTAAATCCCATTAAATCCAGCCCAGGATCTCTGCGGTGCCTCCGCAGGGCTCAGCCCACGTCCCGCACCAGGGAGTTCTACAATCAGGAAAAAACAGTAATTAAATTATTAAAAAGTTGATTAAAAGAGCAAAAATCCCCATTAAAGGCCATTAAATCCCATTAAATGCCATTAAATCCAGCCCAGGATCTCTGTGGTGCCTCCGCAGGGCTGAGACCACGTCCCGCACCAGGGAGTTCTGAAATCAGGGAAAAAATGGGGAAAAAAATAATTAAATTAGGAAAAAAATTGATTAAAAGAGCAAAAATCCCCATTAAAATTCCATTAAATGCCATTAAGTGTCATTAAATCCCATTAAATGCCATTAAATGCCATTAAATGCCATTAAATCCAGCCCAGGATCTCTGCGGTGCCTCCGCAGGGCTGAGCCCACGTCCCCAGGGCTGAGCAGGGAGAGCTGAAATGGGGGAAAAAATGGGGAAAAATGGGGAAAAAAGGGGTTAAATCCTGAAAAAAACCATCAAAATCTGGGGAAAATCTCATTAAAATTGTTGGAAAATCCTCAGAAAATTCCCAGAAAAATCATGGGAAAGTCCTCAGAAAATCACAGAAAATTCCCAGAAAAAAATCTAGGAAATGTCCATAAAAATTGTGGGTAAATGCTCAGAAATTCCCAGAAAAAAATCCCAGAAAGTTCCCAGAAAAACCTGGAAAAAAAAATCCCATAAAAACTGTGGAAAATCCCAGGAAAAAAATCCCCCAAAAAATCCTGGAAAATTCCCAGAAAAATATTCAGAAAATTACCAGAAAATCCCAGAAAAAAATCCATAAAAATCCTGGGAAATTCCCCCAAAAATCCCAGAAAATTCCCAGAAAAAATCCCATAAAAATCCTGGGAAATTCCAAAAAAAATCCCAGAAAATTCCCAGAAAAAATCCCATTAAAATCCTGGGAAATTTCCTCAAAAATCCAGAAAATTCCCAGAAAAAATCCCATTAAAATCCTGGGAAATTTCCTCAAAAATCCCAGAAAATTCCCAGAAAAAATCCCATTAAAATCCTGGGACATTCCCCCAAAAATCCCAGAAAATTCCAGAAAAAATCCCATTAAAATCCTGGGAAAGTCCTCAGAAAATTACAGAAAAATCCCAGAAAAAAAATCCCAAAAATATCCCAGAAAATTCCCAACCTCAAAACCCCAAATTCCCAAAATTCCAAGCCTGGAAAATTCCAGAAAAATCTGGAAAAAAAATCCCATAAAAATCATGGGAAAATCCTCAAAAAATTCCCAGAAAAATCCCAGAAAAACCTGGAAAAAATCCCATCAAAATACTGGGAAAATCTTAGAAAAGTCCCAGAAAAATCCCGAAAAACCCCATAAAAAATTGTGGGAAAGTCCTCAAAAAATTCCCAGAAAAATCTGGGAAAAATCCCATAAAAATCATGGGAAAATCCTCAGAAAATTCCCAGAAAAATCGTGGGAAAATCTCAGAAAATCCCAGGAAAATATCCCAGAAAAATCCCCAAAAAATCTTGGAAAATTCTCATAAAATTCCCCCCAAAAATCTTGGAAAATTCCCAGAAAAATCCCCAAAAAATCCTGGAAAATTCCCAGAAAATTCCCAAAAAATCCCAGAAAAAAAATCCCAATAAATCTGGGAAAATTCCCAGAAAAATCCCAGAAAAATCCCAGAAAAATCCCCAAAAATTCCCACAAAAATCCCAAAATTCCCCAAACTCCCGGAGCCATCAGCGCGTTTACTTTGGGATCAGTCCCAGAATTTGGGATCATTCTGGAAAATTCTTCATCCTCTGGCTCCGGGAGGGATTTGGGACCA